>WBNH01001407.1:2415-30743 GCA_013401255.1 Urocolius indicus
GTGGCATAACCCTAACCTGCTTTACAAAGTTGCTCCTGAGATTCAGCTGAAAAGGCAGGCAAGTCACACAGTCCCTTCTGCTGCCTGGTTATGCTCTTCCAGCCATTTTAGTGTGAACATTACGAGGTGGAAACTGGTCCCTATGTGTTAGAAACAAGTGATCACAGGAGATACACATTTGACAACATAACTGTGCATTGAAACACTGTGCAAATGAACGATCCGTGCCATTCTCAGAAATCACCCCCCAGTTCCTTCAGGACAGAAATCTGCAGCCGTGTGAAAAGGAGCAAAATAACCAAGTACAAAAGAGCAGCAGAGTATTGCTATCGCCAAAGGCCTTTTGTTACCTGCAGGTGGGTAAGAAGAGGCTTCATAAAAAGTATTCCAGGCACATACTTGAGTCTCCAAGAAGCCTTTTTAAAAGAGAATTAAAGTCCATATAACTACCCAAAGCCTCGAGCTTCAATTCGTTGTCATTTCTAACTGCTTGGTTTACTGTGGGACTAGGCAGCTCGGAAACAATTTGCATGTATCTCCCTGCCTCCCTCTGAGGAATAACTAAAAGGCTTAAAGGAGCAGCACTTATTCTCTATTTACAGTTAACAACCATGTCTCAAGCTCTGAAAAACGACATTTCTACACATTTCCCTTTTTTTTTCCCCTCAGGATAATCCTTTCTTCTTCAGCTTCTGATCTCCATCACACTAAATCAAACCTCCTCAAGAGAATCAAGGCTAAGCTGCTTCCAAAACCGCATGCCAGAGATCACACAACTACATGTTGGCAACTTATCTCTCCCCAAAGTTCCTGAGACTGAGACCTGAGGCACAGCCACAGCTCACGTTACATACAACAGATCCACATTCAGTAGAGCTGGAAACGAGACCAGGGCTTGACCTGTTGCATCAGTTCTTGGCCTCTTGTGTAAGCAGTGTTGTTGGGTTTGCAGTTGCCTAAATAGGGCTGGTTTTGGAAGTCATCTTGGTAGTTTGAAATGGAGAAGAAGCAGGCAGAACATGGATCTTGCAGACAAGTTGTATAAAGCTGGATGAGTCCTAGAGTCGTGCAGGTTTAAGCAGTGCCTAAAGTAGTGGCACAAGATATAGCAAGATATTGAAACATTATTTGCCAATAAATTTCCCCACAGAGCATGAGAAAAGGATGAATTTGGTCTGAGCACACACTAAATAGTAGAAAATAAGTGGCATTAATTACTAAAAGTAGAAAGTTATGACGATGACAACAACAACAATCACACCCATAATGAGGCAGATTATTTGAGAGGGATTTGTATCGTTTCACTTATCTGCCATATGATAGCAGGCTTGTTTGAAGTTGAAAGCCTCTCTGTGATATGCTTATTCCCACTGAGTTAAGCTTTCTGTAGGCTGAAGCATGGGGAAGAGGAAGAAGAGAGTTCACACGTAAGATGGCCATAGCAGTGTCTGGGAGGAGCAGTGATCCTGCAGAACTAGTGAAGTCTAGGATACTAAGACACTCTTTCCAGAGACTTCTGCTGAACATACCCTGATGACCTGCAAGTCTGACCATCAGTCTCATTTGCTCCCTGCTCCCTTAAACAGTGGGCAGCCTAATTGCAGCCTACAATTTATTCCCATTGGCAGATATTCCCCCCCCATGGCAACCTTGGAACACAACTGGAAACTATTGGTATAAAACACCCACTGAAATGTCTTTGCCCACGTGGAACTATTTGGCTGAGGATCAGAAACAGAGGAACTGAGGGCTTAGCAATTAAGCTGAACTTGGAGTACCCTAACTACTTTTTTTTTACCTCTGGTTTTGGTTTAAAGAATGAACAGAGTAACACATGTGATGGACTTCTCATTATAACCTTCAAAAGGTAATCATCCCTCCCATCTTCTTCTCCAAAGACCCTTACTATGGTTATTTAATCTAAGTGTTGAATGCTGAGCATGCCAGCACAAATGTTCTGCTCAGTCACTTTTTGATTGCAACCTAGGGATGTGATTGCCACTATTTTTAACACTGCTTCATTCTCTAAGTAGGGTGGACAGCATTCAGTGAATGGGCAGCTTTATTCAATGCTTATTTTTTTACTTTCATCCATCAGCCTGTGTCCTTCAGCATCATCTTGAGTACCACATCAACCTAATTCCAAATAGAGGGTGATTAACAGCTTCCAGAGCTTTCCTATGGGCTCAGGGTCTTTATCTCTTGACGAGCACATTTACCAAAACTCGGAGGGGATTATAGAATCATAGAACAGTAGGGTTGGAAGGGACCTTTAGAGATCATCCAGTCCAACCCCTCTGCAGAAGCAGGTCCCACCTAAATCAGGTCACACAGGAACATGTACAGACGGGTCCTGAAGATCTCCAAGGAAGGAGCCTCCACACCCTCCCTGGGCAGCCTAGGCCAGGGCTCCATCACCTCAACACTGACATAGTGTCTCCTTATGCTTGAATGGAACTCTTTGTGTTGCAGCTTCATCCCATCACCAATTGTCCTGTTGCTGGATACCATAGAAAAAAGTGCTGCCCCAGCCTCCTGACACCCACCCTTTAGATATTGGTGTTAATGAGATCCTCACCTCAATTTCCTCTTTTTCTAGACTACACAGCCCCAGGTCCCACAGCCTTTCCTCTTATGAAAGATGCTCCAGTCCCCTGATCATCTTGGTGGCCCTGCACTGGCCTCTCTCCAGCAGTTCCCTGTCCCTCTTGAGCTGAGGAGGCCAGAACTGGATAGCTCCTATTTGAGAGACTACAGGGTCAAATGACTACTGGTAGAACGGAAAGCACTGGACATTTGTAGCTGACTCACAGCATCCATAGAAATGCTGTCAATGGAATAATGAAATCCACACAGGAAGAAAAACCACTCATACATGCATTTGCACAGATGTTCTCTGTGCCTTATGCATTAACGTATCCATTAATCACCTCCCAGGCTGCAAAGGGCTGGCTGCTCCCTTTGCAAATGAAATAGCCAAAACTGACAAAAGAAACAGCCTTTTGCTGGAAGCAAATGAGGAAATTTCCTGCCAGGATACCTGAGGAGCTCTAAAATAAACTTACAAATGAGGTTCTGTCACAGTCACTTGCTTTAGATACAGACTCATGCATCCAGGCAGTGGAAAGACTCATCGATTGGAGAAGCAGGTCACAGTTAATAACTCCTTGCAAGAAATAGTCCCCGACTGGGGCAGCTCCCATTTGAATATCTAAACTAGTGGCTAGGTTTTCTAGAACAGCTATGGAAAAATGAATCTGAAACTGTTCTCATAAGCTGACCTCGAATACTACCAAAAGGACAAACTCCATCACTTCCGTAAGTCTAAACCTGTTTTTGGAGGGAGCCTAAATGGAAAGAGGACGTCTCAAAAGACAGATTTAGAGGCAGAAAGAAACAGAGGAGATGGGGTAGAATTTGATTCCAAGTCTTCAGACCTATCTCTCCTATAACAATAATGTAGTAACTACTCTGCATTTCAGGAAAGTGACATTTATCCTAAGGAATGTGAACGAGCATTATGCTTGTCATACACATGCAAAAGGAAGCTTGGTCATCCTCTTGGCCAGCACAGCTATGGACACACAACCACAGAATCTCAAGGGCTGGAAAGGACCTCAAAAGCTCATTCCCCTTGCTAGAGCAGAACCGCCTAGAGTAGGTCACACAGGAACTCATCCAGATGGGTTTGAATGTCCCCAGAGAAGGAGACTCCATCTGGGCAGCCCGTTCCAAGTTTCAAGACTCAACATCAGATGAGTAGCTAGAGAGGGAGAATGAGCCCTACAGCAGCCTAGTGAAATCTGGAAGAAAACTGCAAATGTTGGTAACAACTTGATGCTGACTGTATAAAGACAACTATATTAGGCACTTATGCTAAAGCAAAAAGAAACCCAACCCCAAACCCCTCCAAAGAGACAGAACAAAAAGATCCAGGTCTGTAAAAGACAGAAAGAAAATGGGAGACTGTCCTCTCTCCAGCTAATCCAGCAATGACCCAACCACTATTTTTTCTGGTTCCAGCTGAGAGGAACACACCAGCCAGAAAATGTTTTGATTTAAAACTTTTATAAATAAATACACGTAAAATGACATATTTTCCATAGAACTTCAACTTCTGCTGTGGGAGACTGATAAAAATAATGAATGCCCTGTCCTTTTCTCCCCAAGTGCATTTGCAATTGTCACCAGAAAGCTGTCTGCATGCCAGAATTTATGGGAAATGGAGAATTTTAAGCAAGTTGGGCCAGTAACGTAGCAGCGAAGGGTTTGGGATGTCACCTTAGAAGGAGAAAGAGAAGTCCCTCAAATGGCACTGGTGCCCCTGCAGCAGTTTTGTGCAACTTTTTCTCCTGCCCCTTTCTTCTTTTTTAATTCATTGTTTTGTGTAAAAGCTCTGATGCTGAAGGAGACACTATTTTAAACAACCTCTCTATGGCTTATTTCCTCCCCCACAGCTGGCTGCTGCTGGACAAGTGCTCCCCCGGCTCCTTCCCCTGCTCTGCTTCACTCGAGAGCTGTGAGTGGATCAAAGAATGGCATTTTCTACACAGAACATCAATGCCTTTGAAGTTAAAAATCTGGAGCCTAATTCCACTCAATCATTAGGTTTGTAAGGATGAGCTGGGCATTCCCTTTGTTTTCCCTTCAGCTTCCTTTGGTGCCTCCAGCCACCTCAGCAATTGCCCCTTTTCTCTGCCCTAATAGCTGGCAGCCTCCTCCTTGTTTTTCTAAACTGATGCTTGGGACTCTGTTGCTTGCCTCAGCTGATGTCTTGGCAGTGCAGATCATCAGCTAGTCATCAGGAGAGCTATAAATCAAAGCCTGAACCCAGATTTCCCCAGCCACCCTAGATGGCTGACAGCTGGAAATCATTGCCTTCTGATGCCCGACTGATAATTCAAGCTGATGGACACCCATCTGCCCTGTGCATTGACTGATATATTCACCTCTCATCAAATTACCAGTACTATCACCAATCCTCCCATTGCATTTTCCACTGTTACTGAAAACTGTGCACCTTATGCATGAATAAGAGATGTGTGGGATGAAGAAGTTCAAAACACACAGAGAAAACTGGGCAAAAATCTTATTTAGGCAATTTCTCATGAACAGCAGCAGCATGGAGCTTGACTTCTAAGGTTTTACACTTTAGTCAGAGTTTTTTTTTTTTGTGAGTTGGATTTGGGTTTGTTTACAGTTAAATCTGCCAGTTCAGAATGTGCAGAGTTGTGGGTAGGTTAAATCAATAGCTCCTTGGGATGGAGGCACTTTGTACTGGGATGTCCAACAACATGTGGGAGCTAGAGGAGGAACTCCTCCATTTGAGACCAAACTGCCAGGTCTGGACCTGGCAGCTTGACTGGATGGAGTGTCCCATTCTCCTGAGTCCACTTTGGTGTCAGTCTAAACCAAACAGAGAGATGCTAAGACTTGATGTTCTGTGAAATAAGACTTGCTACCCAACCGTGGTGCCTGTCCTACCATATGAATAACATGGCACTGAGCAGTGTGGGTCTGTTCGAGTGCCTACCCCACCCAACTTTCCCATTACAATATCCAATGCTTAAATAGCAAGAAAAGTTGCCTTGCATGTAGGCAGGCTACAAAACAGTGCATAAAATTAGAACTGACTTTCTAGTGACATAGTTTTCTTTAGAAATGACATGCTGAGAAAAAAAACTGAGGCAGCAATAGGCAGGGTTTTTTTTTTTTTCAAGGCTGTTACAGAGAAGAAAAATATCCCTGCTAAAATAAAATCTTCTAACTTTATGGTTTTAAATCATACACATCAGTAAGAGGAAATCTACTCTGTACCTCCTTGATAAAGAACGTCCAATGCTGACTGAACCTTTTGCTCTGTGATTCAGGAACAATGCAAATGCTCCTTTCCTGCCTTTTGGTGCAAAAGTGATTCTCAGCCTCGATGTCTGGTAATCAGAACTCGATGGGAGTCACTGCCCTGTGCTGAAAAATGTGGCCACAAGAGGCTGGTTTTTTTTTTTCTGCAATGCACGTTTCTCATTTCCAGCAGCTCTGCTATAAATGTCTGTCCCTGGAAGGAAATATCCACCTCCATATAACTCTTTAAATATCATCTCAGGTTTTTGATCATCTATATGTTATTCGAGATGCTGGAACGCCACGATAAACAAACTAACAGCTAACTGTTGTTGGAAGAGGAAGACCCAGTCCTCTAAAACCCAAACATGATAAATCATACCCCATGTTCTTTGCTCTAAACAGATACTGATATCTTAATACCTACTCTTCTAGACTGTTTGTTATACAATGCTATCTACTGCTGAGCCTGTGTTGTTGAACTGAGTTGTGTTGCTGAGAAGGAAAACAGCTCAAAGAAGACAGACACAGACTTGCCTATGGGAAGTGATCCTGAACTGCTCCAGAGATGATGATGGTACCAGAACTGAACAGTACAAGTGAATATGGGGAAATTAAACCTGCTGTGGTGTCCCAAAGGAGCCCAAGCAGACATCAATGGATGATCTTGGTCTCAGTAAGATTAGTAAACATAGTGCCTTCAGTAACTTTTCTGGAGCTGAAGACCCTGAAAGTCAGATTTCAAACAAGATTTCCATGTTGTCAGGCTCATTTTATTTGTGCCTGTGTTCTTACATGTGTTGAAACGAACAGTCATCTAGCATGGGTGAATGTCTGAAATGGAACTTCTAAACTCTCAGATAGGAACCAGCTTCTTACAAGCTGCAACCTGTATAGGCAGCTTGGAGATTATGATAACACTTTGACTAAACAGAAGTGGTGCACCTCAGATCTTCCACTTGAAAGACAGGATACCAGCCCTCTAGTAAAGAGGATAATCACCTGCTGTTCTTGCACACATACACTGTTTAGATTGGAGAAACTGGGAGTTTGGTGTCCGGGAGACATGGGGAGTGAAATGCTGGCAGCAAGGTAGGGAGTGTGAGAAAGAATCAGCAGGGTAAAAGTTGTAATGTCACTGTTTTTCCTATAAAACAAAGTATCTAGATTCTCCCCACATCAGCATTTATCAGCTGTCTCACCCTCAATGAGAGCTCAGCATCACTTTTGATTCTTTGGTTCAGAAGCAGTTGGGGCATCTTGAAAGAGCATCTGTGAGACACACCCCCAAACTCCATTAGAATCATAGAATGGTAGGGGCCTTTAGAGATCATCTGGGCCAACATCTAAAGTGCTCAATTTTCCTGTGCTCTTCAGAAAAAAAAACCCTCTGTTTCAGTTAACAAAGAATTTCTTGCCCTTGGAGAACACTACTAAACATCCCAGTCTGCCAGAGTGTGTTATCAGCTTGTTATGGAAAGCAACTGCTTATCAGAGGCTATTGCTCATCTGCTGTTCTCCCTGAGAAACCATCCTGTGTCCTTCCTTCTGGTGACATTTGAGACCTGTCATACTCAAGGAGATGTTTATTCCACGGTTAATTTTCTTCACAGTAGCTAGCGTGGGGCTCTGTTTTGGGTTTACACTGAAAAGAACATTGATAACACAGGGATGTGTTAGCTACTGCTGAGCACTGCTTATACAGCATCAAGGCATTTTCTGCTCCTCACTCTGCCCTGCCAATAAACAGTCTGAGAGTGCACAAGAAGCTGGGAGGGGACACAGCCGACCCCAACTGACCCAAGGGATATTCCAGACATCATACTTAGCAATAAATGTAGAGGGAAGGTTGGCTGGGAGTTTGCTGCTCAGGGACTGGCTGAGCAACAGTCTGTTGGTGGTGAGAAATGGTTCTCACCTGCATAATTTGTCTGTCTTGGGTTTTATTTATTTACCTTTGGTGGAACAAAACAAGGCTGCACACAGCTGCCTCTCATTCAAAGCCCCTTGATGATGGAGCTGTGTAAGCAACCTGCAAGGATAAAAATTCACCCTCGTGCTTCACAAAAGACCTGTGGCAGCACAAAGTCTGGCTGGAGAATTTCACGTGCCATAGATGTGGGGATACAAATAACTGAGAGCTGCAGCTAGGAGAACAGTTAATATAAGCACTGCAAACAGACATTCCCTCATCAATACACTCAATCTCCATTTGGAGGGATCGTCCAGTGTGTTAAATCTTTTGTGATTGCTGAGGAAGGCAATCAGAAACATCCTATGATGTGGTTCACATTACCTCAGGGATTACACCAGCCATATGCCATTTCCTCTCTTGGCTGAGATCGTGCAGTTGTGGCAGAAAACGGGGAGGAAGACATAGCTACTTTGGGTTCTTTTCTTTCTTGCTTCCATCCCTTCTATTAAGCTGGAAATAATCTAGTGGTCAAAACAAAAGCATTTCAAGATTTTCAGCATCACTCCCTGCCTGCTATAAAGGAAATTGCCATGTAATCATCATTTTCAACTGCAGAGCATCTTTTCACAAGTCAAAGTTAGGGAAGGAATCCACGTGTGTGCAGCACCTTTCAGCGTATAAGCTTAACTTGTGTCAAAGAGGAAAACAGTTCCAGACTGTGTGCACCTGGAAAACAGGCAGTTTAGGGAAGATAATTGCTGAAGTTGTATTTATTTGCATTCACATTATGAAAGCAGAAAGAGCACACAAGGCTTCATGTGAGCCAGAAGGATCATTGCTCCCTGAGACATCCTCCCACGTCAAGGACAGCAACCGTGGGTAGGCATTTCCCTCTACAGGATGCTCCATTCCTTGCAAAGGCATTGCTGCTAATTGGCTCATTTTATGGCTTCTGCAACTCACAGTAAGGTGAAGCTCCTAATAATTTCTCTTCTAGATGATGCTTCTGTCAGCTGTGTAATTATCCACATAACAGTGATACCCTGGCCGACAAAGACTATAAGGAGAAAAAGAATGTATTTACTAGAAAGGTCATCTTCAAAGAAGATGCAATTAATTTGCTTATCTAAAAGCAGCCAGTGTCTCATATGAGCTCAAGAAAAGCACACATAACCCCCACCCCAGATTCTGTGTTCTGATTCATCTCTAGCTCTTTCACAAACCTCACCATTACTTTCTTCACTAGGGGTGATGCCAGGAGCAAACAGCCATTGCTGAGGAGAGTTGTTTTGTGTTTTTTCAGGGGAGTTCTTGGTGAAAAATCATCTTGGCTGACATCACAAGAACTTGATTGTATATGTGCTGGACATTTTTATAGTTTTCCATTTAATTAAGCAGCAAATGTTGGTCAACATCTTTAAAGTCTCTTTTCACTGAGGATTAACTGCAGTTTCCTATTAATAGCGATTCCTCCCAAATTACAGTGAGCTTGAAAATGATCCAGTAACAAATGTGAAACATGCTTGATGCTGCTCAAGGACAAATTAGAATTTAAAATATATCCCCACCCTCTTTTCTCAGCTAAGCAGTTCCTGATTATCCAATTTACTGATAACACCCTTGCCTCATCTCAGAGGAAGAAACCCTCCCAGAGGATAAACAGACTCAATATCTGCTTTAAAGCATTTTTAACTCATTGTTACCAAAGAAAAAAGATTCATTTAATGCTGAGATATTGTGTGGCCCTCTGTGGCTGCTGTAACAAATCTGGGGCTGTATGACTTGGGTACTTTTTGTCACCCTTGTTCAAAATAGAGGCACAATGATGGAGTACACCTATACTGCATATACTGCAAGTGTTTCTAACTCTTTCCATCTGTTCTTTATGTATTTTAATAGACAAAATACCCACTTTTTGGAAATTTTGCAGGGTCCAGATGATATTATCTATACCTAACTAGTCTATAACTAACAGCTAACTGCATACTGTACAGATTGATTAACGTAGTACTTCACATTTCCAGAAGGCTTTTGTTTAGCTCTTTTTTCAAGACTCCTCTCAAAAGTGGGAAGGTCTGTGCTTATGCAGAGTTAACTCAAGAAAGAAATAAGAGAAGACAGGTTCAATTTCAATCTAACAGGTATTCTTCTGCAGGAGGGGTTGGACTAGATGATCTCTAAAAGGCCCCTTCCAATCCCTACCATTGTATGATTCTATGATTTTGCGTCATTTTTCTTGCAGATGTGTGTTAAAAATAACAGACTATTTGTTTGCCCTAAACCCTAAGACAGCAGGTCAAAGNCCTTCCAATCCCTACCATTGTATGATTCTATGATTTTGCATCATTTTTCTTGCAGATGTGTGTTAAAAATAACAGACTATTTGTTTGCCCTAAACCCTAAGACAGCAGGTCAAAGAGGACTGAAGGATTTCTCACCCACGCTGGTTCTCCAAGGTGCTAGAAAATCTACTTACCCAGAGTTATTCAGCATCAATTGAAGCAAGAAGCTAAGTTTCCTAAATCCAAGAGTGGATTTAATGGAGGGAAAGATAGTCTTTAGGCTATTTAATAAGATATTTAATAACACACCTGGGACCAGTCACTGACAAGGTCACAGCACAGAGCATTTTTCTCATAATCAAAACCAAAGGAGGCTGGATTCAACAGCTTTTGAAAACCTCTTTCCATAGAGAAACTCTAATGCCCTCTCATGTGAATAATTACATTCACATACACTGTTTTATACTGTAATAGTCTATCACCTGAAAAACAGATGTGGAAAGGCACGGCTGTGAGTGCACAAGCTCACTGGAGAAGCAGACATGAAGCTGCCTCCACAAGCTGCTTCAAGGGACACCTCCTCCTCACTGGCAGCTCTTCACCCTTAACTACAGGGGATAACTCCCATGCTGATTCAGTGGCAATGGGAATCTATTCCCCCAAGGTGATCCAGGCTGGGAGATGATACAGAGACGAACAAATGATCCCTGAATTAATAACTAACTTATTTTATCCTGCAAGAAAAGCCCCAGTAAACAAAAAATGCTGCTTTTTAACTTTTTGGTTTTGTTTTGAAGAGCTCTGGAGGAGCCCACTAAACTATCATAGCCTTGGAAACAAACCTTCAGTTACAGTCATGCTTCCCAGGAGCACTTCTACTCTGTCTAGCTGCCAAGCAGCAATCAGCCTGTGACAGTTCATCACATCCTTGTCTACCTGGATAACTCCGAAAACAGGCAGGCTTGGATCAAACCAGAATGCCTGCCTTAATGGAAGGAGGCAGCAAGCTCCAATAAAGTCAAGAATATTCTTTGTGAGGGAGCTGATCAGACCGGAGGCAGCACATACTGTGTCATAGTTCCTGTGAAATTTTGCTATATTTAATAAACAGTCACATCAATTGCAGTTACATAAAACAGTTCTTCAAACTATAGAGCTCTTCCTTTAGTTATTAGTTGCAGTTACTGACAGTTTATGAGAAGTTCAGACCTAAGGACTAACAAAAATGGGGCACCACAACTCCAATCCAGACTTCTCTCTTTCCTTCTTTCCTTCATTTCAAAAGCTGGACCAATGTATGAACTTTTGAGTCTAGCTCCATGGAGGATGCTGCATTACAGCTTTGGGGATAAAGGTGGTTTGAAAGTTCCAGTAGCCACAGCAGCAGAGTGAAATAAAGAAATACAGGCTGCTTTTAAAAGATGTGGCCAGAAAGAATTATTCGTGGCACTTTGTTGGTTGTTTGAAACTCCAGAATGATTGGCTAAGCCAGAACAGACAGTGGTAGTGAGTCAATACTGAAGGGGCTGCATGATTTTACTGCTCTAGCACTGCTGATTAGTAGATTGGAAGTAAACTGGAATTTATCATCGAGTTTCTCTTTTTGCTTGCTTGTTTGTTTTTCACAGGTTTCTCTGATTGGAACCTAACTAGTTTCTAGAGAACTGCAAGAGCTGTAAAGGTCTGGAGAACCTGCATCCAAACCAGAAACGCAATTGTCCTGACACCAAATGTAAATGCATCTATCTCTGCTACCTAAGCCAGCAATGGCATGAACTAGTTTTGACCTGGTTTTGACTAATATTGGACATTGCAGAACACAATTTCATTTGCTCTTTTTCAAAGTTTACAGTCCTCTAGCATGGCTTTCTAGGAGAAGATACCCCAACCAGTACATGCCAATGAAAGTGGTCAAAAGTCTGTGTCAGAGGTAAGGATAATGATGGGCTGAAGCTGCTAATTACAGTTAAACCACAAAGAAACACACACTGGTGCTGCTATAACCCAGCAGCTATTTCTTTGAAACACGGCTTCAAGGGACTGACTTTCAAGCCTGCTATTTTTAAAAGCAAAGTGCCTTACGTTTTTGCTACACTACTTCTGCTTGACTTAGATGGGAAAAAAAACGTTAATTGCATGGAATATGCCTGGAATGTGTGGAAAAGAACATTTTTTCCATGTGAGTCAGCACAGGAAATAAACTGCAAACGAGTAAAATGTTGAGAAGCCTACAGATGGAAGGTTTTTTTCTATCAATACACAGTGTTTTTTCCAGAGTAGAGTCCTGACATCATGTTTTCTTCAGGAGTGTCACTGAGATGACTGATGACACACCAGAGACTGAAGAACAAGAACTTGTTTCTGATCAGTAAAGACTCTAATCTCATGCAACATTAATTTAATAGTTTCCATCTTAGCTCTTGCCAGGCAGTTTTACCTCCCCTTATTGGACACTGCCAAAGTGTAGCACGTTCTTGCTAAACACAGAACATGGTAGATAACACAAAGCAAACTCTGAGGTGTCCTGACTTGATTTTCCTTCTGTGGTGATGTAAAAGAAACAAACCAGTGTCTTTTAGATGATGTCCTAGTGATAGATTCCACCAAATACTTTGATTTTCACAGTTTGCCTGTGCTGGGGTTAGATAAAAACTACTGACAAGAGTGGCAACTGAACAGGTTTCTAAGAGTCATACTGTTGAGAGGATGTACATGGGTGGATGTATTTAGGAATATACTCATGCACCATGGAGATGAAACCTCAGTCCTAAGCTAACCAATGGCTGGAGCTCAGAGCAGCAGAACAGTGATCTGCAGAAAGGAGGACAGAGTCTGCTCCAACATGTGGCTGATTTGCTCTGAAATGATGTGAATTATCACTGTTGACTTCAGCCTTACAACTTTTGATTGTATTGAAGCTATTTGATGCTGCAAGAATGATGGCACTGTAGAATCGTTTAGTTTGGGAAAGACCTTTAAGATCCAATGATTTAACCTAGCAGTGCTGTCTCCACCACTAAACCGTGTCTCTCAGCACCTCTTCTACGTGTCTTTTTAAATACCTCCAGGGATGGTGACTCAGCCATTTCCCTGGGCAGCCTGCTCCGAGGCCTCACTAATGCAAAATGGAACTTCCCTGCACTCCTCAGAGCTTGATTGCATCTGAAATTTTCTCCCTTATTTCATTTAGCAGAAAACTATTGCTTCTCTATCAATTTTTCCTTCTGATTACTGAGGTGGAACTTTAGCCCCAGTTTAGTAGAGTTAGTAGGAACACTTCAACTCCTGTTTTCAGTGTGAGATATGAAGCACACTGTTAATACTGTTTGTTCTTCCTTGAGATCAAACCAATAAACAGAGTTTCCTTTGAATACATTGCATGAAGATGCATGAAAAACATTTGAATGTGTAAGTTTGCATCGTGTTGGTCCTGGTAAACATCTTAATCTGAATGCTGACAGCAGTTACATGCATTTGGCCTTTATCATGTGACTGTGCTTCTGTCAAATGAACAAACAGGCACACGTGCTGCATCCCAAAGGCAACATTTGGCTCACGGTGCCTAACAAGCAGAGGGAGATGATAATTTTGCTGTGAAAAGAACAGCACAGAGAGCCTGCTGCTTTTGCCCAGAGTGTTCTGTTCACTCTGAAGCTACAGAAAGGTTGTGTTACACCAGTGAGACTAAAGACCGTAGCTGCACTTTCATGTTAGGCACAGTTCATCATGTTGCCCTGTACCAAACAGAGCTGCTTAGTCCATAGATCAGAGAGCCATTTAAGGCGAACCTGGAATCATTCTTGGTGGCAAAACTGAAGCCATCTAAAGTCAAGCTGGGATTTTCCTGGACGCTTTCCCCCAGTCTTCAAAACATGTATCTGTCTTTGCCCTTACTCTCATCAATAAGGAATTTAAAGCCATAGGCTCATTACTTTCAAATGTCACTGCCTGTGGAAAGTGCAAATAGAGAGAACAGAACAAACGGGCTCCATGTTGTAAGGGTAAATTCAGATTCCCTGCACAGACGTGAACTTCCTTTTCACAGTCTGGCTTTGGGAGCAGGCTTGATGTGATTTCCTGAAAAGCTGCCTGTTTTGCTTCCCCATACCCATAACCAACAGTTGCTTAAACTTATAGGGATGAATTGATCTGCAAACAGGAACATCCATCCAGATCTTCCACGCCGCTTAAAATACAATGCAGTGAAAGGAGGCACGACTGCAAGAAGGATCAAAGACAGAGCATTACAGGAATAGACACTTATCTATGAGAATCAGAGAATCTAGGCTCTAAGGCATTATGAAGTAAAACTCTGAACATCTTTTCTGTAATACCTCCAAGCAAAGATGAGCTGGAGGAGGTCAGAGCAATTCACCTGACAATTCAGCCTGTTGCCAAACAAAATAGGTCGCATTAGCTTCTTCAGCAATTACGAAAGGCTTCTTTGTCTAATGAAGTGGCAAAAATAGAGAACAGAAAAGAGAAGCTCTCAGAGGACAAAAAGGAGCAGGGAAAGTTCAGATGGGCTTAAAGCTGATGTTTTGAAGCTTACATCTAATGCTTCAGGACTTTCCAATCGCAAGCAGGACGCAGATTGCCCAGCAAAGGAGAAGGGCACGGGTGTTTATGAGCTGGAGTTACTCCCTGCAAAGTTTTGCTGCCAGTAATAATCCATCTTAAGCAGCAGTGTTTTGAAACACTATTGCTGAGTTGTGCAGGTTTGTGATCACGCTAATCTCCACACAACTTTATGAGGAGCTGCCAGAAATGCAAAGGGCTTCTATTTGCATTGTATATATTTGTGAGACTAAGCTTTGATAGAATGTCCATCCACATTACAAGAGGGAGACAAGCTCTGGGCTTGCTTCCATACAAAGTTATTTCAGCTAACTGCCTATCTTCCAGACTTCTTTTCAATCTCTAGGCTATGAACTTCCATAATATTGATGATTTACTCCTTTTGACTTGTTCTACCACTTGAAAGTAAAATGTTGGAAAGTAGCACCAAAGATTTGAGATCAAAACTCCTCTGTTTCCCTGGATTCAGTAGAGCTATGGTGCAGAATGAAATCAGGTCTCAGGTGTTTAATTCCTTAACTTGTAGAAGTGGGATTGTCTTGCATTAGATTTCTTGTCCTGCAGATAGCTGCCCTTTTCAAAGAATGAGAACTCCCTACACGAGCGAGGGACACTGAGCACACTCATGTGGAAAAGGAGGCACCAATCCTGTCAGCAAATTTCAAGGACTTCCCATACTGCTATCTGAGAGGCAGTGACCTCCATGCCAGGACACATGAGTTTCTTGCAGTGGGCTAGACAAATTACAGGCAGCAGCTTGTGCTTAAAGAACTATACCCTATTGTGTGACTGGCTTTCACACTGATACACTTGCACTGAGTTTACTGCTGGTCTGCTATGCTGGAACGAATGAATGATAAGCAGCAAGGACACCAAACTGTGTGCATAACAATGTGCAGCAATGTGAATCTCAAGGACCAGATTTCTGAATAGCAGCTTCCCACAGTGGTGACAGCGCATGTTCTACAACTCCAGACACCTGCCAGCCTTTTCACACTGCACTGAAAAGTCCCTAACAAGCAGGGCTCAGTGCAGAGTTGCTCTCTTCATACTGAAGAGGTAAATGATTAGTTTTATCCTCCCTATTGGGTCTGTCAGTCCCTGACAGTAACTTACATACCCAATGGACAGTTTCAGAGGAGACAGGCTGATAAAGCTTAGGTGAGGTTTTGTGAGTGGCAGGGATCGAGTAGAAGACTCTGAAGAAAGTCTGCAGTGTGAATCCAGCTGTTATTTGTTCTGTAAACCTGGTTTCCTAAAGCATGTGTTTTACTCCTTCTTGCCCAACTGTCAGCAATGATGACAGGCAGCTGGAGGAGGAAAGCACGATTGCCACAGTGGATGGGAACTGGAGGTGCTGCAAAATGTGGGAGGCAGACACAAGGAGCCCAAGAGTTAAAATTACTGCTGTGGAAAAAAAGTAAGGATAGCAGACACAAAGATGCAAGACTGGTTTCTGCTGTTTCTAGTGTAACATACAACAGAGTTTGTGATTTGTGCTTGGTATAACCTGAACCTGAGAGCAACTGGACTCTGAAACCCACTCGTGTGTAATTTGTGATAACAGTTTGTGTCTGCAAGGCAAAGGATCTGTCACTGGCCTGTGGCAGATGGAACCTAAGTCCAGATCCTTTTTTTGCATGAATATTCTCAAGCAGAAATCTGGGCTCACATTAAGTTATGGAGAGGTGTTCCTGCCAAGCTCTAGCATGGACACTCACATAGACTTATAAAGATCATTTCTTACCAACAATCATGTGGTTGCAGACATCACAGAAGGTGGGTTTTTTGAAGATGTGCTCCTGGAAGATGTGAGCCTTGTTGTTTTCTGGCAGCTGCTGGGCTCTGGTGGGGGAGGACGTCTGGCTCTCTGAGCTGGGGAGCTGCCCAGTGCTTGTGCTGACCTCAGGCATCAAGTCCACTTGCAGTTTCACATCGCTATTAGTCCTCTGGAAGAAATTGTCTGCGCTTTTACTCCGCAAGCTTTTGGTCTTGAAGGAGAGGGAGCGTTTCAGTTTCTGCAGCTGCAACAAAGAAGCCAGTTACAATTACTGCCTTTTCCTCTTGGACACAAAAGCAAGGCTTCTGCTTCTGGGCTGTGCTGTTCATAAGTGAACCTGGGAGCCACTGGCACGACTTGAACTGCCTAAACATTAAAATTAACTTCAGAATGTAACCAGCAGAGCAAAGAAAACAGATCCCAAGCAGAAAACAAGCTACTCTGCATATGCTTTCTGGTAGACAATGAATTTGATAGCCCTAATGAATGCTTCTGTTGGTGTTTTCTTTTGGTTAATGCAGCAAAGAGATACTGCAGGGAGTTGTACATGCTGGAGAATATATCCTTTGTACTCAAGCATGAAAAACTTAGAGTATTATTCATCCTTGCATGGTCTCTAGCAGCTTATAAAGCCAATTCAGGAACAGCTGTTAAATGGCAGCACAAGAGGAATAAGTTCAGTAAATATATTGGATATACTTAGATGTCTTCACTTTGGCAGAAACAGAGATTCAGTGCATTCTTTTTCTGATAAATTCTTGTTTTCTTTTGGTTTTTTTTTTTTTTTTAAATGAAAGCAAGCTAAGGAGCAGTATCAGTATCATTAACTAGCCAACTGATGGTTAATGCACTGATCAATACTAGCTAACAAACATGCACATATATTCTTGTGTGTCACATTGAGTATTGATTGTCAGACTATCAACCACCACAACAAGGCGTTATTAACTTCAAGTTATTAACTCAAACTCTTCACCTGCAAACTGTCTTGCACCTTATCAGTGCTCCTCCCATCCTTCCCTCCTCATATTTTATAGAAGGCTGAAAAGGGCATGAAGTGAGGCACAGAAGCTCTCAGGACTTTGAGGTGCTGGAGAGGATCCAGAGGCTGAGCTACCAAGCCAGGAAAGGATTTGGAGCACAGCTCAGATGAGGAATGGCTGAGAGATCTGGGGCTGTTTAGCCTGGAGAAAAGAAAGCTCAGGGGAGACCTTATTGATCCCTACGACCACCTGAAAGGAAGCTGTAGCAAGGTGGAGGTCGGTCTGTTCTCCCCAGTAACAAGCAATAGAACAAGAGGAAACAACCTCAAGTTGCACCAGGGGAGGTTCAAGATGGATATTGGGAGGAATTTCTTTGCTACAAGGGTTGTCAGGCATTGGAAGGGGCTGCCCAGGGAGGTGCTGGAGTCACTGTGCCTGGAGGGGTTTGAGACCTGGGTGGATGTTGCACTAAGGGCAATGGGCTGGAGGTTGATAGGGCTGGGACAAAGGCTGCACTCCATGGGCTTAAAGGTCTCTTCCAGATGAAACCATGTGACTCTCTATCAGCACCACAAATTTGTGGGCTTGTCAGCTCCAAGACCTCCAAGCAGACCCCCAGTAAAGGGAAAGCCAGCTCTGCATCCTCGTCATGTGTGCTGTCTGTGAAGTGTAATACCTCCATGTCACCTCAGCATTATTCCAACCGCTGCAAAATCATTTCAATCACTGCTGCAATTCTTTGGGAGAATGTGACTTAACAACTGAAATTTTCCACGTCCCTGAGGCTGTCTGTGGTAAGCAGAGGGAATGGTTTATATCAGAAACTGTTTATGTTGGAAGCAGTGATAATTGGGAATCATAATTCATGCTAATATAAAGGGAAGGAGTTCACATACTTCCCAAAAGAGAGCGTGGCATTGGTCTGTCACACTGACTTAGTGGCTTCAGAGTGCTTGCTCTTCCTAGATCCTATCCCTGACCCATCCGTTGTCTTTATGATGCAGCAGAAGCTGTCAGACAGGAGCCTCAAGGCATCTTGGGGAGGATGCCTCTCTTCCACCTTCAAAGGATCAGCTTGTTCTTGGAGAAGGGAGATGCTCCAGCTCTCTTCTCCAGGTCTCACAGTAAACTCCGTGAGTAAAATAAGCAAAGAGTTGCCATTGCTTCTGGTTAATGGTGTTTGTGTTTGCTACATGGAAGCAAATTGCATTCTGCTCCCTGAGCTGTTTCTCTGCAGTGACTTTAGGAGTATGGAGGGACCAGAGCCAGAGACCCATCCTCCATGCACCGGTCGCATCCACATCCCTCAGTTCTCAGGAGAAGCCCTGGATCCAAATAAAGGAATCAGTCATCTGTTTGCAAGAAACTCTCAGTGCCTGGAGGAATGTGTAAATAAGAGCAATTAAGTCTCATTAAATGCCAACTACAAGGTAAAGAGCAGTTTCTAGTAGTTTCTGAAGCTCTTTCAGCTGAAGCCGAAGTCACGGACTAGCTGAGCCCAAAACAGTCTAACTGCACCAACAGAATGTGAGATCTTCCCTCTTCTGCTTGGATGTTGAAGTCAAAATCCCCTGAAATCACTGAGGTTACTCAGTGCTGAGATTACTTCATCTCCCCAGTGACAGCCAGGAAACTCAACAATAATTCACCCCTTGCTCCTGAAATGCTTCTCACTGAAGACAGACCTAATTAGTGCAGCAAAATACAGAGAATTACAACACCACAAGGTGGCTGAGATGGCATTCATTATTGATTTTCCATCCATTTCTACAGTGCCACATGAAGTTAATTAAATTTCAAAATGCTCCTTCTGACACAGAAAGAGGAGTAAGCTGTGCAATACAGTATTTGTGCTGCTGTGGGATAACTGTCCTGCTAGTTTGCACAATTGATGTGGTATATTTTAAGGAGCTCTGCATTTACTACCTTTAGCCTGTTCTCCTGTGCACAGTCACTTGCTTCTCAAGGGACGTACCAGCAGCCTTTCCTCCCTCAGGCAGAGAAGTTGAGCTTTCCAAAGCAGGGTGATCCAGCATTCAGGCTATATGTGTCCAAACAGATGTGTACACAATAAGGTGAGCATGAAACTGTGCATACTCTGTGCTCCTCCAACCACAGCGTTCAGAGCAGGAGACACATGCAACAATGAGCTGACCAAATTGCATTCACACACTTGGCAGGCACCTCTGGGCAAGCTAACAGCCCTCTCTGAGATTCCCTGAGCACTGTCCTGTGTCAATGTAGTGTAATAATTTCCAGACAAGGCATCCTTGCCATTATCCAAATGGAGATTTCATCCTCATTTACATTTAGGCTATTTGGCTTGCATTTCACACCTGATACTGCAATGAAGGTCTACAGTTATTACATCCCAAATAGGCTATAAGTATGCAGAAGTGACTAGGCAAAAATACAGAGCAGCACAGGCAATGCTTAGCATTTTGCACAGCAAAGTCTCTCTCAGACCAGTGTTTTACACCCATCTTGCATAAACGAGACTACACGGGGCACTGGAAGCCTGACATCAGGTTGTAAAGTTTGACCCAATTTTCCTTTCTCATACTAAGCCTGTGAAAGAATTTGAAATAAGGTACTGGAATGTGATTGTTGATTCAGGAAAAGTTAGGCCAAGCAAGGGCAAGGGCAGGTTATAGTACAGATAGGACAATTATAAAAGCTTAAGTGCTTATCATGCTGCAGCCAAGTGAGCATCGCTTCACTTGCTTAAATACCACCATCTCCTCATTTTGAAGTTTGCTGTGACCCAGCCCTCTTACACCAGAAGCTTTTGAAAGTAATTCAATACAGTCATGTAATATAAAGCCTGATTTTAATTTGCCATAAACTGGTTTAATGCACTTTTGATGCCACTGGCTCTTAACAGAGCTATTACAGCATTCAATTGAGGCAGAAACCAGGTCTTTCAATAGACAGCGTGCAAATTTGACTAATTGTACTTTCTTTCTGCAGAGTGAAGGACTCCAAAGTTAAATCTCAGGAAGGAAGTCTTCCAAATTTTGGAAAACTCTGCAACTAGAGTTGTTCTAGACTGAATACTTCAACTCTTCAGTGAAAACCATGTATTGAGATTGAAGAAAAAAACCTTAAACCAGCACAAAGAGGCTTTAAGAAACGTATTTGAGAGAAATCTCTTAAGCCTTTCACATTTTGTAGCCTGCAAGGAAGGCTACAAATTAACCTTTATTTAAATAACATTAAAACAAAACTGCCACAGATTTTTCTAGACTTGTGAGAGCTTCACAGCACTGACAGACACTTCAGCAATATGAACCCTTGATTTCCAGTACAGGAATGTTCCTGTGGTAAGAAAGTGGAGTCAGGGAAAATAAGTTTGCCTCTAGTTAAAAGCATTTTATCAGTCACATAGACTCTCAGAGACTGCACATACTAACCCTGCAGGCAAGGTAGAGATAAGTGCAATAGCTCAGCCTCAGAGCTTGATTAACCTTTTCCTTCAGTATCTTCCAGCACAATCTCCATCTTCCTTCCAGTTACTGAACATTCAAGCTTGAAGGGCTCAGGAAGCTCTGATGCATCACAGTTTATCAACACCTCCTCTGTTCCTAATTCCCCTATACTTCTACTCTTTAGCTGCTATAACCAGAAAACAGGAGGCAGCAAAAGGGCAGCTACTGAAAAGCATTCCTAATGTTAACTAGGTGCCACTGCTTTTGATGTGAATCAGATTGCACCTACTCTCACTGAGGCTTTATGAGACTTATCACTGGAAACACACAACTCTTTTCTACAGTTTTGATTTCTTCCCATGGAAGTTGGGAAAATATCAGTGATTTGAGCTGTGTTGTAATTGCAAAGCTAAGGATTATAAAACAGCTCAAATAATAGTCCACCCTGCAAAGGGCAATTTATTCAGTCTCCTGCCTTTCCCCAGCTTGTTTACATNATTCAGTCTCCTGACGGTTCCCTGGTATCTAGAAATCCTTTTTGCCTTGCCTTTCCCCAGCTTGTTTACATCAGCAGTCAGCATGGCTCAGTAAGAGCAGATCTGGAGATTGAAACAGGGGCTGTTGAGGACCCAGAACACATACCATATGCATTTCAGGACACAGAGTACTCTGAACCAGAGCAGTCTGTGAGTTTTTGTGTGCATTAGGTGCTTACCTGAGGCACAAGCAAACTCCCAGGTGATGCAGCCTGTACTCTATGCACCATAACAAAGACCAAAGTGGGGTGAGCAGCAGCAACTGGGAGATTTCCTTTGAAAACATGCTCCTAAATCAAACTAAAATGCTAAGATAGGTGTCCTTATAGTCACCATTGCTCTAGTGCAACTTCTTCATCACAGCCTGTCACCATTCAAAGATTAATTCCCTCCACATCCTTACACACAGAGGCTTCATGCCCCCTCCTGAAGCTCTCTCCTCGGTGATCTCAGAGTTAAGGATGCTTACTAATGGCTGGATGACAAACTGTATATATATTGGATGGTTATGTTTCTATAATTGCATTAATAAATATGTAAACACTCATATGTTGCATGGTTGGAGGACAAATCAGTTATATACAATATTGCCTTATACTACATTATATATCATATTATCTCATATCATATTCAATTAAGTTTCCTTGGGCCATCAACTTTGACATTCAGAGCAACCCTCACCCGATCTGCCCACATCAGCTCATCAGCTGATTTCCCAAGATGCTTGTTCTTGTTCCCTTCTCAGCCACTGCTAACCATCCTTGTCAGCAGCAGAGGCTCCTGTGCAGTGTGGAGCCAACAGGGAGATTATTTTTATACACTTCCACCCTTAACTATCTTTCAGGAGAAATGAACAAATGAACCAGGCTGATCAACTGTACTTTACTGACTCACCATATAACCAAGCCCTCATTTTCAGACATCAGTTGTCTGATGTACTGCTACTGTGCAGCAATAAAAAACCCCAATATTGCTTGCTCTTCTCTGTCTCTTTCCTTAGACTTGTGTTAACAGCATCATTAGATGAATTGCAAGTAATACAGGGCATGACTGGAGTTGGAATGAGCCATTGAGCCAGTTTGATTCCTGAAGTTCTTATAAAGTGTAGCTATTTTGTTTAGCTGTGCAGGCTAAAAACTGCTTGGTCAGCAGATTTCACTCTGCAAGACAAACATCCAATGCTCTGTAAGGAATAATTTCTTCTTAGAGCAAGTTTCCAAACTACCTAGCTCTCACATTGTTATAAAAGAAGGACTTAAACACATAGGGCTCAGAAGATGCTGTGTACATTCCCTAGACAGCATATCAGGTATACAGGATATTACCAATAGGGACTGAGGCAAAAAGCCCTTCAAATAAAGGCTGAATGGCATCTATTCTACTGAGTACAGTCCATTTTTTGTACTAGCCACCCTCAGAACATACTTCAGCTGCTAACTAGAACTGCTGAAGGATGTTACCAGGGTGTAAGCCAGCCCAGTGGCATCGCTGGGCTCTGCTGCTTAAGAGCAAACAAGGAACCAGCTCAAAAAGAAGCACTTTTTTTGTTTTGTGAGCAGGAAGGCTGATAATTTCTTTCTCAAATGGAGGGTTACAAAAGAAAGTGATATTTGAGCTCAGAGGAGGGTGGGTTTTTTTCCTGGATTTGATTTCAAAATGCCCTGCTTTGTCATTGTAATGAGCAAAAATAAGATTATGACATGCCCAAAGCCAATATGCAATTTCATCAAGAATACATGGTGGCCTGCTGATGAGAGAAGTACCGTGTCTTATGGCATTAACAGGATAAAAAGGATACTTCAAACACTTCAGGGATTGGTGTTGTCCATTGGCAAAGCCTTCCTGATAAAAGTAGGAGCAAGGCTGATTCCTTCTCTACCTTCTTCTTTCTAAATAATAAATAGCACAAAATACCCTGCTAGTACAAATTGAATTAGTTAAACTGACTTCAACTGTAGCTGATTTACTTTACAATAGCCATCTGGCCCTATCACGTTTTTGTGTCTGCCCCAGCCAGCTTTCTTGGAAGCTCTGTCGTTTTAATCCACAACACAAAGAGAGCGTTCTGCTACGTGTTACATTTGTGTAACTTGCCAAACAGGTTGCATAGCTGGCATTAGAACAAATATGTTTGTTATTGTTGCAAACAAATAAATAAATAAACCAAGCTGTCTGCTTGACTATATTGAACTAGTCAAAGGGGAGATATTATTCATAATATCTAACAAGAACATCATTAGTGATTTATTGGGTACTTCCAGCTACTCTGATTGTCATCCTCAGATGCTTCTCCCTGCCCTCTACTGGTTTTGAAACCCTCTCACTAATCCTCAAATCTATTTAGGATATAAACCTTTTCAGGCAGGGCTTTTGCTGTGATTTTTGTTTCACATGTAGAGTCCTAACTACAAGGAAACGCTCTGATTGGCATGCCAGAGCGTAACAGCAAAAAGGCCTGCAAGAGCCTCAGGGTTGGAAAACATGAAATGTGAAGGGATGCTCGGTTGTCACTCCTCCCACCAATGTCACTGTGAATCACACGTTCCCAGGCCTCTCCTGATGTACTACATCCTTGGCAGCTGTGTGTTTGCATCTCTAATTGGCAGCCCTCTACATTATCAAGAGGTACAAGCCTGCATGTGCTGCCAAACAGTGTGTTTGCTTGCTTAGCAGACCTGTTCATTCTGTATGACTGTGGCTCGGTTAAACCTAGCTGGGAAATTCATCTAGTTCTCAACAATTGCCCCTGTGGCTAGTTAAAAATTATCCTACAGTTATGTTCAGAAATGTCTACTTAGTGTCAAGGCATAAAAAGAGTAAACCCTGTGTTAGATATTCTGCAGTTGTGCCCTTGTATTACCTCCTCTGCCAAATATATTTTCATGTGAACTTCAAAGAGTCACAGTCACTTAAACAGTTTAAAACAGCTTGTGAAAAGGAGGAAACATATGCAAAAATAAATATCACAGTGCTAATATGCATGGCAAACCCAGGGAATTTTTTTGAAATCAAAACCTAAGTAAAATCTAAAGCAAAGCTCTCAAATTTTATATCTATCAGCATTTTTTTGGTGGTGTGTTTTTTCAACAGCTCTGTTTTGGTGTATTCCTCTTTTCTTTTAATCAAGCTACACTAGACACAGCAATCTAGAAACAAAAGAGTGCATATTACGTTCCTCTTCCTGAGAGATCTGGTTTCTATTAGTACTTCTTCCAGCTTCCTAACAGGTTTGATTCAAGTTTAGACTGGGGGAAAATCATGGCAATGTTACTCAACCATGGTGCCTGCTTCTATCCCAAAGGAGAAGCAACAAATCTTTCTCAGGTTCACAGCCTTTCAGTCTAACAACTCACAAGCTCTCTCAGAGAAGCTTTCCTGTAGCTTCTCTCTTCCAAAGCGTGTCATCCGATTCATGAAATCCAGATTAACATTCCCAAAGTAAGACCTACTGGGTTCTTTTGTTGAGCTCAATGATCACTAATTCTTCCTCCTTTGAGAACATGTGCATAAATCAAAACACATAACAAATCAAACTAAGCAACACTTCCAGCCATGACCAAAGGTTGTTGCTATATCGGGGTTGGAAAATGTTTTGTGCCTTTGATCTCCTCTCCTGCCTCACTTAGCAAAAGAAGAGCTGTTCCTTTTAGGAGCAGAGGGAAAGAGTGCAAATCCTGTATTTATATCCAGGATTATATTCTCCATGCTGCTAAACATCTGTTCCAACATGGGGGGCACCAGCTGTGGGAGATCTTTTGTAATTCAGGTTAGGAAAAAAGAGGGCTGGTAGATAAACCAGCATCAAAGCTCTGCGTGGCTCCTGCGTCTCATTCGTTACCTGGCAAAGGAATTGTCTCTAGTCTTTCCTCCTGAAACCAACAGGAAAGCTTATGAAGAAAGCAAGAAAGGGTTAGGAATAGTGCTACTTCTTAAATTCCCTTGTACTTTCTGTTTAGAGATGGATACGTGTTTACAGCACCTTGTTGTGGGTGTCACCTCAGGCACCTGGTTGCTAAGCAGCCAGTCATCTCCATTCTTTGTCCCTGTTAGAATGAGGCACATACGTGGTTATCTCTTGCCTCTTTGACATAAAAGGAATTTGGCATGTTATCTCTGTGACTCCTTCTGGGAATCCCTTATTTTGCTGCTCTGTTTGGATATGTCTTTTCCATTTCAGCTTCTCAATGGAACAGTGATTTCCCTTTGGTAACTCCCAGTTCAGTAATTTGCTAATCTCTGCTGCTGTGGAAGAGGCACGATGAGGTTTGGAGATGAAAAGGCTGGATTGCAGAGTAATGTAAATCCAGGCAGCCCTGCTGAGGTGAAGGAAACTACACTAGTTATTGTGGAGAGTCAATAAGAATAGTAATAATAATAATAATGATGATGATGCCTGAGTTCTGCTTCCTTTCCTTCTCATGAGTAATCTCTAAGTTAATATGTTTGTGAATGTAAGATTAATCACCCTTGATGGTACCTCACGTCTGTCCATCTATGAAGCTGTTGATCTTATGAGAAATTAAAGCTCAACCCAAGCCCTTTGTACCTTTGTTTTTCCTTTGTCTTTCTTTTTTAAACAGAGCTGCTTTATAATACTTTAAATGGTGATATGTCTCCTGAAGCAAATACGGGAATACATCTGCCAGGGAGGCTGATACCAACCGAGGGAAAATTAATATCGACATCAGATCCCATACACTATATAATCACATTTGCACCATCTTCAGACACAAAGGAAGACCCAGATCTACTGGAAGCTGTTACAGTTAATCTTCTGTCAGTGCTTCCACGTCTATTTCTGGGGTTCCAAACTTGAACTGTTTAAGTTGCTTCACAATGAAAACATCTAAGTGCTGCTCAACTCTACAACAAAGTTATTGTCACTGGGCCAAGTCTTAAGGTCTTTGCTTACTGCTAACTCCTGCTGACTTCAGCGACCGTGTTTCCAGAGTAAAGGCTTGGCTGCCTTCTTGCCTTTTTATTTGCTTGGAAATGAAACCTTTTCTTTACTGTGCATTAAAAACAAAAGATTTCTGCATGCAGCAACAAAAAACACCTCCCCACAGCTGGCATCCCATAATCTGGCTGACTTTATTCAATCCTCCTCAACTCACTTCTTTTTCTTTAAACCATCTCTGTCAATCTCTGCTCCTCCACAACTAGATGTAAGTAGAGCCAGGTGGACAACAGAAGCTGCTTGCTTCTGTTGTCTCTCCTAGACACTTGTTTGAAATTCATAGTTTGTGTGAATTAATTGTGCCCAAACTTCTCCCTTAGTTACTGTGCTTTCACTCTGAGGTGATGTTACCTCAGTTTCCTATCAAAGAAAGAACCAGAAACACAATGCCAGAATTTGGATGCTCTATGGCCTGCAGGTTTCAGAAAAGCCCCCAAACGCAGACACTTTGGCTTATTTGATCCCACAGGTTTCTGTATTCCCTTCTTTACTGCCACAGACAAGTATTCAAATCCAAACTTTACAACTGGTTTCCATCTTTCTACTTTAAACTCTTCTCGGTGGGAGAAGGAGTAGGAGCTTTTGCATTACAGAATATTAGCAGTTTGTTGCTTTACTTCTCATTGTTATTTTTTTCACAGTTCCTTTCTCCTTCTTGGGCATGTTTTTTGCAACCTAGCGGTAGCTTTACTGCCTTCCACCTTCTTTTTATCCCTCACGAAGTCTGACACTGTCCTATATTGTGAAAGCTGCTTCTTGCTGGCCACTCTGGAGGCCAGGTTGTGTGGCCACTGCCTGTTCTGACAGCACAAGTCCAATAAGACCTATATGGTCCTGGTGCAGAGCCATTTCACTAACCTGACACTGTTTTGTCCTAAAGCCCTCCTGGTTGAGAAAAGCTAGTTAATACCACTGGGCATCTCCACACTTCACCCACTGAGTTTCCTTCATCTCCTATTCCCAGTTCTAAAAGCCTGCAACACAGCAGCTACCAGATCCATGACAAACACTGTGCCAAAGCAAACTTTTTCTTATCTTGATAACACATTCCTTGTTCTCTGTTGTACATCATTGTCTTACTGTCCACCATGGCAGATACCTGTTTGTTCGCAGCTCTAGTTGAGAGATGGCACGTTTTTTGTTAGAGCTCTCCTCCAACTGCAACTCATGGCAAGCATCTATCCCTTCCAGCACATCCACTCCAGTCATTTTCTAACTTTCCAAAAAGAACTTGCCAGATAATTTGGAGGAAAATTACCCCTGTAACATCAGTTTCCAAGGAACCTGTTACTAGTGCAGAACATTTCCATCTCAGTCTATCTTTTGTCTTCTTGTTATTACACGTTAGTCGTGCCCAGCAAAAACTGCATAGGTGAGAAAAGACCAACTGCCCACATGAAGAGCCCATTTAACTCGATGGTGATGTCTTATACACAACATGCAATTATGTGTCACTTTATGGAGCTGTTTGAAGGCCTAAACATCACTTCAAGAAGCTGACAATGTAAATACACATATTTGGAGATGTTAATTTTTATCTTTGACTCTTTTTGCCTCAGGCTAATCCATTTCTTTTATATTTTTTTTTTCCTAACCCTCCAAAGCTGCTGAACATCTCTAGCCAGCTATTGTTTCAAGATCAACACAGCAAAACAAAGCCATTTTATTTTTATCCTCACCAGCTGCACAACTTTCCTCCTCAAATTACCTCCAGCAAATCTGTAAAATTCAGATGCCTGCCTGAGCTGTAAAAAAATGCGTTTTATGGTGAGATACACAGCTCTGTGCAAGAAGATAGTTACATACAGAACACTACAACCAGAAAAGGAGAGAAATTAAGACTAAAACTCTTTCTGAAGAACCACAACTGGTTTTTTTCCTAACTGTTAAAAGAGATTTTTTTAGGTCCTTCAGAGTCCTCTGTAGTTCACTGTTGCTAATGAAAGCCTACACACAAACAGGCAATAACAAACAAACAAACAAACAAGCTTCTAACACTGCCATGAGGTCACAGAATCACAGGATCTC
>WBNH01001412.1:1838-14347 GCA_013401255.1 Urocolius indicus
ATTTTCATCCAGAAACATTCAACCTGCCCCTCATCCCCACCCAGGCAGAGCTCAATGCATTCTAATTGATCTCTCACAGAAAGAGAAACTCTAACTCTTTGCCTTGTCAGCCTGTCCTTCCTAAACAACACATAGCCCTCCATGGCTGTGCTCCAGTCATGGCAGCTGTCCCTCCACGTCTGAGTGACTGCAGTGAGATCCTAGCCTCGCATCCACACCCACATCTCCAGTTCCTCCTGCTTATTCCCCAGGCTGTGTGCGTTAGTGTAGAGGCAGCACAGGGTCTTACTCAAACACACAGGTTTCCCTGCATAAGTAATATTTTCTTTATTCTGAGTCATTAAGGGAAATAAGATCTAGTCAATTCCTGTAGCTTTACAAGTTTTTCACTTTATTGCTGCAGTGTTACTGAAAAGAGAGAAAATGTAGAAACAAGGATATATATAAAATCTTAATGATAAGTGTTGAACAAGGATTGCATCTGAAGGAAGAGATCAATTGAAACATGGACTGAAACTGTCCTTTAGCCACATCTCTTACCATAGCTTTAGTGCTGACATCTGAAATGGGTAATACTAGATAGAGACAGAGATACATAACTGAGTTAATTAGAGCATTCCGTTAGTAAGATTAGACGGGAGGGAAGTCTTGTCTACTCATGGATATAGTATTTTGCTGAAAATGCATTGAAGTCAGGAATATGTAGGTCTTTCTAAGTCAGAATTTAGAAGTCATATCCCAGCTTGCAATTTATGAGGCTCAAAAGAACTGCAACTATTAGAAGCAAACACATTCTCAAAATGAAAGTGCATTCATCAAAATTGCATGTGCTTACTTAATATTAAAATAAATTTGAAATGCTTTAAAACTAGGTACAGGTTTTTGGGTTGAATTTTGTTATGTTTTTCTTAACAAATGATAGGCCAAGTGGTCTCACTTTGGTATGTGTTCAAGTGAACGCTCAGTCCTTTAGTGATGTATTTCAGAGGCTTGCCATCTTCCCTCTCTTACCTTTGGGTAATTGTCCTGGGTTTGGCCAGGTGTCCTGGGTTTGGCCAGGATAGAATTAACTCTCCCCAGCTGCTGCTGGGGGGTGTGACCAGGCTGTTAAATCCCACGTGACATCATGCTGGGGATATAAAGGCAGCAGCTGGGCCGGGGCAGGGCTGCAACCAGTGCAGCAACTGCAGCTCTGCTGTTGGGCTGAGCGTGGTGAGCAGTTGCATTGGGCGTTGCTCCTTTTTTCTTTGTCCTTTGGCCATCACTGTAACTGCCTACTCATTGTGGAGTTCTATTAAACTGTCCTTATCTCAACTCAGAAAGTTCTACAACTCTCTCTTGGTTCTCCTCCCCATCCTGCTGAGTTGGGGAGGAGTAACTGGGTGGTTTGGTCATTGTTCAGTTAAGGCTAAACCACCACAGTAATCAGGAGGGAGATGTGAAAGCTGCACATCTTTACATTTTTTTTTTTATTTTCAAAATTGGAGAGCACTCTGTTCATTTTGTGCTGGTATTAGCTTTTTATTTGTATCACTGTTTGTTTTTAGAATGTGTACAAGGAAGAGTGGGGTTCAATGTCTTCTATTGATTTTTATCAGTAGCACTCAGCGGTACGAACTGATATTGTGCTGTGCATTTCCAGGAGGTTAGTTTAATTTAGCATAGTTCATTAGATGGTAAATTCTTTGAAGCTAAGGGCTAGCTTTCTGATGTTTGTATAGCGTCTGGAGTAATGAGATGGATGCTCTAGGTGCCACTCCGATGCAAATAGTCATAGATCAAAGTTCAGAATAAGTAAGCAACAGAAGACCTTGGACTTGATTCTTATGAGCTTTCTTCTCTGATGGAATAATTAAATGATAATGCAGGCAAGAAATGAGTGAATTATTATCCTCATTTAAAAAATTAGGTCCCACAAGTCTGCCCCAAACTGTTCTCAAATCAGATCTCAAATTCTACCTTCTACTTCAGTGCCTTGAGTTCAGGACTAGATATGTTCTTAATACTTATACTTAATATGTTATTAATATGTTACACTGGTTTCTTATTTTATGTTTGCCCAATGATGACCATAATGATCTAGACTAGCATACTTTTTCTACTTGAGCATCAGAATGTATGTCTTTTACTGATCTTTTTCTTTTTTAATGAAGTAAGAAGCAGCACTAGTTTTTGATTAATTGCCATTGTAAAATAATTTATAAATTACTTTCCAACTCCGTTATGTTCTGTTAGAACAGTTCATCTGAGGTGTTTGTCTCATCTGTTGATGGATCTTAAGGTCATGCTAATAGTGCGTTTATTTCCTGTCTGATGCTATCAGGTTGAAATTGCCGCTATTAAACATTTTTTGTTATTTGCTAAAATAATCCTCCTAATAAAAAAATCCAATTCCATAATCCATGTTGTTTAGAGTGAAAAATTTTCCTATGTTTCGGTAGTGCTCTGCAAATTTCTTTTAAATATCTACAGAATGGTAGCTCAAAGAGACAGGTATTTCTGTTCCAAGTGCTATTTTGAAATAAATGATGTTCATCCTAGCTAGCTTTTGGAAAAACTCCATTATTGATATTCATGATGTGCCTTGAGGCCAGGTGTTGGATTACATGATCAGTTATGTTTTATGACTGACTTTCATGTGAGATTATGTGAAGAAAAGACAGTTTCTTCTAAAAATACAGATTAAAAAGGGAGAATATAAACAGGTTCATAAAACAGAAAAGACACTTCCAGTTACATATGGGAAAAGTGAGAGATCCAGTAGAGACAAGCTAATGTAAGAAGTGCTTTTCATTTTAAGGCTTATTGCCTGTGTAGAACTGAACTCCAGAGTCTGTGATGGAATTGAAGAAGAGCGATTCATAGTAGGTTTTGACTCTTATGCAGACAGGATATTCACAGATAAAGAGACATAATTATGTTAAGGGCATGTTCCCAATCTTCAAAGTAATGTCTACCTTATGCCATAAAAATCTTAAATTTCTAAATATTTTTTAAAAGATTATTTGTACTGTGGTCATGAACTCATTGCAGATGAAAATACTGTCTAACTGCCCTGTTCAAGTGTCACCTATTTAGTCTTAAGATTCCACATGTTCCAGTACGTTTCAGCCTCAGTTCTTCATTTGCTCTTTCAGCGTGTCTCCAAAGTGTGCTTTCATTGTGCTGTTACTCCTTTTCATTTTGAGTACTGAGAGTACTCTGGATCAGTGCTGGACTCTCTATTCTTTTCCTTCCCCACAAGATACTCACTTTGTTTAAAGATATTTTCTCAGAACTTCAAATGCAATGCAATTTGAGGTCACAGTTACTACTCTGCTTTATCCTCTTTTTCTCCAGTGCTGTATGGAGCTTCTCTAACTTTCACAGATAGACAGCTAATCTGATTTTCACTTGTCCACCCCAGTAAAATGTTCTCAGAAAAATTCTGAGGGTACTCTGTGAATATAGTATCTCAAAGATGTCTACAAATGTAATTTGTGTAAAATTAACAAGACATTTATAGTGATAAATGGATCTTAGTAAAATAGATCTTAGGAGCAAAGAAAAATAATGACATTTTTAGAAAACACTGACATTTTTTTGGCCACTTACATCAAAATATTGATATTAGTTTATGTGGGTATGATATTTATTTTAAGACTTTCTTGTACATTATCCGTGTGACTATGGATTACACTTTACATCCCGATTCAGAATATTTCTTCATAGAAATTGCTTTATGAAGAAAATGTTAGACTCATTCTTTGTTCTACAAATGTAGTGGTTCTCAGTGTAGGAACTCTACAGTTTAGGAAACAAACAGAACAAAAACCCCAACAAAGGTAGTTCACACTTCATTTTCCTGTCCTTTAATATACCTCAGTACGTATGTTTGTCCTGTGATGCCTGTTATCTTCTCCATAGATTGTGTGCATAAATTGTTTGCAACATACTAAAGTAGTTATAATACTGTAATTCAAAGTAATAGATCATCTTCTGTGGTAATGATAGTTTCAAAGAAAATATTCAAGTTATGTTCAAAATTTGTGTTGCATGAAAAAAATCACTAAAAGTGGTTTTGAATTTCCAGGTTACTGAAACTATAGCACTAGCTCCACACACACTCATTCTTTGTCCAGAATAACTATGTTCTATTGTACTGCTTGTCCTCTGTTTGACAGCCAAGTGTTTCTATGAATCAAGAATTAAAAGAGGAGTCATTTCTCCATTGTGCAGCAAGCCTCACAGTATTAAAATTTCTGATTCAAAAGAGATACAGTGTCTTTCATATACCCTTTCATATTTCACATTAAACCAGGAAAGGGCTTTAATAAACTGAGAGCAAGGGACAATAGTTATTTGTTCCTATTACTGAAGCTGTTTATGTTTCAATGAGAATTTTGTTCCTAACTGTGACTTGTTCTGATTTTTTGTCCCACAGGGAATTCTGTTTCTGTGTTTATAATGTCATTCCATGTTGCCATGGCAAAATAACATAAGTTCAGCATTATATTAATCAAGGACAAAGGAGGTAGAAACTGATTTAGACCAAAATAAACTTTATTCACAGATTTGAAAATTTTTGTGGAATTGTATCTCTGTATTTATAAGACATTGATAATATTTTCCAGGAAAAAATAGTAACTTCAGTACTTTTCCTGTTGTCTTTGTTTTTACATATATATATATATATAAAATTTATAAATCCATCACAATTCCTTCCACAACTTCTGGAGTTTATTTACATTGAACAGAGAAAGACTAATGATTTTGTTTTCAACTTTAATCTGAAGAAGTTATTGCAAGCTGAACACTCAAAATTGCACAATCCCCACCTTGAAAAAACACATGGAAACTCATGGCTGTTCTTGTACATGTTACGAAAGAAATAATCTGAAGCCTGTGCTCGGGTTCATGCCTAACAAGTCATCGGGGAAATATGTCTTTGAAGGAACAAACACTCAGAATAACACCATGGCCTGTTTACTCATTACTCAGAGGTGCACCCCTAATTCAGCTGCCACACTCCATTAAAGAAGCTCTTGAGTAAATCAAAATGCTCAAAATTTTAGAAAGTTATTACAAAAGCAGAATAATTTTGGCAGTTTAATGAACTAAGATTGGTTTTATTATTGAAGACAACACAACTTGTTTCTTCATAAGGATCTTTTTATCATCTTAGTTCAGTTTTCATTCTTTTTGGGGAAAGGTGTTTAATAAGCTAGATATTTGCAACAAGAAAAAAAAAAAGCAGAACAGATGGAGCTTGAGAACACTGAGTTCAAGCTTTAACTTGCTATATTTTATAAAAAAGGCTAGATGGCCTGCAGAATGCTAATACAGCACTGACTAGTACATGCTGCAGTTAAAGGAACTGTGTCATGAAAACCAGTGAGCTGATACAGCAGGGCAAAGCAGAGCCAAAGACCAGGGCAACATTTTTTCAAATCTCATGTAAGGTGTTAACAGCAGAACTCTTCAAAAAGTTGTTGTGAGAATACCAGCACTTGGCGTCTTCATTTCGCTGTGCCTTTAACTGTAGGATTGTACTAGATTGGGATGGGTGTTTTTTTGAGGGGATGGTGGGGTGATCTGTTCTTTAGCTTCCAGGGAATAGTAAAGAAAGTGAACCGTCACTCAGTTTGGATAAGGAATTGAGTTTATACAAGTAGTAGCAATGAGAGCGTTTTTCACATTGCATTGCAGACTTGCCAGTGTTGCTAGCTAACATATGCAGAGATTAACTGTGAGTTCAAACAAAGTGTTGTTTTTGTTCTGAAGTTTCTAACAGTATATTTGACATCTTTACAGAAGAGTTTGTAGCTATTGAGCTGTTTGTACTACTTTAGTGCCTTTGAGAGGAATATAGGAGTTGTTGAAATTGTGGCTTATGGTTAATAGAAATTAAATCTCTGTATTGGCATCTGGTTTATGAAAACAAGTGCAAACAAGATGTAAACTTCCTTGTATTAAGATATTTGAAAATACATAGGAATTGGAGAAAAATAGTGTTTCATTAAGTTTGCAGGCTTAGTTTGACTACTGTTTGCATAGACAAATGGGGTTGAATCCAGTTTCTGTGGTGCAGAACTAAGTCTGCTGTCTAATTATGGACTTGTAAAGCTGAAAAAAATCTGCCTAGTCTGTTATTATACACTTCTAAAGCTTGAAATTTTATGTTCAGAAAAAAAGTGAATATGATTGATTTTTAGGTGGATTCTCTTCAGTTAAGGGTTTTTTTGGGTTTTGTTGTTGTTATTTTGTTGGTTTTTTGTTTGGGTTCTTTTTTTTTTTTTACTGGGAACAGTCCAGTCAGGAATACAAATTTTCTGCATTGGGGCATTGAAGAAGCATGATATGTCTTCATTGAGTGAGTATCAGATGTGCTTCATGTTTGGAATATACCTTTCTAAAGGAAGTTTGATAATTCTCTTTTCTGTGTCTGGCTACAGAATGACTCCTGTCAATTTTTTCAGGTACCTTTCCATGTCCACCTACATTAGCAGAAGTACAATTGTTTGAAGTCACATTCACTGAGTGTTGGTTCAGTAAACTCTTACAGAAATGAGTACTACATTTTAAGATTCCATAGTGAATTTAGAATTGCCAGTTCTTAGTTCTTAGACACTGGAGACTACATAAAATCTAAACTACTGTCAAAGTAATGATAGAGGATTGCAGGAGCTGGCAAGGATGTTATTCAGCATCTATGGTTGGATGTCTCATTTTTTATATAAGTCAGAAGCAACTCAGGAAGGCCATGAATATGGTCAAGTTAGACCATGTTAGTCAATAGTATGCTCATCTGATTAGTTACTTTTTGTTAGTTATCCTAAAACTTCCAGGCAGTAGAAATGATGCACTACAGGAGGCTCTTCGGAGTTGCTGACCAGCAGTGGAGAAACAGAGAGGATAGTAATTTGATGCCATTGTTTGATGTTAGATGAATCTATTTAGTGTTCATAGTTTCTGTATTGAAGCAAAAGAGCTACAATAACTTAAAGATGGAGCCTTTGACTTGGCCACAGACATTTCCAGTTGTAGTAAAAGGAGCTGACAGATGCTTCTGCCAAAAAAAAAAAAAAAAAAAGCTTGGAAACATGTTGTTCCTTAATTTACTTCTTCCTTTTATCTGATATCTGAGCACAGGATTCTTGCACGTGAAGGCTAATGAATATTGCAACACACATAAAGAAAGAATACTGTCAAAAGTTGATTTTTCTCCAGTGATAAATTTCCCCTGCCCTTGTTTCTTTCGTGCCAAATATTGTCTCTGATTCTTTTTGTCAGCTGTGGGAAGTCTACCTGGGTTTAAAAGAAGAATAGGCCTTCATCATCACTGTCATTTGTGCACTGTTACAGTCTTGCTTTTTAACTCTTTTGTGTCATAAGTTTTGAAATAATTTTGTAAAAATTACTTGAGGTTGCTTTTTATTTCAAGCTGGAGTATCCCTAAGTGATACTCTTGTTACTCTCCTGCTGCCTCCATGGCCTACTGTGTAGGAATGTTGAGCTCACTTAGCTCCTGCTAACAAGTCTGCAGATCAGAACCAAGGAACCATTTTTTCATCATCCAGTTGTCTGAGGTGGAAGTATGTCTGCATGTAGCTGTGTTTATTCTCAGCTTGTGGCTGAGTTCTAGGCCATCATGACGCAGCCGATAATGGTGTATGCAATGGAAGAGCAGTGTGCGCACCACACCACCACCACCACCCCCCCAGCTCATTATAATCTTCAGGTTCAGCCTGACAGCTCTTCAGGGCATGATACAGTTTGAGATGTGCTTCTGAAATGCTCTGTAGATAGATGGACTGAAGAAATACTCCATGTTTTTTCTTGTACAACTGGTATTTCCTACAGTGACAGGCTTGACAATATAAGCTTTCTGCTTTTTTTTTGCTTGCTTTCTGTATTCCATCCTGTTCTTATCAGCCTTGTGGAGTTACTAGCTGTATTTCTTACCATTCTTTTACCTTTAGGATTAGACACTTTTATGCAGAGACCAGTTTTGATAGCTGTGTTGTAACCTGATTTGGTTTTAAATGATCATTGTTGATAGCCCCCTTAGCATATGACCACAGTGATCTCTCTGAAGAAGGTTTGTTTGACAATTTACAAAATGTATCCTAAATATTTCTGAAGTTCTGCTTACAAACAATCTGATTACCTTAATATAAATGTATACTCCTGTGATGGTTTAGCCCTGGCTGGGTGCCAGGTGTCCACCAAGTCGTAATATCACTCCCCTTCCTAAACAGAGTAGGAGAAAGAAAAATATAATAAGAGCTTTGTGTGTCAAGATAGGGACAGGGAGATCACTCAGCAATTAGCATCACAGTCAAAACAGACTCAACTGGGGTAGAAAAGGGTTTGATTTATTAAATGAACCATCAGAAGAGGGAGATGAGAAATAAAACCAAATTTTAAAACGCCTCTCCCTCTTCCCAGGACTCTCCTTCGTTCCCCCGTCAGCATAGGGGAGGGGAGACGATGGGGATTGTGGTCAGTTCATTACAGATGGACTTCGCCGCTGCTTTTTCTCAGAGGGAAGCCTCATCACGCTTCCCACTGCTACAGTGTGGGGTCCCTCCCATGGGAGACAGTCCCTCAAGAACTTCTCCAGTGTGGCTCCTTCTCATGGGCTACAGTTCCTCATGAACTGCTCCAGCATGGGGCCTCACACCCTGCCCCAGCGTGGGTTTATCCACAGGGAGAAAAGTCCTTCAGGTACTGACTGCTCCAGCCTAAGTCCTGACAGCAAACCTGCTCTGGCATGGGCTCCTCTCTCCGCATGGGGTCCAGCCAGGAATATTCTCCAACATGGGCATCCCACAGAGTCACAGCCTCCTTCAGGCATTCACTCGCTCCAGCGTGGAGTCCTTCACGGGCTGCAAATGGATCTCTGCTCCCCTGTGTCCTCCATGGACTGCAGGGGCACAGCTGCCTCACCATGGGCTGCACCACAGGTCACCACAGGGAGTCTTTCTTTCGGGGTCTAAGCACCGTCCTCCCCCTCCTTCTCCACTGACCTTGGTATATGTAAAGATGTTTTCACATTCTCACTCCCTGTTGCTGCTGCAGTTCAGCAGCTGTGCAGCAACTTCTTCCCCTTCTCCAATACATTATTCACAGAGGCATTACCTCAGTCACTAATTGGCCAGGCCTGGGTCAGCTGTGGGGTCCGTCATAGAACTGACTGGCATTAGCCCTGTCAGCTACAGGGGAAACTTCTGGCAGCAATTTGTTTAAAGAAGCCACCCCTGTAGCACCCTCTGCTACCAAAACCTGGCCCAGGGAAAACTATTGCAACTTCTATTGTACTTTCATTTTTCTATGCACTTCAGTTTTTCCCATCTAGCTGTGGACTGAAATGCAGTGGGACTTGAGGAAGAATACAGCCTGGTGTAATTAACTCTCATTCTTTGCCTTTAAAATTACACCAAGTTAGATTCAGCTTGCTTGGACCATGCTTCAGGTTTCTTCCTAGTGAATTACTAATATAATTTTTCATCAGTTCTAAACATGGGTTTTAAGAATAGTGTAGGTAGGATTAAAACTGCCACATGTCCTCAGTTTCTTGAGCATCTTTACCAAAATATATTTCTACTAGATAGATACTCCTACTTCCAGACATTTGCATTCCTGGCAAGAACCACATCCAGAGCCTGGTGAAGTATATGGCTCCAGAGAAACGTCTATAATGTCTATGCCCAGCAACTGTTTAGAGATACATTAAGCTTTAGATATCAAATTCAGTTCATTATTATTTAGTCATAGCACCAAATTTTAATATTGAGACGGTTGTTTATACATTTGAGTGTATTGCACTGCTAGAGAAGAAAGTACAAATTAAACTAGTGTGGCTTATTGAAAGATTTATATTAAGCACAATATGTCTTTTGCATCACTGCATCTGGAAGGGTCTTTCATTAACCGTTACCTATTTATTTTGTGGTCTTTTCTCTAATGTTCTGTTCCCCCCCCCCCCCCATTTCAATAGGAAAAAGATAAGCTTTATATCTTAATTACTGTAAATGTTTTCAGCTCTCACATGCATTTCATTTAATTCTACTGATGGATGAAATATCTGGGAATATTTTATTTCCATTGGAAGACTCATCTTTTTTCTTTGTTTTCAGTCATGCATTCTTTTTTGCAAATCATACTTGAACACTATCTCAGAAAAATGTGTAGAACTTTTTTCCCTGTGTCAGAGTCAGCATTTGTGTAGAACATTACATGTCAGACAAGCAGAGGATATTCAGGGAATGTGCTGATGTCTGTGGCATTTTTCTCTCGTAGTTTCCCTTGGCGAGTTTGATTTCTGCACTTGTTTGAGCAGCGATCATGCCTGGGAGAGGCAATTGTTTTTAAGGTTCCTGGAGAAGTGCTTCCCAAAAGGGAAAAATCCAAGCACTTTCGTACTCTAGCAAAAAAACTATATATTGTTAGAGAACCAAGAAAGCTGTTACAGGTGAGGAACTGGATTACAGGATGGGGAAAGAGAAGGAACCCGAAGTAGCAATGACTGTTTATTTTATGGTCCATATTGTACTTCTGCTGTTTAAGCGACAGAGAACACATCTGTACGCAAGGCTGAGCAGAACAAAAATTGTGCATGTTTTGGGAAGCAGTTAACAGCTTAGACATATGTTCATCTGTTTTCTGTGTAGCTTTAAAACTGGTGATCCCTCTTCTCTCTTTTTCTCTGTTTATATTATATGCTGTCATTTTGATGTTATCAGATTGTGGATGCATTTGTCTTCCTTTCTTCAGTAAATCAACACTTCTGCTGTAGAAATCTGTTGAATTTCAGCAGCAAGTATCTGGCAATTTTGCTTTTTTTTTTTCCTCTTTGTTGTATGAGTTTGATGAACACTTTTTTCATATAATTGCATTTAAATTTGCGTAAAAGTGAACTTTTAATCTTCATAGATTTCAGAGTAATCAAGAAATTAGGCTCTCTGAAAGATTGGAGTTGGTTTAAAGACCAAAATGTGATGACAAAAAAACCCAGATGTTGGTTTATTATTAAAATATCCTACACTGCTCTCTACTGGAAGAGTGGAAGTCTACATTAAATATTCAAAAGTCAAGTTTTAAGTGTAATTATTTTTTGGACCCTTAATAGCTAACTTTTCTGAAGGATAGATGGATTTTTTTTTTTAATTCCCCCTAAGTTTTGAAGAAAATCACCTATATAGATTTTACATATATAAAAAGTGGAATGTGGCGTGTTAAATTGTAAGCTGACGGGGAAGAATTACTGGAGAGTGTCTTGTTGATGGCAAGGAAAAAAAGTGAACTATTAACCCTGACAATTCAATCAACATTACTAGTAGCTATTGGGCATGTGATATCAGGAATAGGCTTGTCAGAACTGTAAAGGATTCTGAATGCCTGAAGTTGTCCTACGTTTGTATTGACTTTTAATTGAGCCAACAAAATAAAATGTACCTATTTTTTTATTTTAATAGCTTCTCCATTCAAAATACAAATATTGAAACATTTGTAATAATTTCATTATGGAATTGGACCAAAATGTCTTGCTCAAATTAAAAGCATGGGAAATTTTTCATTTAAACTACCTTCTGAAAGAGGATATATTCCTCACAACAGGTCTGTTTATTAGCTTGCTGTGTAAGACACCTCTTCTGGTTATTACAGAGCTGAGTTGTTCTCCTAGTTGATGTCAATGGTAAAACTTCTGTTGATTCTATGACTCTGCAGCTATGCTATCTTGCAAATCTTTGCACGTGGAGCGAACACATCTGATTATCTGCCAATATTATATCTTTGAACTGAGGTGTTTGTCTGGTATATGGCTGGTCAGCAGCTCATTTTCATAATGTGCAAACATTCAATGAGAGACCAACAAGTCTTAATGTACTTTGAAGGAACAGTTAAACTGTTTTGAGTTATAAAAACCATTGACCTCAGAGTTATTTCTGATTATGGACAGCTGCAAGTGAGATCAGAGTAAGTAATATATTAGAAAAATAAACTTTTCATCAGATTTGTGTTTGTAACAATGGCAGATGACAATGAAAAATGTGTTGTAATTTATATGGGAAAAACATTGCCTTACCTTACTTTCTGTTATACAAAACATTAAATGTCACCCTCTTCAAAATTCTTAAAGTATCCAAGTAAAACCCATTATTGTTCAAGTGAACTTCTCATTAGCACTAAATAGTATGTAAATATTTTTAAAAATTAGTCTAGAGGCATACCTAACTGATCATTTTTGTTTTAATTGACTTATTATACACATGGAGTACACCAGCTTCCAAGAAAACCATTTTACTGGAGTGTAGTGGTTTTGGCCTGGGCCAGGTTTTTCAGTAGCAAGGGGGCTAAAGGAGTGGCTTCTTTAAACAAAAAGAGTTGCCAGAAGCTTCCCCTGTAGCTGACAGGGTTAGGGACAGTAAGTTTTAAGTTGGACCCTGCACCTGACCCAGGCCTGGCCAATTAGTAGTGGAGAACTGCAGCAGCAACAGGGAGAATGTGAAAACATCTCCGCAGAC
>WBNH01001412.1:14600-33286 GCA_013401255.1 Urocolius indicus
TATTTCTCATCTCCCTGCTTTTATTGTTTCTTTAATAAATCAAACCTTTTTCTCCCTAAACTGAGTCTGTTTTGCCTGTGACGCTAATTGCCGAGTTTGATCTCTCCATCCTTATCTCAACTCACAAGCAGTTTGTTATATTCCTCTCTCTCTCTCTCCTGTCCAGCTTAGGAGGGGGAGTGATATTATGACCTAAACCACCACATAGTGTCAAACAGTAAATATAAGTAACAATCATAGGTAAACATTTCATCTCTATTATGTATTTGATGTTAATGAGCACATAATAATTTAATGCATTTACTAATTTGCATATACGATTAATACTGAGTGATCTGAAGGAGAGCTGAGAGATTATTTTCTGTTTGCCTGTCCAGAAATTAAGTGTAGGAGTTGCATTAGCTTGACTCTCAGGAAGATTTACATTTCATTTGGTTGTTGTTTCTTATCAGCTGTGTCTGCAAAGAGCCATAGCCGCAGGAGGGAACCCAAAGTGATCAAAGCAGTCACTGACTTTTAAAATTCCCATCTAGAATTCTACATCAGTATTGCTTTCTAAAGGAGCCTGATGTTCAAAAAGAGAAGTTTCATATTTAAAGAATTTACTTTGAAATTTTTGGTGCAGAAACTTCCACAATGAATATTTATACTATTCATAGCATAGCTATACCAAATCCCTGATATAACAAATATTTGTTCTGTTTGTGTGAGATTTGGTAAGAAAAAACTACTGAAAAGACCATAATAAAATGGCCATCTCCACATTTCATGAGGATGGTAAATTAGTTGTTAGTTATTTACTTTAGAAATCCTGGAGATGACATCACATCATCATGTTAGGGATTATACAGAGAGACTGTCATCACATTGAGCTTCTCGTCCAAAGTCTGCTTTGTAAATATGTATGTATTTGCTTAGCTTAACTATTACAAGAAATGCTGTAGTAGTTGCTAACTAGTAATAAACAAAATATGATGATAGGACATCTCACAGAGAAAAGGTAAAGAGTAGATGAAAAAGCAAGCAATAAAAAAGCCTTCAGTTAATACATTAGTTATATGTTGAACCTATATTACATAGTCATTTTTTCTATATTAATTAGGAAATAATTTGTCAATATTTGAAATTCTGTTAATATTTTGCTCCGAAATAGATCAGTCTAATTAATGCAAATGTTCCAAATATTTGCTCTTAATTGCTCTTTTTATTATTATCCTACCAAAAATAAATAAATGAAATACAAACACTTACAAAGGTCAGGCATGAGATGTTTGAGCCATTGTAACTAAAATTTTACCTTAATCTGAATTAAAACAATAACTAACTTCAGTTAACAGGAATACAGGTATATATTATATACAAACAATGGTCTTTTCATCTCTGATATTAACACAAAAGCTACAAACTTTTACGTTTCTAACTTAAATATATCTTACTTTATTTTCCTACACTGAGTAATTTATTAAGCATGAACTCTAATTCCACATCCAGTTCAAAACTACTGAAAGCAATAAAAATTTCAGTAGTGATGCTTACTGTCTAACCACGTATTCATCTAGAAGATGGCACACTGCAAATGATTGGTGGAATTCTGATTGGTTGTGTTGTGTTCCATAGCCGTTGACATACTGCTCATGGTGTTTCCATATACTTTCAGTCATAGTTTTTTATTTCTTTTGTCACTTGTTGAGAAAACCCAATTAGTGTGCGTTTCTTCAGGTTTTGTCATTCTTTTAAACCTCTGCTTTCAGCAGTTCATCTTTCCATATGGATGCCTACTTCTTCCTCTCCTCCATGGTCAGAAATGGTAATTTCTTATTTTGAGAACGTTACTATGGCCTTAAATATTCAGTGACATTTAACAGGTTCCCCAGCTGTGGCAGAAGCTTAATTTGGTGCTTACACTTTCTAAGGCAGAAATGTGAAATAGTGTGAGGTACAAGTGCCTGAGAAAACAGTTATTTGTGGAAGCTCTTGTTCATGGAAAGATTGATCTGCTGCTGGAGTGTATTGAATATAGTGAATATACCTTCTTTCTTGGATTTGGAATCAGAATGAGATAGCTGAGAGGGAAGGAAGGGGAGAGGAAATGACGCTATTGCTTTTGAGAGATCTTTTGCTATCTCAAATCTTGGTCATCTGGGTGGAAGTAAATAAGAAATGTAGGGCAGCACTTTGCCCTTTTGGAGAAGTGTCTGCAGGCAAGGCAGTGTACCGTGGGGCATCTAAAAGTGTACTTGGCACAATTCCACCCAAGGCCCGTCTCTAAATCTGTATCAAGAAATACCAGGCTGCTTACATTGATAAAGCCTCTGGAGCTGCCAGTTTCAAAACTATGCAAATATTAGGAAGCATACATGGATAAGTATCCTCAGCCATCTTCCACTTCACTGACCTGCCCTCTCTCTTCACTGAGTCTGCTTCACACTGTCCACACTGTTATTTCCTATGTTCATGCAGGATTCCTGTGCTGTATGTAATGTACTCTGGCCTCCTCACAAACTGTACAGCAGTTATATTTCTACCTTTTGTGTTGTTCTACGTGTGTGGTGTATAAATATGCTTGTGTACAGATATCTTATTATTGGCATTCCTCTTAAGATTCTCGTCTGACCATATCTACTTTCTTTCTTGCCCATTTAAGCTTGTGGTTACCTTTTAGGCTTTTTACTCACATACTTTTGCTCACATATTTTCACTCACCTTTCCCTCTCTCTCTCTGTCCATAATGTCCAAGAATCATTATTCTTCATCTGTGTGCCTTTTCTGCAACTGTCATCATGTAAAGTCATTGAGATGTTGCATGCAAGACATCAAATCAATAATAAAGGCATCTGCTTTGTTACTGCAAACCTTGGTCTCCTAGCTGGAGAACTGTAACAGTACAGAATGTTGACAGGAGATGTGCTTGGTGATTTGATTTACACAGTGTTATATTTAAGATGGCACGTCATATTTCTGAGTCAGTAGCAAAATTCTAACAAGACTTAAATATTAGTAGACCTGCAAAGTTTCTTTGCAGGAATACAGCTTGAGCACATTGACTACAGTAAACATATTTTGAACTTTTAATAAAATTTAAAACTTAAGAGTTAAAAGCATCTGGAGCTTGGCAAATTTAAGCTGCTTTTGAAACTGCCAAGCAGACACATACATCTGTGTGTCATTTTACACAGAAAATTGTGTACTTAGAGAAAAAAAAGATTGCTTCTTTCTTGCTGGCTTTATTTTGGCATATACAGAAACATAGTGTGACTTAAATAAACTGTACCCAAAGTGAAAATCAGACAATTAAAAAAGAATTAAATTATTACACAGGTGTGGTTTAGGCAGGTTAAGCATACCTTTCATAACAATATAGTAGAAAGCTAGCAAAACTGTGCAGAAGAATGTAAAGGCATTTCAGTATACAAATAAAGAAATGGTAAGGTCCTTCCAGAGTGTCACACTTTCTGTATTAACAAGTGTATGTTTGGTTTTATTAACACCTTACTTGATAAAAACATGACCTCTAATAGAAAATCTTTGAATATGAGCCATGTATTAATGTAAGTTGGAGACTAGTTCTTCAAATCTGTGAAAATACTCTATCAAGCAGCTCTGAGAGCAAAATCAGGTCTTTGAAATTTGTCTCATATCACTGTATGAAAGTTTTAGTAACATAGTCCAATCTGTTGGCTCATTTTCATTCATGGGAAGTAGCTTACATCAGGCTGGATTTTCTTCATTTTTTCGTTATTTTCTGAAATATATTATATTACATAAATGACAATTTCCCAGTGAAAAAAGGTATTTAACCTTGAATTTACATACTTGCATGGTATACACTTAAAAATGTTTATAAAACTGCTTTTGATAATTCTGGTGTTTGCCTAATTATAATTTAATTCTTTTAATTCTCTTGATCAGAAATAGCTGTATGAAGATTCGTTATTTATCAACTATTGAAACAATTTTCTTTCAAAAATGTTATTTGGAAATAGTTGGAAAAAAAGATTACTGGAGTGAAGTAGACCTTCCAATGCATAACTTAGTTCTCACAAATTTCAATCTTTTCAGTTTCTTGGCAGTACGGAAGTAGAGCAGCCCAAAGGCACAGAAGTTGTAAGAGATGCTGTTAGAAAATTAAAGGTAAGAAAGATCTTTTAGTGAACTATAAATCGAATGTTTTCAAAGATAAGACACTTAGTGTTTCTTGTTGAGTTCACTGGTTCTTGAAGCAGCTACTTTTATTGATCCTTTCACTGGTGTGCATGCCCTTCACTCTTGTGTCGATATTATCAAATGTTCTGCTGCACCAACAATTAGTTGTCTCCTAGATTATGTAATTAGACCATAAAATTTATGTATCTTAATGTATAATCCTTGTTCTTTGGGAACTTTAGGGCTGCATTAATACAAAAGTAGGTAGCAATTATTTGTTTTCAATGAAATCCTTGCACCCACCGGTGCTGAGGGAGCTGGCGGAAGTCATTGCTAGACCACTCTCCATCATCTTCAGTAAGTTGTGGAGAACAAGAGAAGTGTCTGAAGGGCAAGAAAGAAGACCTGGGTAACTACAGATGGATCAGCCTCACCTCCATCCCTGAAAAGATGATGGAACAACTTATCTTGGGTACTATCTCCAGGCATTTAAAGGACAAGAGGGAGCAGTCAACATAGTTTTACCAAGGGAAAGTCACATATGACCAACTTGGTAGCCTTTTGTGAAGATGTAACCAGATGGATAGATGGTGGTAGTGCACTGGCTGTGATTCATCTTGATCTCAGTAAAGTGTCTAGCCAGGGAAGCTGTGGTAAACAAGAAGGGGTTTTTCAGGTACAACAGCAGTAGAAGGAAGATTAGGGGAATGTGGCCCTGCTGCTGCAGAGGGTATCCTGGTGACAGAGGATGCAGAGAAGGCTGAACTACTGAATTACTTCTTTGCTTTAGTCTTTACAGCCAAGGCTGCCCTCGGGAAGCCTAGTCCAGCAAGGATAGTAGAACAATCTGGACAACAGAGGACTTGTCCTTGGTGGATGAGGAAGAGGTTAAAGACTTGTCCAAGCTCAGCACTCCATGGGACCTGATGGTATGCATCCAAGAGCGCTGACGGAACTGGCTGATATGGCTGCTAAGCCACTCTCCATCATTTTTGAACAATCATGGAGGACAGGCAAGATGCCTGAGGGCTGGAGAAAGGCCAATGTCACTCCAGTCTTCAAAAAGAGCAAGAAGGAGAACCCAAGAAACTACAGGCAGGTCAGCCTCACTGCTCTCCCCTCATCTAGCCAGCCAGTTATGCCCTCCTAGAAGGCTATCAGGTTGGCCAAACAGGATTTCCCCTTGGTGAATCCGTGTTGACTCCCCCTGATAACTGTCTTTTCCTTCATATGTTTAGTGACTACGTTCAGGATGAGTTGTTCCATCACCTTCCCAGGGACGTTCATCCTGAACGTAGTCACTGAGGGGAATGACTGATTCCCCAGAAGGCTGTGCTGCCATTCAGCAGGATCTCAAACAGCTTGAGAGTTGGGCAAAGAGGAACCTCATGAGGTTCAACAAGGACAAATGCAGAGTCCTGCACCTGGAGAAGAACAACCCCATGCACCAGTACAGGCTGGGGATTGACCTGCTGGAGAGCAGCTCTGCAGAGAGAGACCTGGGAGTTCTGGTTGATAGCAAAATAACTATGAGCCAACAATGTGCCTTCATGGCCAAGAAGGCCAAAGGCATTCTGGGATGCATCAAGAAGAGTGTGGCCAGCAGGTCAAGGGAGGTTCTACTCCCCCTCTCCTCTGCCCTGGTGAGACCTCATCTGGAGTCCTGTGTCCAGTTCTGGGCTCCTCAGAGAAGTGACTGAGGGGGGATCTCGTTCATGTTTACAAATATGTAAAGGGTGGGTGTCAGGAGGATGGAGCCAGGCTGTTCTCAATGATGTGCAATGATAGGACAAGGGGCATTGGGTACAAACTGGAACATAAGAGGTTGCAAAGGAATACATGTAAGAATTTTTTCACTGTGATGGTGATGTAGCACAGAACAGGCTGCCCAGGTGGGTTGTTGAGTCTCCTTCTCTGAAGACATTCAAAACCCAGCTTGCACGAGTTCCTGTGTGACCTACTCTAGGTTGTCATGCTTTGGCAGAGGGTTTGGACTAGATGATCTTTTGAGGTCCCTTCCAACCCTTAAGATTCTGTGAGTTCTGTGAATACTTTAATTATGGCACTCCACGCATTACCAGAATAGTTAAGAAAATTAACTTTTTCTTTACCAAAAAACTAGTGACTTCTCTAATGCCTTTCCCACATTTCTCAAGGCTGTGAGTTGCTTGCTGTGAGTTCCAGCTAGGTGAGTTGTTGTATAACACAGAGTACCCACACACTGTAGGTAAGATGTTGGTGCCAGACAACAGGAATGAGAGTGTAATACCACACCATAAGTTGGTTGTGATATCGCTGTGGGTACTAGCTGTCCATGACTGCTCTTCGTCTAGAGCAAATCCACAGAACCTGACTGTTCAACTGGAGGTGAAGGTTTGTGACATTGACATGAATGTTTTTCACCTTCCAGCTGTGATAACTGGTGATATATCTGCAAAAAGCAGTAGTGAGACATGAGGGATTGCATACCAAGCCTTGTTTATGGCAAAGGACATTACTGCCTTAACCTCCAGGACTTCATGTTCCATTGGAAAGGGTCTGTGCACAAATACCATCTCTGAGAAGTTCAGACTTTTTCTTCTTAATTTTCTTTAAGACACATTTTCTTCTTAAATTTTATGTCCTTGGACTCAGTAGAGAATGAGAAAGTATCCTAGTGAAATTAATTGTTGGGATTTGTGAACCAATAACATGGCATTGACTCAACTGAGTGACAGCTAATGTGCTTAAAACTTCTCAAATACTGTATGAGTTCTGGTAGGGAATGCAGATCTGATTTGTCTGCTTACTGACATTACTGTGGAATTGCATTGCTGTTTCATGCTTAGCTGCCTATAGCTATTGGAGCATTAGTTTACATAGAAATAAAAATTCTTCATTCTACTATGGTACTTTCCATAACTTTTTTGGTGAGGTTTTCATTATTCATTTAAACAGAAAGTCCTTATAAATTGGCAGAAATGTTCGGGAATCAATATTGAAAAAATATGATCCCATATTATTACTATGGCAGGAAGAAAGAAGGCATGAAACACTATTTGTGTAGCTCAGCATTTAAGACTTTCCTTTGACAAAAAAGCCATCTTTACAAGTTTGATGACTAATTGTGTTAAGGTATTGAAACAGAAGTTCTTTGCCATTATTTTTACTCTACCAAAATACTACAGCTGTCTTTAAAGATCCACGTAGTCAATCCTTAGTGTTTCATGCAAAAGATTACTACAGTTCATCAGAAACGTTATTGCCTAGCTGTTTTCAAGTATTTTAAGGCTAAATGCAAATATGATCCTTTTTTATCCACTACAATATTTTATCAGTAGAAACAAAATATATGGCTTTGTGTGCACTTCATACAGCTTTTGACTAATACCAGAGTGAAACCATACCCTAAGCAAAGATAATTCTATACAGAAATCTGACAAGATCATTTCCTGCTGTGGAGAAGTTTTGATTCTATTTTAATAATGTTTTATCATCACTGACTCCTCCTAAATAAAGCAGCTGCTAATTTTCGTTGTCTCATTGATAGAATTCACTGCCCACCTGGCCTCTCATTGATCATGAAGGCAGATCCAAAAAAGTTTTCAAATAACTGTTCTCTGAATTGTGGGAAAAGCCAGAACTATTTCCCCTTCTTGGGAAAACAAACAAACAAACAAACATGTCAGCAGAGCACTAAAATTTGAAAGTAGAATTTTTTTGTGTGTGCTTGTGACATCATTGGAATGTATAAGTGTCTGTTCTAACTTTTTACACAAGTTCCCTAAATAAACTGCCTTGGTGACACAGGTCTGGGTTGTTGCTGCTAGAATTACACTATTTTCTTCACACTTGGAAGGTTGGAGCTTAGATGACAAATATCAAATGGGATCTTATATAATCACAAGTTTGTTAGAAAACTCACAAAGTAATTACAGAGAATTTTGGAAAGATTTGAAAAACCTTAGGATAGAAATCAGAGCAAGAAAGTAATTTTAGGTTTGAAACAATCCTCAACTGAATAATCATTTCAACATTGATTTATGTTGTGTATCTGACTTCTTTAAGAAGGAGCGTTTGAGGTACTGTATTTTATTGTTAACCAAGATCTCTATCTTGTTTTCAGAAAATGTTAATTAAGAAATTCAGACCAGTGGAAAACTGATGTCCAACAAAAAAAAACATATACAGTGTTTTTTGGAGTAGAAGAGTCTTTAAAATATGTGTAGCTTGTTATGCTATTTTTTAATTATTGGATGAAATTTTATTTTAATCAAAATATTATTAATCACAATTTATTTTTATAAAAATTAATAGCTAACAGACAAACAGCAGGCACTTAGTATTTGGAGCTATTTTTACTTGCATGCATCAGACTAATAACCTTTTGAAGTCATGTGGTTATAGTCCTTTATGGACCATGAAATACTGTCAGTGTAAACTATTTTTCTTAAGCCCTCAAGTCATCAGACTGTGTCAGAATATACATTTGATATACAGCTCTTTACTGCTTTAAATCTGAAGCTCTTTACTCAGACAGCACAAAGACTCTTCACATGCCATAGGTTTGGGCTTTAGTGTAGCACACCATTCTAGAACTTCTACCAGCAGGTGGAGCTGATGTCCTACAGTAAAATACAAGAACATTGAGGACATATTACTTGGTTGCTTCATTTTACTTGTTTTACCCCCATCTTCTACGACTATATTTTCTAAAAACCTGACAATTTTTCTGGTCAGTTGCAATTTGAATATACAGGTTTTTCAAGCATCTATATTTAATTTTTCTAGAGGGTTGTCCAGTGGTTTTGTGTAGTTGGGATTTCCCCTTCTGCTTTCTAATTTCTTGGAGCTGCACTGCAGGAGAAAAAAGAAAGTTGCACACTAATGTTTTAAAATATGTATTTTTACTTCTAACATAAGGTGAGTTGTTCTCATAATTTATTACAAACTATTTTTCCTTCTGGTTTTCAAGCCAAATTATTTCATAGAATGACGTAAAACTAAGGAAAATGATACCAAGATGTATCAGAACATGCCTACGTTATTCAAATGTGTAAATTTTGTCAAATCACACTTTATGAAGTGAAATTATTACTTACATTGAGTAATGAAGGGTATGAATTCCAAATCAGACTGTAGAAATGCATTTGTTTCTTCTCAAAAGATGCTTGAACAGTTGCCAGAGGTGAGAAAAAGTGGAGAGATCAGGGTAACAAACTGAAAGGGCAGCATTACCAGACCCCTGGTATGAAAACAGGATGAAAAAATGTTAGGGAGAAATCAGAAGTAAACTCCCAAGTTTTGAGCTGTTCCTTTTACAGTCTTCAAAGGGATGTTTTTGTGAGGACCAAACTTAAGGTTGTTCTCCTACCCAGCTTCCAACAGTCAGTCTCTTTTTCATGTCTCTGCTTCTGTAAGTGGAGATGATCAGAGATAATGTAAACAGAATTAATCACTTTGAAGCTACTTGAAATATTCTTCCTCAGATCCTTGACCCATAAGGATACACAAACTGAAGGGTCCTCATTCACGTGTCTCCAAACATGCTGTGATGCTGTCCTGCTGCCATTGCTCTTAATGGACTATCAATGGATATTGTTCTGGGCTCCCTTTTATGTTAAAACTGGGTTTCATCTGTTGTGGAAAGGACAGAGGATGGTGGAGTGCAGAAAATCTCTTAATGTTGGGATAAAGAGATTTCTAGTCAAACCCTACAGCCATGACTCTTCTCTTTGAAGTACCGTCAAAAGCAGAATGTGTGGTCCTGGACCAGATAGGTACAGCTGGAAGACCAAAGCAGATCAGATGAGAAGAGTTGAAGAAAAGAAGACCTGTTCATCCCCTGTCCCCCTCAAGTCTCAAAGTTTGCAATGTTCCCTCTTACTGTAATAAAAGACAAGATATGTAGAAGTTTGGGTATTTTTATTTTATTTTAAAAACTAAGCCAAACCATAGAAAACAGATTTATTCACATGTCTGTTGCTTTCCCTAAAAGATTCAAGAAAAGTATGTTAATTCCAGAACAGTTAAATAAAGAAGCTAGCCTGTCCCACTGACCTGCTCATTATTGGGCCAAATCTGGGTGTCTTGCCAGAGAACAATATATGTATAAGCTAATGGCTTAAGAATTTGGCCCATCGTATCTCTCTCCAAGCCATGCTGTGATTCATTATAATTTTATATCATTGTCCATTTTGATGCCAATGGGAGGCTACAGATTTTTACCCTCTTAAATAATCTTGTTACTATGTGAGCTACGAATGTGTTTCAAATGTGTGCTGAAAGGAGAAAATGCATGTTTGTAAATCTCCCTTGTCCAGAAGTAGAATTAATGAGTAGAAAAAATAGAAAAAAACCAGCAAATTTTCTGATACCTGGTTAAGTGTTAGGATATGTTGTTGAAACCCTGACAAGTTTGAGAGGTGGCTGAACTTGACATTCTGAATGTCAGATATGAAAGAAATTACCGATCAATATCTGTATGTTATCTCCTGTTACAGAGAACGGGGAATGGGCAGGGAAAGCATTGAGAAAGTCAACTGCACCAGATTATCTGAATATATCTACGTGTACTTTTCAGTCACTGTATCTCAGCAAACCTTTAATTAAAAGGCTTGTTTGTCCTCTGGATGTCTGTGGAAGAGATTGATTTGTGTGTTTTTTTCACCATTAGCTGTTTTTTCATTTGATGGAGTTTCTTACAAAGTGGGTTTCCAGTCCTCTGCTAACTTCTGAAAATATCCTATGATCTTTCTCCATTTTGTCAACATCCTTCTGTGTTTAAAAACCTCAGAACATAACATTTTACTAGTTTCTCACAAGCAGCTGATGCAGTGCAGCCATTGATCAACTTAAAAATCTTTTTGAAATACCCAAGGACTGCATTAATCTTCCCAATTGCAGCTTCGTGAGAAGATCCAGGGTTAGCAGAAAGCCTACCATGACATCAGGACTTTCTTAATTCCATTCTCACAAGGTAGCCTCCCAAGAAATAATGTTTGTTCCCATGTGTATGATTTACAAAGTTGGTGTTGAAACAGAGGTAGATTGTTTGCTTACAGGCAATCTGTAGTGGTCTTGTTAGTGAGGTGTTCTCTGTGGTGTTTGCTCTTCCATCAGCCTTCATGATCTGGAAGCCCCTTCTTTAATGATTTCAGATTTTGTTACTTTTCTCTCCATTCTTCCTCTTTTTCTTTCTTTTTTTTTTTTTTTTATTCTGCTTGCAGATTTTTTTAGTATTTATTTTCTTCCTGGTCGTTGTTCAGTAACATCACGCTTAAGAAATAAACTCTGCTGGAATACATTAGAAACATATCTTCCCGATGACAATTTCCTGTTTATAACTGCATCTGGAGTCTAATGCAACCAACTTAACTAATGCTTTCTTTGTATTGCTTAATTCACTAAATATAAGGACATGCAAAACCCAGTCAAAAGCTCTATTTTGACAATCTGCATTTTTTTGTTAAATCCATATTTATTTTAATTTCATCTCATATGAATTCTCTAGAACTTGAACTTATGCCTCTCGAGAGTGGAGATGGGGTAGGGTCATTGTATTTACCCTTTTTTTAGTATTGGCACAGAGTTACCTTTTGGAACTTCCTCAGTGTTGTAAGACTTTTTGACTACTTGGAGCAAACTTTGGCCAGCTGTTTTAAAATTCATTCTAGTTGTTCAGAGCTACTTATTTTTAAAAGTTTTTGTGTTGTAGCTGTTTTTCAGGACTCTGATGAGATGATAACAGTTGGGAAACTGTAGCATTTCATCATCATTCCCAACATACACTGTGGCTTTAGTTCAGTGAAATAAAATACTATTTATGTTTCTTTTTCATTACGCATTGCATATTACATTGCAAGTTGGCAATAGAGATGCTTAGACTGTCCAGGTGATGGGTCGTTTTTGTGATCATTCTACTGAATGCACAGCAAAATGAGACAAGCAGAAAGCCCTGTAGTACCATGAAAAGGGACCACATACGTCCTCAAAGTTTGATCCAATAAAGGACATTTGCAAAACAGAAAGGGAAGAGTTGGGAGTATTGAATAAGTGTATAAACATGATCTGAAAGACCATTTTAAGTTTTATTTTCATCTTGGAAAAAGAAATTTGTGCATATAAAGCACTGACTGGCCTGTCATTTTCCTATTTTTTAAAGCAGAGACTTAAGAATCAAAGAGGTTAAATTGGTAGTATAAAATTTAAGTCACATTTTGGGGGAGGTTAATTAGCTTTTCTTTCTTCTTTGTAGCAAATTTGAATTGTCCTAGAAAATCAAGAAATTCTTGTCAAAAGTTGCTGGTCAAAATATATGTAAATGAGTGATATGTTTGTTTGGGTTTTTTTCCACAGCAATGTTATTTTATACAAAATAAAAAGATACGTTTAAGATGACCCACTTTAATTAAAATAAAGAGGTGGGAATAGTCATTAAACTGTATTAAAAGTGTACTCTAAATATGTGAAAATGGGCTTGAAGACAAACAGGATGACAAGAAAAGGATGTGTTTTATTACAAGAGCTATATACATACTGAAGAGAGGCAGAACTGGAAGTTATGTTAGATTCGTTTGACCTTTGACTAATTGGTTTTCACTAGTAGGTCATCATGTACAAAGCTTCATCAAATATTTGACTAATGACTACAGCAATCCTAGCTGTTGAAATGTATATTGAGTCTTTAGATTTAAGGGCTGGTTTTGAGAATAGTATGGAGTGGTTTAGGTGGGGAGTCTCTGGTCATTTTTTGTGGGGTTCTTTTTTTTTCAGCTAACTTGTGAAGTGCATGATACTTATCAGTTAATGGGATATATTAATCAGTAATAAACTATCTGGATAGGTCATGTTGCCCTATGAAGTTATTAGGATGAATTACAAATTAATGTTTAATTACTAAGTTTTTCAATACACATTAATTCAAAATAAGGCATAAAATTGGGAGGACGGGGAAAACAGGTTAATTATGTGCTTTTGTGGTGGTTCTTAAAACTAGTTAATAATTTGCTGTGAATGAGCTGCTTGTAAGCACGCTTGCAAGCAAAATGAAGTAAAAGAATCGATACAGTCCTACTGTGTTTAAGAGTTGAGTTCATGGAAAAATTTACCAACTAGTTGTCATAGGAATGGCAAGAGAGAAAAACAACCAAAACTTCATCTTGAAATAAATAAATAATCACAATCAGGGGTTTAGGTGTTTGAGGAGGAGGAGACAACTTGCTGTGGCCAAGTACTTCATAGTTAAAAAGTAACAGGCTTCTGTCTTCCAGGTCTAGATTACACTAGATTGCAGATGTCTTTATGTCACTAAAACTCATTGTCCTCACTGACTTTTTATACAGTTTATTTGAACTGATGGTGAATTATGCACTCAACTATACTTAAGGGGATTAAGTTTGAGGACAATGTGTTCAAACGTACAGCTGTGAAGCAGAGGCAAAATGTAGAACAATTTTGTATCATTGCTAAAAAAGTTACCCAAGTTCATGACACTTCTTAACTGCCATGCAGTAGTGAATTTAAGATCCTCTGCTTATTTTATGTACAGTGTTCATGAGAGAAAGACAAGTCAGATCTAGCAGGTAGAAGAGGAGATAAAAAAGGATGGAAAATGTATTGAATGGGAAACATTACCCAACTTGGTCATATAAAATGTTCTGTGAACTACTAGCAAATAAATCCTGAGAATACAACAGAAGAGATCAAAGTATTTTTTAGGTGGTTACAGCTGTAGTGCTTTCACACTGAACCTGTTTAAAAGAACTGATGTCTTTTAAGAGGAATGTATGGGAATCACTCTCCATGCATGTATACAGAAATGAGTGTAGATGGTGTGGGATACGGAAAACATGTTCACCTCTCAACAGCCAAGCAATCGACAAACTCTCTGAAAGTGTTCATATTTCTGCTGTTCTTCTAGAAATCCCATGTAAAACCTTGAATTAGGTGCACAAAGAGCAGACAAAAGTTTCAAGATAAACAGCTTAGCTATTTTGCAGCATTTTTTCTTGAATTACAAGAGTATTCTATAATGTACAGTCAGAAAAATGTTGTTCTGTGTCCAACTGTGACTTTATGAATGGTTAGTGTTGTTTATAAGGTCTTTTTGAAGACAGAAAGAAACAATTGCATGTGGAAGGAGTTGAGAGGAAATGAGAATTTAAAAAAATTAAGTAAAGTTACTGTTTGTGTGATTGCTATTGTATTTTCATCTTGCAGTTTGCAAGACATATCAAGAAATCTGAAGGCCAGAAGACACCCAAAGTTGAATTGCAAATCTCAATCTATGGTGTAAAAATTCTAGATCCAAAAACAAAGGTAAGAAACTTACATGTTCATGGTTCTAAACTAGTAAATAAATATTGTTTGAACTGGTTTTAATGTTTTTATTGTTTTATATTTTCGAAAGTAATATAATGAAAGCCATTCTGTTGATGGAAAATTCTTCCAAAATGCCATTTCTTGTTACAACATACAGGTGACATCTTTCCAGGAAGGTACACAATACTGCAATATCCAAATTGTAGCTAAGATGGGATTTCATTTTTTTAATCCTTTCACACCAACACTTTTGAACTGTGAGGAAGATGAACCACTGTGGCAAAGAAATATTAACACTGCATATGATAAACACCTTTTCAAATGGTCACCCATGTGTAGGTGGTTGCAGGTGAATGATGAGACAAATTGTTTGCAGTGACTCATTATTCTTGCTGCTGCTTTGGAATTCAACCTCATTTTCCTGAACCTTTTTGGGTTTTTTCCTCCTTTTCTTGTGTTGTTTTGTTTTGTTGTTTTAATTGCATCCACCTCCCTCCAATGCTTATGTTTCTCAAGTGTGTTACCCACTCTCTATAAACTTCTTGTAGTAGACCATAAGCACTCTTGCAGGCTTTTCATCTGACATAGCATGACCATGCCCGTCTTTTCAGAAATTAAGTCCACTAAGTCATTCCATGGATGGGTTTTCTGTTCCTGCTCTGGTATTTTGGAAGGGGTTACATAGTAAGCAAAACATCCTCTTGGACTTCAAAGAGGAATAATGAGATAAAGCCAATCAAACTAAAAAGTATTTAGTCGATCATCGGTAATTTGTAATATCTGAGTGTTCTTAGAATATTGGATTTGAATGAACTGTTTGTTAATAATTCTTGATTCTGGAGTAATTGATGCCTATCAAACCCTGATACTGCCTTTTGAGGAAAGTTAGTTTTAATTCAAAGCTGTATCTGTTTGCAACCCAACCTATTTTTGCTTCAAACTCTGTGGCTAACACCACAATTAAACAGTTCATAAGCAGAGGGGGCAAGAGATATCAATGTCAACTTTAATTACAGTATTTGCATCTTCCTTATGTCATAGGACAGAAAGGGGTCCTAAACTCCACATCCTGGGGAAAAAAAAAATTAAAATAACAGTTTAAAATGCATATGTTAATCTTCCAAACTCTTCCTGCAGAGATGAACAGAAAGCTATGGAATGGATGTTCTGGAGTCTCCTTCCTTGGAGGTCTTCAAGACCAGCCTGGACATGTTCCTATGCAACCTGATCTAGGTGGACCTGCTTCTGCAGGGGGGTTGTACTAGATAATTTCTAAAGGTCCCTTCCAACCCTACCATTGTATGATTCTATGATTCTCATCTCTTAGCAGTGTTGTTATTACAACTCAAATGGTAATCAACTATGAGTAGTCTTTTTATCTCTCCCAATTAATTTCCTAAAGCTACATGTAAATATAAAGATGAATTGACTTTTCCTTCTTTTTTGCACAATTTATAAATGCGTTAGGAAATAACCTAAGTTCCATGTTATGGTTGCTGATTACAAGGGGTTTTTTTCTATGTGTTTTTGAAACAAATCACTTCAGTAGCATTACAGAGGAATATTGGTTTATATTCATGTGATTTGTATTAGTTGTGGTAGGAACAGGAGGCCTGCTCACATATCATGACTTGATTCTATAAGTAATGTTATGAATGAATGAACATAAAAGAGTCAGAAGAAGCGTGTGTTATTATATATAACTGTTTAAGAGCAACAATAGAAAGAGATGAAATATTAGAGATATTTGGAGACATGAGAGATTCAGCATACACAAAAGAACAGCTGTGAAGACTGAGAAAGGGAACCCAGTTCAGGCAAGGGGAAAAGATTACCCATGTAGTATGGGTTTTTTGATAAACAGTTGTGTGGAGTGAGGGCATGCCTTTGTTTATGAACTTTTAGAAATCTGGGAACTCTAGTGCTGCACAGAAGCTTGGGATTTTTTCATAGATAATAGTTTACATCTAAACAGCATATTTTCCTTTAAAGCAAATAATTCTTTCCCATGTAATAAGCCAAATAAAATAAAATACCAAGAAGAGACTTGTGGAAGAGAAGCAACAACAAAAAGAAAGTACTTGAGATAGTTCATTTCAGTTTTGTCAAGTTCTCTCAGCTGAAAAGCATTACCGCGGCAACTTTTTAAATAGCTGGAATGTGTTTTTTTCATGGCAAGTGAAATATAGTAAAGAGACTATGCAAATAATAATGTTTTAAAGCTGTTTACGTTGCACCTTATGTAAGCAATTATTTATATTTCTGATTTATTTCTCTGTGCCCGTGTATTTGGATAACAAAATCACTTTATTTCTGGCTTTTGTATGTACAATAGAAAGGTAGGACTTATTTCAGTAAAACCGTTTTAACTAACCATGGGAGGTGATGAAGTCTAGATATGATTCGCACCTGGAAAAAGTATTTTACATAATCAATCCCTAAACAAATTGCACAGGGACACAAAGCAACAATAAAGCCAGTCTTCTAGAACGGCAATTACTGTCCAGATAAATGCTTCCAGATAAATTCTGTCCAAACACAAACTTCCTGCTTACATTCTGTAAAAATGGGAGCATTTATTATGAGATGAGTTTGGTAACTTCTGTTTTATTTTAAGTACATTTTTGGGCTCACTCATGTACAATGAGAAACATTCAGAAACATTACTGCAACTTCCCTGCTCTCACGTACATGTGGAAATCCAGAGAATTATTTTGTGCATCTTTATCCTAAGCATCTACATTAACTTCTTGAAAGTAATCTTTCTTTTTATTTGCAGGAAGTCCAGCACAACTGCCAACTCCACAGGATATCATTTTGTGCTGATGATAAAACTGACAAGAGAATATTTACTTTCATATGCAAAGACTCAGAATCAAATAAGCATCTGTGCTATGTGTTCGACAGTGAAAAGTGTGTAAGTACACAGTATGCTTTATAAGAATTTGTGTGACTGCTATAGACATTGATCAGCTCTCGAATAAAGCAGGAATGGTTCATAAAGGCGGGTCGCCTGCTCTTTAACTGGGATAATTTTGATGTAATCTTTCATGCCAATATAGTGTCTTGTAACATAGATGTATCAATTTCAAGGAGAGCCTTTTTCTTCCTTGGTCTAAGGTGGTTTTCTAGGACAATTCTTCTTACTACTCAGCTCAATGTCCTAGGCCAAGCATCTGCAGTACTCTTAGAGAACATACTGCATCCCACCGAGCTTGAAATGTTTGCACAGCTGTTTTGCAGAGATTGCTGCAACTCTGTGGCTGATGCACTCTGACAGGCTCTTCTGCTGATGTGTCTGCCTCAGATTTTTTTTCTTTGATTTTTTTTTTTTTAACAGCAAGATTCCCTTTTCTCTGTTCACTCCCCTGCCACGTCTCTCAAGTTTGTTAATACCGTGATGCACTACCAGAGAATTCCTTGCACCCACCAGTGACATTCTCTCGTGTCTGAGACAGAATAGGGCAACTGTTCAAAAATGTGCAATAGGAGAAAAAAAAAACACTTTAGGACAGGAAATGAAGAAAACGGTGGTTAGCTTAAACAGCAATATGTTTTTACCATGACAGAAGGTAATTAACAAATAAAACCACTGAAATCAGCATAAAAAAGAATGTTAGTTTTTTTAACATTCTGGAACTTCTTTTTTTGCTTTATTCTGACGTATTTGGGATATCATATAAAAGAAATACTAAGGAAACAATATTATTTTAAGAAATAGATGCATATTTATTTCTATTTACATGCAATTATGTAGCATTATGTGTTACTTCACCATGTTTTCGATTAGTCTGTTATTCCACTGTGTCACTTCTGTGCCTTCAGTAGGGATTATTCAGAAGTGCTATATATATCTGTTCATTTGTCTTCAAAATTTCTTTCCTCTGCCTTTCACACATTCGTATGATTTGAAATTACTCTCGCAGTCTCTTTACACCAGTACCATTTTTTAATTCCAGACCAATGCACTGTTTCTTCTTCTCTCTAACCTAAAATGATTTACTATAATCACTTTCATAGAATCATAGAATGATAGGGATTGGAAGGGACCTCTAAATATCATCTAGTCCAACCCACCTGCCAAAGCAGGTCTGCCTAGATCAGGTCACACAGGAATGCGTCCAGGCAGGTTTTGAAAACCTCCACAGAAGGAGACTGTCGTGGTTTGGCCCAGCCAGCACAGCAGCACCACGACAGTCTCTCGCTCGGTGCCCCCATTCACCCCCACCCTCGTTAGGATG
>WBNH01001412.1:33865-85855 GCA_013401255.1 Urocolius indicus
CCCTGTTCCTACTCCTTGCACCACCACCAGCCAGAAGAAGCAGGGACAGAAGAAGGAAGAAGGAAGAAGCAGGAAAAAAAAAAAAAAAACTCCTCTTTCGGCTTCTTCTTAAAAAGTGATCATGGAGGTGTCTAACTGGCTCAGCCCCAGAAGTGGGTCTGGCTCAGAGCTGGGGAGAGTTGCAAACAACTTCTTACAGGAGCCATCTTTACAGCCTCTTCCCCCCTTACCAGAAAAGGCTGTCATGTCAAACCATGACAGAGACTCCACACCCTGTGTCACAGCTACCTCCCCCTCACAGTTTTACCTCATGTGCAAGTGGAACTTCTTGTGTTCCAGCTTTTGTTTGTTACCCCTTGTGCTGTCACTGGACACAACAGAAAAAAAAAATACAGCTCCATCCTCTTGACATACACCTTTTAAATACTTCTAATTGTTTATGAGGTCCCTCCTTAGTCTTCTCTTTTCTAGACTGAACAGCCCCAGACCCCACAGCCTCTCCTTTCCTATATTTCATTCTATCTTCATTGCTATTCTCAGATTTCAAAGCATCCTGCTGCAGTCGGTGTTTTTAATCTCAGTCAAACTTCATCCTTCCAAGAAGACAGGACCCTCTCTATTCAGTACACTTTTATTTTACTCTCTAAAGCAATTCTAGTTCAGCTCTTTTTTTTTTTTTGTCTAATACACTAGTTTTTTGTGATTTTATTTTTTTTAAATAAAGTTAGCCATATAGGGGTTTTTTCCACAGTACAAAGGTAGAGGGGTCAATTCTCCATTTGTGTAGAACTCAGATCTTCACACACCTCTACTGAATGACTTGACTGTTGCACTGATGGATAAAATACTGTGAGCGTTGTGTTCTGTACCACTTCTCTGTATGCAGCCCTTCATGTTCTTTACGGGTAGTGAAGGAAAAACTCGCATTGAGCAAAATACGCTGCTTTCATGAGAAAAAAACAATATCGGGTTTTAATTTCAATAAAGAAATGAAAATTCTAGGTTAGCTTTATCCATATTAGTGGGTTTTCATTGGTGTTTTTGTTTTTGTCTTTTTTCTTATTACTGTGTTTCTTTATAAGTGGTGTATCCATATGTTCACCTTTTATTGGTGCCTCTCGCAGGTCAGAACTTCTTTTCTGAAACCTGGGTATGCTCCTGAACTCCTTGTATGCTTATTTTTAAAGCAGATTTTCTGCATCAAATGTATATACACATCATATGATGCACATCAGCATAGAACTACTAAATTATTGTATTTTGCACATACAAATGCAAATTATTTTTTTAATTGGATTTTTGTAATTGGAAATGTTTGCACAGATAAATGTATTTATCTACTGTATGCTGTTTGGGATTTTATAGGACTTGTAAAAGTAAGTGTTGAAATGTAAGTTTAAAAGCAGTAGGGCTCAAAGCATCCATTAATATGCCAACATTAATCCTTTAAAACTAAACCAATTTATTTAATCCAAAATATTTTTAAGTTGCTCTGTTAGCATTTTCTGTCAAGGTGTTATGCTGCTGTGTGTTTATCATGCCCCTTTGCAGTGTTGACTTCATGATAGATGAACACGATACATGGTGCATTTTGTGATCATCTGAAATTAAAGTAATCATATAAAATATTCTTAATATACTAATTTCAGTCTTATATTTTGTGTAAAGGCAGAAGAGATAACTTTAACAATTGGTCAAGCATTTGACTTAGCTTACAGGAAATTTCTGGAATCTGGAGGAAAAGATGTTGAAACAAGGAAACAAATTGCTGGTTTACAGAAAAGAGTAAGTCCTGAACTATGTTTTTTCTAAACAGATAAAAGAAGATGCTACTGTATTTGTGATATCTGCTTTCTATGACAGTATAATTTCTAGTGTTATTCTCAGATTCCTAATAATTGCAATAGTTACTAAAAAAAAAAGAAAAAAGACCTGATATCTGTGAAACTATATTTCATGTTTTGCTGTCTTGCAAAGTAATTAAAGAACAAAGTTAAAATATGGAAGATACAGAGATTGTTGTTGAAATGAATGAATATGCCAATAGCTGTTGAAATAACCACTTGCTTTGTAGATTCAAGAACTAGAAACTGAAAACACAGAACTGAAGAATAAAGTTCAAGATTTGGAAAACCAGTTAAGAATAACACAAGTACATGCATCTCCAGTAAGTACCTGAACAAAACACTTATTTCTGAAGTTACTCTAAATTTATAGTCATTATGTTACACTAATTATTAACATCAATGCTGTTTGCAGTGATTGTGATTAACATTTGATAATCATGTAATGTATCTGTTGAAATATAGTGTTGAAGTAACAGTAGAATTGTGACAAGCCAACAAAAGTGCAAATTGGCATCTTTCAAATTGTGGTTCTTAAATCCCCTTTTTATACACATTTGTTTATGTGTAAAAACAGTAAATACTCTTTCTAGTAGACACCTCAGCATGCCAGCTAAGGATGAAGAGCCCTGTTCTGCACACAAAGGATCAGATTCACAAATGCTGCTTGGATTTTTTCTAAGAACTTTTTGTCACAAGCATATTGTCACTTACAACTGACATTTTCTAAATTACTTGTAAAATTTTTGTCTGTCTTTAAAAGTAGTAATTAGGTTTCCAGAATTAACAATGGATGTGTAGGTAAAAAGAAGCAAGGGCAGATTCCTCATTATTGCAAAATTTCTATCACTTACTGCAGTTCTTTCAGATGATCACAACAAAAGTATTTTTAAGTGTCTGACTGACAATTACTTATATCTAGGCAGGACCTCTAAAACTTACCGGTTACATTGTAGGCTGATTCTAATGCCTTCCCTCTTCTTAAAAGTGTATTCTATCGATATAGCATTAGGTAGCTGTGAAAATAAATAAAATTACTGAATGTATGTAAAGCAAAACCTTAGTAAAAGATGTGTTACTTTTCGGACCACCTTCTTCCTGCCCTGGATGTGCACCACTTTAAAAGGATGTTTAGACATTTGGGCAATGTAAAAGTATGTAATGGTGATGAAAATTTGTCAGTAGTGTCTATACACTCTCTGGATGTTGATTAGATATTTGTTCCACCAAGGAACTGTCTTTTCATTTTACTAAAATCTGTTACAGGGAGCGAGCACCTGAAATTATAAATACTGCTAACTGTCTTAGTGAAAATCATAAATTACAGATGTCTTCTCACTTATGAAGCATTTACTGATAGGTAATCAACTTTAATGCTAGATTTAAAATGCATTTGATCAATTCTTTAGTCCTTTCCTCAGCTGGAATGGCAGCTAGTTTGTTTTTATTTATTAACTGAGTAACTAAATGCATCTTTGAACTCAATTAAACAGTCTCTAAAGTCTATTGTGATGGATGCATTCACCTTTCATTTAAATTAATGAAGAACTTGGTAATTGCATTTAGCAAAAAAGATAAAGGGAGTTATTAATAATAACCAACACAATCCTGTAGTGATTTGTTTTGTCTTTTAAGACAACAATCTCTAATTTCTCAATAAAGAGTTAAAATCTAAATTTGTAAATTTGCCAGTGAATTGTAAATTCTCTCGCTAAATGATGTTTTATTGTTAATTACTGTTGGTTCAATTAATATGTATACTGCTGACATAGAGCTTACGCTACAACAAAATCATACAATACTGATAATTATTGATAATACAATATTAGCTAATTTTAATAAATCACTATCAGCTATTAGCTTTCACATATTTTTTTATTGCTTTATTTACTTCTTAATTTTGAGAAAGGAAACTGGCATTTTCTTGTCACAAATTGCTTTAGTTTCCTCGCAATTACAATTTCAGTAAGAGTCACCTAATAGCCTAATAACTAAATCGATTCTGAAAATAAATAGCTTACATAAATGAAGCAGAATATCCAACATGGGGAATGGTGCCTCATCTGAGTCATTTCCGAAGTGCTTTTGGTGGAAAACTTACTTCTGGAGAGGGAACGTTTAATGACAGGAGGAAAGTTTCAACCCTAATCCTTGATAGCCGATATGATAAAAAATACATGTGCCACTAACTGCCGTCACAGTAGTTTGTAGAGAAATGTTCGGTTTCAGCAGCTAGCTACAGATGTTTATCAAGTTATTTCTGCTTATGCTTAGATACTTTTTTGTATTTGGTTGTTTACATGCTGTTTGTACTTTCTCGATGTTTGCCAGATGTGCTGAAGTAGCTTTCCTATCTTATAGGTCATTGACTGTGCTCTTCCTTTGGTGATAAATATATGATCACAGAAACACTTGGCAATCAGTAATTGATTTAGCACTTCAGAAGTCTACACTAGCAACTTGATTAAACAAGTAAATACTTAAAGAATCAGAAGATGTGTCAAGGGCCTGTAATGACAGTTCACAGACATGACAAATATAAACATTGTAATCACACTGTGTGCTATGTCCTATTCTCTTTCAGTCACTAGCCCTATGGAAAGGGGACAACAAGCCATGCAGTCTAAGCAGACATAATTTCAGGCCAAAAATAAGTGTATGTTTTTCTTCTCTATGAGAGAAGACTTTAAAATTTTTAGTATTTATTGATCTTGTAGTGTGAAACAGTGCTGTCATAGACACCAGGTAATGTCATTGCCATGCTCTGACTGTTAAAATACTGATCTAGGACAGACTGACTTTCCCACTTATCAGTAACTGAGCAGCGTCACATCTTTTCTTTACTCCTGCTTCTTCTTTGAAGTTGATTGATTTTTGTGTCCTTCTCCTAGAAACATTAATCTTTCCATTAATTTTTAATGAAATGTGATAGGTAGAAAATAGCTTCAGAAGTTTGAAGTTCGCTTCTTCTGCGGTTATTTCACTGACACTCGATACTGCTGGATTTTTTTAAAAACATGCGATTTCTGACAATGAAGCTAAAACTCACTGATTCCCAGACCATTTTCCCATGAACAGGACCAGATTGCTGTGGATGCCCCATTCCTGGAAGTGTTCAAGGCCAGATTGAATAGGGCTTTAAGCAACCTGGTCTAGTAGAAGGTATCCCAGCCCATGGCAGGAGAGGTGAAACTGGATGATCTTTAAGATCCCTCCAACCTAAACCGTTCTGTGATCTCTGACATGAAAGTGTGTACAGAGTATTACACATGGTGACTTATCCAAAATCCGTCAGTGGTCTAACTAGAGAAGAAAATGAAAACAGTGAATTGTAAGCTGAAGCTACATTTCAAGAACAGAATTAAAAATATTTAGTATAATTGATAATTTCACATGTGAGAGTATTTTTCCAGCTAAATTCTCTTACTAATTGTGCAATGAGCCAAAGTTATCAATCTAGAGTTTAAAGATGCTTTCAGATTCCTTTGTCTTTTTGATACTGAAGTGAGAACAGGAGATAAAATCTGGTACTTTTAAGTCAATAATAATGAATTGGAATATTACAGTGTTTATTGTGGGCTTTCAGCTGCTGTATTAAAAAAAAAAAAAACCACCAAAACTATCACATAAGAAAATTTAAAAAAATAAAAATTAAGGATAAGTTTGCTCTTAAGTTGTGGAAATTTGAGGCTTGTTTGAGAAATCCAAAGGGAAATATAATCTAAATCTGCTTTCCTGAGTCTTCTTACTTGCATTGCAGGTTTTTTTTTTGCAGGCCATGTAAGGGTTTATTTGAGGATTTATTTTAAATTACAGGCAGACTGAAATGGGATGCAAATGCATGAATAATGCAATTACATACCCTTTACCTTTTTGCAACGTGAAAGCAGGTACAAAGCATTGACGGCACTAGGCTTCTGCTTTTGAAGGATACATTTGCTGTCAACATTATATTGCTGTTTGGTTATCAATATCACTACAAAACTTTTCCTGTGGCTGCTATAAATGTAGCCAAATGGTGAAATCAACAACAGTCTAATTTAGGTGTTTTTTTCTATCAGTGCATAAAATGTATGGGAAAATTAAATTTTCTTTGCGAACTTATAAAAGAAGCCATTAAAAGTAGTGAGGTCATGGTTGGAAATGAAAAAAAGAGAATCAGGTTGTATAACCAAATATTTTGGCATAAAATGTATTATGAAAATTGATTGTCAAATTATTAATGGTATTCACAATATTAGTCTCAGAGTATTGTGACTATGTACATTTGAGTTTGTTCAGCACATTTGGGAAATAATAAACTACCTGGAGACTAATTTTTTGTGCTTTTGGGACAATGTTCTTGTATCTTGATAAATCTTTAAAAAGTTATTTGCTAAAATGTCTATATTTGCCAATGCAGAATTGTTATGCAACAGAAAGTCTTTTTTTTGTTTTTCATTTGTGAATGGATCCATCAAAGACATAGTATACCAACATAGCAGTTTCCTTAAATAGTTTGCCTTTATAGATGTGCTTACATGTGCCATGGGAAAGGTTGGCATGGGGTGTCTCTTTTGTCTCTCACTCCCTTGCATGTACAGCTGAAGTTTCCATTACTTTTATATCTGTTCTGTTTATTTTTCATCTGTTTTCGTGGCTCGGCGACACATCATAGAATCATAGAATGGTAGGCGATACATTAGTCACTGGTCTTTTTTGCATTTGGTATTGATTATGCAAAGACAATCTGATTTTCATTTTGTTGTTTGCTTGTGATGATACTGCTCAAGATTGTATTACAATGAGACTTTGGATGCTGCTGTGTATAAATCTAACCTCCACAGATCAGAGCATCCCTAGGAGTGGTGTTTCACATGACAGGTTTTGCTATTTATATTGCTAGTGTTGCCTACAGCAGCCTGAGTGAGCTGTGCACACAGCCTCTGTGTGGTTTAGCAGTTACCACCCTCATTGTTACAGTCTGTAAACCATTGCATGCCACCAAAGAACTTTCAATGAGATAAGAGGTTTTTAGTCTGGTTTGCGCTTGGCTATAGTTTATCAGGCATGCCTTTAAGGTTTTCTCTTTGAGTGACATGTTTAAGGCAGAGAATAAGTTGTGATAACTACACAACTCTAAACTTAGATAGAAAAAAACAGGAATATTCAGGAAAATAACTTAAAAGACATAACGATGAAATATGTGAAAAATATGTGAAAAGCAGAATTGAAAGACAGCAGGAAAAGGTATTGGGTGAAACAGCCACAAAAGGAACAGTGTTCAAAGAATGTAATATGTATTGCTATCATGGAAATGTTGCAAAAAAAAACCCCTCTATTTTTAAATGGAGCATTAAAGATACTGATTGATTAGGCCCTTTTTTTTGAGTTCTTTAATTGTGATTTAGAAACTTAGGCCACCTGAACCTATTACTGTCATTAAAAAGCTTTAACATGCTCCTGAGAAAACCTCAAGATAAACATGGGAACTGTATGCTTATTTCAGAAAACATTTGGAATGTGTTTAGGGATATCACTTGATTCACATTTCCATTAAGGCTGCCAAGTGGGAAAATTCACAATGCACATTTTCTTTCTTTGCCTATCTTCTGTTCTCTCGGTTTTATAATATTTTGTATTCAGTTCAGTGAGCACTTCCTCATGGAGGTTTAAAACTTGATTCTGTTTGTAATGTTAAAAAAACCCAACACATTTGAAATTGCCTATGTGAGATTTCATGTCACTGAAAAAGCACTAGATGAACTCAATGAAGATATAGCAGTTAATTAATGAAACTGCAAATGCTTATACAGTATTTATGAATTACTAAATTAGTATATCCTTAGTAATCCCAAATCCCCAGTAGCTTGTAATCAGTGGGTTTGTAACTAACTGCATAATTTCCAATTCAAGGTCATTTACAGTCCATGATAGCACTTACTGTGATTATCCACTGTGACTCTTCTGTGTATTACTCACTTGAACGTTCCAAGGAAGAGAAACATTTTATAATTCATTAATACACTTACTTGATTCCTGTGTATGACACAGAGATTGCAATCAATGTCTTGAGACCTCCAGTAAAAATAAACAATTTTGAAAGGATTTCTTAATTAATGACAAATCATTTGTGCTTCATTTTGTAGTGTGAATCAGCCAAACAGTGCGTCTTCGGCATCATGCTAAGTAGAATGAGTCAAAAATAAATCCTTTGACAGGCACATAATAACATCTAATCACAATAGAGACCAAGTCCATTGAACTGGTATGTTCATTTCATTAGGAATGATTTCATATTCTTTTCATGTGTTGATAAATGCGGCCTAAATTGGAAAGTAATAGATCAGCTTGACCCATACTACATGTTCAGCATTACACAGTGAGAAGCTTGGAAAAAATATAATTGCCATATAAATTGACAATTTAATATAATTTTACTATATTTTCTTCCTTTTAGTTTAAGAATATGAAGTTTCAGAACTTATACCCTTGTTTTGGTTGTGTTCTTTGGATACGGGTCTGTTTCTCCTGCATTTGTTGAATCTGCTGATGATATTTCCTACATTTTAAAAACCTTCTCTTTGGGACCTTCCAATTATTATTTCCAATTGTTGAAAGTGCTTCCCTGATGTAACTATCCTGTGTGTGGTCTGCTTGAATACATAGGGCCGTAAGCAGAAGGTGGCTGTCTGCCTCATGTATCTTCCTGAGTGACTTTGTGGGTGCACAGCACAGATCCCAGTTCCTAGATACCACGATACCGCCCTGCAAATAAAGAACTGTTAATGAAAAGTCATTATTGACGAGACATATTCACAAAACTGCTGTATGAAGTTCAACACCCTAAATGGTGTGAAATGTGCTGAGATCATCACTTGTTAGATAAACAGGGAGAAGTGTGACTGCTCAGTGTTCAAGGCTTGAGTGATATAAATGATGTATATTTGGGCTTTTTACTGAAACTTTTCATTGCCTAGATTTGTTGATACATGTTCATTATTGTATAACTTTGCTACTTTACATCCTACAGGCTTTTTACTGTTTTCGGAATGGGATTTTTTGATGTAATACACATGCTTTCTTACGAAAACTACTCATCCTTTGCTGTTTTATATTTCAGGGAAATATTTTGTTCTTTAATTTGATTGTTAGCATTTACTATCTTCCAGTGCTTACTATTATGAGATCTATTTTTCCATATATATGTATAGCAGCCTGTATTACATAGTAGTAATTACACACTAGCATTGCAAGTCTCTGACCTATCACTAGATTCTTGAAATAATAATCAAAATTCCTCGTGTTGTCGGTTTTTTGCTTTCATTTTTTATCGATTACCATTCCAAACTTCTCTGTTTCACAGTTCCAGCATGGCAACAAAGGAATTCTTTGCAATTGCGATAAATGCTCTTTTGTTTTAATGAACAACACATTTTGAATAAAAGGTTTTGTGATTTTGTTGGTATTCTCGTAAGGATGGTATTGCTACCCAATTTGGATTCCTATACTTGGCTTATCTGTAAAGAAAGTGAAGAAAGGAACTAAACACCTAATTTGAAAGGATTTGAAATGTTTTGTTTTCTACGTAACTCTGAAAAAAAAACTTATTTTAAATCATTTATTAAATCTCACCTTACTGAAGTGATACAGACTTCTGATGAAATAATCAAGTTGTATCAATTGTGTAACACTGTATGAAGAGAGTAAAGCACAATTCAGGTTTTTTTGCTGCTTCAGCTTGGGCAAGTTGGTTTTTTTTGATAAGATACCTACAGCACAGATGCAATTCCTATCTTCTCAGTGTATAAACTCTTAGCTCTAGACTAGAAGAGCTGTCTTTTGTCTGTTCAATCCCCTCTGTTAAAATTTGAAGATGAATCTGTCCTGTAAAGCTTTGTTTTAAATGTCCAAAGCTGTTTTCTTTAGATTTCGAAGTAGGAATTACAACTTAGCTCCAACAGAAATATTACTCGAGCATGTTTCTTAAAGCAAATATTTAAAGACACTTCCTTTTTACTTTTCTTTCCAGGGTCAGTCCTAAAGGCTCTTTGTTTCTAATTTCACTGAGACAAAATCCCTGTCTTTCAAAACCTTTCAGGATTGCAGATATTTCTCATTCAAGCAAAAAATGAAGGGGTTTGGGTTTTTATCAAAGCCCTCAGCTTCTTAAAATATTGGTGGGATACAAATGGTAGATGTTTCCTGGTTTGGAGAAAGAAATTCCTGACCTGTGCTGTAACCACCAAAGTAACTCTCCTCCCCAGCTATGTGCTTACTTGCTAACTGATGTGTACAGATACAAGATATTGCTGATACGATGCCCGTGTTCATTTATGTGGTTGTAATTATCAAGGAGGAAGTCATCTTTATTCCAGTGAACATTGAGTTACCTCTTATTGTGCTGTAATTTTAAATTTTCTTCCAAAATATTTTCAACTTCTGTGCCATGTAACTATAGCACTGAACAGCAAATTGCTGACAATCTTTTTTGAAGTATGAAATGTGGAGTTTTTTTCTTTCTTTCCCTCATGTTACTATGTTTTGTTCCTCAGAATATTTTCTCTTTCTGTGATTCCTTTTCAGCTGCTGCATATAAAGTGTGACAATGATGAACACATGTTTCAAAGACCTTCTACTTTTTTCTGGTGTAACAATGAGGACTCACCTCCTTGTTTAGATATCTCTTCCATTACACTTACTCCTAGGAGTTCTCCTGATTCTAGACAACTATCTGGATTATTAATACCACCACCTTCAAAAAGTGGTCTTCCAAAGCCAACCAGTGAATACAGCTGCCCGAGACCTCGTGTAATTCTGCTGTGCAAAACCTTTTCAGTTTTTTCATGTGTTCTCTGTTCTATCTTGTATTAAAATTGCATTTTGTACAGTGATTAAAGTACAGAGCAGATGTATCTTTAATTCTCTAGAGATACTCTTCAAAGTATGGAATTTGTGAGGATTTACTCTTAATTTCTACTTAGCTTTTTCTCCTCCACCCCTAAAACATAAACTTAATTTTCCCAAAGTGTTTAAATTAGTCCGTTAGTGAATTACCTCCGTGTTATCTGACAAACCTGTGTTAAAATTCTTTATATTAAGACTATTCAAACCAAACAATTCTAAAGGTCCAACTTCAAGAGCTTTTCCTCCCTCTCTATGAATTAATAGAAGTCAAGCATTAAATAGATTTTAGTATACTTTATAAAAACTCTGTGCAAAATGAAGGTTGAAAATTATTACATACTAAATGGGCATATTGCTTGCTTTGTCATAGCAATACGCTTATGCTCTCAACTTTTTTTCCATTTGCAAGTATCATTTAGCTGTATTTGGCAAACATCCTTGCTTTCTGCATGTGTTCACTAGATAAAAATGCTTCTTGTGCTCAAATGTATTAATTATATATGTTTCTTACAATAATTACATTGTAGTTTTGCTTAAACTAGTTCTATCAGTAGTATCAAAATTGCTAGTAACTTCAGCAAACTGGCATAAAGACAGAAAAATGAAAGTTTAGCATTTGATTCTGCTTTTTTTTGCCTAGCAGACGCATTTAAGATTGAACATAAATACTGTTTGTTTATTTACAAACCTTCTAGGTAGCCATAAACAGCAAATAAGGAGAATCTTCATTAGCATTTACTATCTCTGAGACATTCTAGGATTACCTACCAATATTGTTGGAGAATATAAGTTAATATATAGCATGTACTGCATTAAACCTTATACCACCTTCCTGGTGTTGACAAAAACCTGTCTATAATCAGAGAGAGATTTATCTTTATGAAGAAAGGAATATGAGAGTCATTGTATTTTTATTTTGGGTCAAACACATCTGTTGCCCTGCTTTCAGTGGAAGCAGATGACATCCAGTGATGTCCCTACCTAAAATATACTAAAATATATATGTTACATCACATTACATTACGTTACATTGTATGCAGGGTCCGTGAACGTAAGAGCCTATTGTGTCTAAACACTATACACTGAAATCTTTTCACGACAGTCTTTGAAATTGCAGCTCTAACTCATGTTGAGGTCAGTAAGAGTTCTGTATGTGTGAAAATCTTAAAAAAAATATTATTTTATGAAGTTAAATCAGTTGTGGTCTCTTGCCAGGGAACAACATCACTGAAAACATTTTTTTTAAAGTAGAATAGAAAAAAAATAACATGTTAAATGTGGATTAAAAAAAAAAAAACAAAAACAAATAAACCAACCTTGTTTGGCAGGCTTTTTTTGTTTCATATGCTTCAGTAGACCTAGGTAGAAATATCTCATGGTTTTTCTAAGATATTGTACAGTTATAGGTCTCTCTTAATACAAATTAAAAAAGTGAATTCAAAACCTTTAGGAAATAGGAAATGTAGAACTTCAGAGTGTAGCTTTCTCTTTAAGCACGATATTCAGTGGAGTATCCTTTTCTTCCTTGTTAGCAACCTCAGTCTCCAGAGGAAAATAGTTCAGGGCAACCTATAGACTTTGCTTAGCAATCTACAGCATGTACAGTCAGAGGGCAACTTCAGTTCCTGCAGAAGAGGCACTAAACAAAGTGGCATTCCAAAATAAGATTTAAGACCATGAATCTCTCATGGATCAGCTTGTTAGGTTTTCATATTCATGTGTTCTGAGTAAAAAGCTCCATGTGACTCATTTGACCTGTGCTTTAAAATTTTCATGTGAATATTTTGAAAGTGAATCTTATTTCAGTAGCAGGCTTTCCCTGTGCCTAGCTATATAATCTTTCTAATGCACAGAATATAGAGGGGTTTATATTGTCTTAGTAATAACAGTAACATGCAAACTAGCTTTGCATATATATTTTGCCTTCAGCCTGTTAATCAGCTTTCATCTATTTCATCACTTATCTTTAGTGTTCAGTTTATTCTGACTTGATGTGCCTCATTTGTGTCCTGAAGTAGTGGACTGATGGCAGGAGGAATGAATCATTCAAAAATAAATACAGTTGTAGAACCACAGTAACGTGGGGGTTTAGGGTTGCTTTGTTTATCCAGTATTGTTTTGAACCCTTTCAAATTCCTGGGCCTTACTAATGAGATCTCTTCTGTTTCACATTCAAGGATGAGAATTCGATTTTTTATACTAATATTCAGTGTATTGCATGTGTAGATTGAAAAAAATGCATTTGAAGCTTTGATCACACCAGCATTTTAGATTGTCAAATAAGCAAACATGTAGGGAAGAAGTAGCAAACAAGAAATACTGGGTTTGTGTCTTTTAATTTTAGCTACTTGTTCTGTGCACTCAGCATTTTGTTGTTGCACTATTACCTTAAATGGATCTTGTGAACATTCATTACATCTGCGATAGAGAACTACTTGACACCAGCTTTTTCAGGTTTAACTGTGATGTGTTTCTGGCTGTACGAGATGGACTGAAAATGGAAAATTACAGTACTGCTTGTGTACTGGAGAGTTTTAGCATGTGTCAGACTCTGAACTGCAAATGCCATTTGCTTGGTGTCAGGAGCTGTTTTTTGCATGCTGATGGTTATTTTTAACTTTTTTGAAAACATGGCTCTTATCTGCATGCTGAAGAATTCAGTATTGTGATCTTTTTCCTGTGAAATATTGCCCTAATATCTATTGTCCTTATTGTAGGCAGGCAGTGTGACACCTAAATCACCCTCCACTGACATCTTTGATATGGTTCCCTTTTCTCCCATATCCCCTCAGTCATCAACACCTACCCGCAATGGTACACAGCCTCCTCCAGTACCCAGTAGATCTACAGAGATCAGTAAGTTTTGTAACAACTGACCTAATTTTTGCTTATGTTATATTTTTTTAATAAAGCTTCTTTAAAGATTTACATACATTTTGCATGAAAAGACAAATACTGTTTTTCTAAATCAGATTCAAGAATGCCATTTCATTTTTATACCATTTTCCCAAAGTCGTTAATGTTGCTGCCAAGTTGCATTATAAACACATTTATTTACATGCTGGAAATATTATATAAGCAGTTTAAATGAGTTTGGTTGGGGATTTTAACTTGGCTTTTTTTTTACAGTATCTTTTTTGTACTTGCTTCAAGAAATACTTTACTTTCTGTTAGTTCTTTCCTTGTCAAGCCACAGTCGTATCATCTAAAGCCTACATTTCTGGGGAAGACAGTGGGTGGAGTAAGTATGGTGACGATGGTGCAGAAGAGAGAGCAGAAGAAATCCCTCAAGATGTAAACTGTTTTGAACTGCTATTTTTAATAATACTTTTCAAATCATCTACAGCTTTGTTTTTCAGTTATAGTTGACGACCCTCTCCAGATTTGTGAAACACTCCTAAAAGATCTTCAAAAGAGGATTAATAAGTATTTTATTTTCAAAGGGCTTGAAAGCAGCTAGGGTAAGGTTATTGACTTCAACGGAAATCTTTTAGGTGTCCACAAAGTATTTTTGAAAGCTTTGGAAATTCGTTGGGGAAGAGAACATACAGAGTGTTAGAGGTTGTAGAAACTGTGCATAGTATCTTCTACTTCTGGTGCCTGTTTTACTATGGATAAGGAACATTAATGTTACAGCCTGCTACCACATTAAAACCACATCTGAAGATCTTCTGCCTCTTTTGGGCAATGCGGCTAGTGTTTAGAATTTTCAGGTAGGAATGATTGCTGTGCACAATTACAAAAATGCATTGTAAAACTTGAGTCAATGATTGTCTTTCTCAATACCATATCCTACACACCGTTCAGTTCCATTACACAGAATGACTGTCACCTTCTAAAGAGAAGATACAGAAATTAGATGTTGAGGCTATGCATTCAATAAAAAAATATATTTTTTAAGAGAGGATTTTAAATTAATTTCTGTGTGTTTATCGAATGGTATTTTAACAGAATTTAAAACTGTGCTATTGAGAATAGTTAATGTCAACTGTTCTTAAATAATTTTAAAGGATAATAGAATATTCTAATAGAATATTAGAACTGTTTGATTAAGAGAATTTTTTGTAGCTTTGTAAAGAACAGCAAAGAAATAATTCAAAGACAGCCCACTAAGAACTCCTTTGTGTTTTTAAATCTGTTAATGTGAAACTACAGATAATGCGGTAAAATTGATCTCAATGTGCATATCCAGGTTTAAAAATAGTTTGAATTTAATTACAAGATAAGATCAGGTTTTTTTAGTGATTGTCCTATCTCAGTTCTGTTGAAATTGTGGCAAGAAATCTGTCAGGAGTCAGTGCTCAAGGCTTGAGCGGTCTTGAGAATTACAGCTATGTAGGCTTTGTAAGTGTTTAATCAATGGGGTTTGTGATATAGAAGATATTACAAATAAGTTCCTCATTCACTGATAATGTGCTGTTTAAAATAGTTGTTTCTTCTGCACTTCATTCATTTGCATTAAATTAAGATGATGCAGTTCAGAGAGACGGCATAGTCGTCTGTTAATTCTCTGTGCTTCAGTGAGAAGTTACAGAAGCATGTCATAGTCTTTGTACGTTTGATCCTTGCTCTTTCAGTCAATGTCATGGTACTTTGTATGTTGAAAATTGTTACATTCATCAGCTAGTAACATGCTTTGGCATATTACAATAATGGAATTTGAAACAGAAGAGGAATATTTTGCAATCAAACAAGGACTTACTGTCTCAGATGAGAAAGTTCAGATCCCATCAGAACCTTACTCAAGCTGTGTAATGTCCCATTACTATAATAATCTACAATGATTCGTTGTTTTATATGCTGTTATTGCTGCCAGTACAAGCAAGATGGCATTTCCTACTCCAATATGAATCAGGTGGCAACCAAGAGAAGACGATGTTTAGAGTCTCCCATTTTCTGAGGGCATATTTTCATGTTCTTATCTCTACTTTGTCACTACACTTGAGTAGCTTTTTTGCCATCACTTTTCATGCAATTACTTCATTGGATTTTATAATTTTTATGATTTTCACTCTTATCACGTTCAATTGTAAACAAGGATAAAAGCATCTATTTGCTAGTGTCAACCTCATTTGCCGTATTTGTCTAAGTGAATTTAATCTGCCTAATACCTAGGGATGGCACTTGTGCTGCTCTAGAAAAATGTGCATTTAAAAGCTAAAGTTCATCTTGCTCATCAACTGGCCAGTTTGACAAATCACCTAGTAATAACACTGCACAGGTTAAAAAGACCTCATTTGCAGGAAACCAGTAACAACATCAAGCATCTTGGAATCTTCTAAGACCAAGTTTCTTCATGGGTGATAAAAAGGGGAGAAGGCTGATCAAATTTTAAATTCTTTTCTAGCAATATACCAATATGGTTTCTCAGTAAATGTCTGCATACTGCTGGGTGTATCAGTGATAGCAAATGGATAATTTTTAAAGTTGCATTATTTTTGACAGGAAGTTGCAGATTTGACAAATTCACTGTGTCTCTTTTGGTAATAATTGCAAACAGGCTTTCAGAAACAAAAGCCCTTTCCAGAATTGTAATGCTATTCAAAATATTACTGAGAAGTATTTCTTTTGCCACTGAGTTTGCAGTAATGAGCTTGCAGGCTAAACATAACCGTTGCAGCCCAGTACAGTGATGGCTTAATTGAACACTTGACCAATATGTGTTTAGTGCAACCAAAACTGCAGTGTCAGAGACTGTGCTGTTGCTTCCTCCTGGAGTAAGGGATTGTAGATGTTCTTGCAGGTTGTCATAAAGGGCAGAATTAATTTGTTAATTTTAATTACTTAAAGGAGGAATTAGTTCGTGTTTCTTGTTGGCACAACCTTTGTGCCATATCTTAGAAAAGGACTGAAGAGGAACATTATCATATTGCATAACATCTGTTTCATTCAAATACATCTTGAACAATCCAAGGACACAAGTACTCCAAGGTTCTATCTTTTCAGAGATTTTAATTATGTTGTCAGAACAACAGTGAAACCATTTTTTTGTACTGTAATAATTCCAAAAGAAAAAAAAAAAAAAAAAAAAGGAATGCCCTGCAGCTAAGGGAAAGGCTTCCTGGCCTTCACTACTCAGCTTATTCCAAATGTTTTCTTGGGTGCTTGTCTTCAGTGTGGTTAATTTTTATGTGTCATCACAGCTGCTCCAGGACATCTGGGGAAAGCTTATATCAGCATAACTTTATGCCTGGACGATAGCTAATGTAAAGAAGCCAGAAATGCCAAATATATGTAAGGTTTTGAAGTTATTGCTAGTTTTCAGTTAATTACAGAGTGCAGGTTGCTGGTCTCCAGTATTATGTGTTTCTTGTTCTGAATGTCAGATAGGTCATGGAAACTAGAATTTATTACCTATTCATGTCTTTCAGTGGTTTAAGTTGCAGATGTAAGACAACAGCTTTTCATGGTTTTGAATTTGTTGGTTGATTTCCCAAGCTGTGAATTTATTTCCATCCAGAAAGGAATGGTAAAGGGAAAGGAAATTATATATGCTGTTTGAAAGGATCTTTTTCAAAGACTTAAAGTTGCTCTGTATTGGAGAAAGAAATGCCTGCCTACACTACGATTATTTTGAGGAGTGTGCTGGGCAAGATATTCTTGTTGTAGTTAATATTCATGCAAATACTCTAGCCTGAAATAAAAAATATATTGATTTTTCCCATCTCTGCTAAAAAGGAGCCTCTTGTGAACAGCAGAGTGAACTCTAGCAGAGAAGCTTACGGAGATCCCATGCAATAGTGCAGCTCTGCCACAACTAAATTTTAGTATTTTTCCAGTTACACATGTTTTTCTAGCTTCTGTTCAAAAGAGAAATACTGATGAAAATATTTCATGGAGCTTTTTCTCTACTTGACTCTAAGCAGTGCAGTCTCTCATATAACACACAAATTTAAAATGCATAAGAGCCATTGTGCTATTGGGTTTTCAACTGGTTTACTGAAATGATTAGTAAGTTCCAGTAGAGATAGTTCACAAAATAATAATTTTTTCATGTAAGTTCAGATAGGAAATACTTCTCTATTTTGAATTTACTTCTGTACAGGGTTTATTAGACTCTGTCACCTAGAATAAGTTAAACTCTGTTTCATTTTGAAATCTGCTTTAAATAACAATATAAGTAATCCTTCACCTGAAGGCAGGTGACATTAAACGAACTTAAGCTTTTGCCAGTCTCCTGTTAATGAGCTCAGAAGTGCTGTCATTAATAAAACCACAATAATAAGGCATGAATGAGATAATAATATTGTACAACATACTTGCTTTCAAAAATAGTGATGTCAGATTTCACTACTAAGAAATTCAAAATTGCTATTCTTTACTGTTTTTTCCTAAATACATTCTTTGAGTGTTTGGTAAGGCTTGGTGTTGAAACTGGCTGCTTTTAGCTGTCTGACCACACAGAAAACTGTCAGCTCCTTTTAAGGGTAGAAAGAACCTATAGAGCATGGGGAAAAAAAAAAAAAAAGAAAAGGAAAGAAAATTACAATAATGACAAAACGGCTATGTGGACATAATGAACAAACTGTCATACCAGGAGTATAAGGCATAATCACTTTTAGACTTGATTTTTTTTGGCTTAAGTAGGCTTTTGGAGTAAGGCTGCCTGATCTGGGCCATCTCCTGTGACAGTTTTTAGTCATTTAGACACAGGTTTTGAAATAAGTAATTAATCAAGTTCAGCTTGCTTCTGTGCTTTATTTTGGGAGTGAATGTTAGTAGCTGCTTTCACACTCCTCAGATAACACAGTTTTAAGGTAGGTAGAATGCTTACCACATTTCTTACTGGAAAACCATGAAAGTTAAGTTCAAACTTGGATGTTAAAAGTTGTGGTAAATTAATTGCATATCTGGAGGTGTTATTATTCAGCTTGTAAGAAAATGTAAGCTGACTTTTTGAGAGTGCTATTTTCGTAGCCCGTACCTTTTCTCTCAGTGATTCACTTTTCTTTTGTTCCAGAGAGAGACCTTTTTGGAGCAGAACCTTTTGACCCTTTTAACTGCGGAGCAGGAGATTTCCCTCCAGACATTCAGTCCAAACTAGATGAGATGCAGGTATCTATTGAGTTATCAGTTATGCAGTTTCTGTGGCTGTATGACTATTATTGAAATAAATGTTTACAGTATTCTGAAAACATATTCCAGATCGCACGCACAAATACATAGTAAAAAAACCCTATTCCCAACTATTCCTTTTGAGTTGGACTTGAAATTTGCCTGAAGATCCTTACATGGTATTAGTATGGACACCTGTGCTAATTCAGATTTTTTTCAGCAATGTAATCAAAATGTGATACTGCTCCTTCTGCCTGGGCAGGGGCTGAATTAGTTGAAAGAGAGCTGACGCAGGAAATCAACATATAGGCTGATCTTGCTACTCTTCCATTCCAGCTGTCGCCACCGTCTTATACCCTCATCCTTCCCTCAGTGGCATCAGTCTGTTTTTTCATAGCATTGGCATAGGCAAAGTACATGCTTAAGGGCCATGGCAGTAATGTGCTGCCTTTAAAACCAGATGTATTTGATTATGGCAATCTAGAAGAATTAAATTGTTGAGAATTGATTCAAGAATTCTGAACTGATGTGTTTTTGTCAGAAAATTTTTGTTGGTACTGAAACACTCAACAGTGTCTGTTCAGTTATTGACACAATTTTGAAGCAGTTCTAGAAGAAAGCCTTCAAGTTTTGGAATAAATCAGTCTCTTCAGTCAGACTTTCCAAACTGCTGGTTCCTTGCCAGTTTTTTGTCTAGGGTTTTTTTTTTTCCAGTGGCCTGACATCAAAATGGAAGGCTGAAAATACTGTGAACTTCAATTTCTAGGATCTTGGCTCCTCATCAGAAAGCGTTCCCAGGGCTTCCAGCCTTGTTGTATCTCAAGAGCCTACAAAGTCCAAAAGTGCTAGGTTTCGGGCTCCTTCAGTTCCTTTCTTCTGCCTGGAGGGCAGCAGAAACATTTCAAAAATGGTTAAAATCAGATTTAAACTTTCCTGAGTGTAATTTTTTCATTCCTTTTCATTGTGAAATTTTATTTTCCATGTCAGTTTAGGATGATGCCACTGGCAAATTCCACTCACTGTAAAGTAAGAAATGTAGATACTTGCTCACCTGTACTCTGGCCCTGGTAATTTCATATAACAGCTAAAAGCCAAAACTGGCTTCTTTGCAATACCAATAAAAAAAATGCTTGTGAATTCTATAATGTCCTTGAGGACAAATGATTAGCACCTCACATTGATCTGTATCAATGTTTACATTGACTATAGCCCATCTTAGGAGAACGTATACTGTAGCATCTGTGACTGCTAGGAAGAATCCTATGAAAATACTTAACTGTCACACAGCTAAGAGTTCTTATTACAGGTAATGTTTTGACAAAATTTTGAAATGTTAGCATGTAAGACTGCAAAGTACTGTCACCTCATAAAACATCAGTGAATGGAGCAGCAGAAATCTTCATGAAAGATTTTTTTACGTCATAAATCATTGTTTGTACTCTTTAACCTAAAAAAGCAGACAATCAATAAGAAACCCCACAAACCTTAAGGCATTACTATGTGCTATTTCAAAGAATATTGCATTGGTCAGGTGTTCCCCCCTGCACATACAGGTGTTTTGGTTTTCCAGTTTTTATATATGTTTTATAAACTAGTGTCAAAATTAGCAAATTTAGTATTTCAGTCTTAACGTATCCTAAAAATTAATTTGTGGGTCTTTATGTAGGAACAAAACTTGTTCATGTATAATCCAATTGAGAACAAGTGTAAAGCTGACAGAATGTGGGGAAAAAATAATTTCTGACTTTGACCAAAGCAAAAGATATGAACTGTGATTTTACTTGATGGATTGCGCAAAATACATATTGAAACGTCTTTCTTGATATCTCTTTTCTTTTGCTTTCCTGGGTGCCTAGCGTCAGCGATGGTTGGTATATCATATTTTGATAATGGTATTTAAAGCATTTACAGTTGAAGTATGCATGTGTTCCTGTCTGGTGTTTTCATTTTTATGTATCTATGTGTACATATATCTATATGAACTTGAAAGATCTATGTTTTATATAGACAATTCTGCAAGTCAGGGCCATTTTAATGTTTAGGAACCTACAATTTGTAAGATATGGACAGCTAGCAACTTTTCGTGCATCTGTCTTACTAGCTGCTAACACTAAGCCTTTGTTTTCATGGCCCCATGACACGGTGACTATGGGGTTTACAATTTATCAGGCTAAACTGCAAGGCAAATTCTCTGAATTTTCCTTTCTGTTGTCGGCAGTCCTCCTTTGACTGCAGTTGCATCAATTAATAGTATCCGTTGGGTAAATGAACAGAGTCTGATTATAACAGGATGTGTTTGATATGAAACTTCAGATACTGTTTGTTTGAAGTATCTTTTGCATTGAATGTTCTTCCTGTTAGCCCTTGGCAAAATACAGAGGGAAAAAAGAGTCACATACACCCGTGAGCTTTGGCAGCATCATGTCACCCAGGCAGGGCAAACTGAGAAGCATAGTTGTAGAAGGTTTGCACCACAGTAGTGCTACTGGCTTTCCATCCCATAGTATTCAATTTTACTTCGAAAATCTCAGATCATTTAGTAACTATTGCAAGGCAGTTTATTCTGTTTCCTAGCATTACTCTTCTGATACTGCTAGCTGATGAGCCTATTAAATATTCATATGCTTTTAAAATTCTAGCCTGTGGTTTAAATGTGATTGAAATTAAGCTGGTTTGAATTGGGATTTGTCTTTTAAAACCAAAAGGCATGCTCTTGAGATACTGCTGTGCATTATGAGAAAAGATTTGAGTTTCTGCCTAATCTCTGTATAATACAAAGTACTTTACAAAAACACATATTTTGTTTCCAAGGTTTGTTTCATGAAAGCATATATTATTGACTTCACAGCATATGATCAGCATTCTTTAAGTGAACTGTATGTTAAAGCAACATTAAACTGAACATTGTGCCAGCTGCCACTGGAACTGATGTTTTCATGGCATTTCAATTCAGAGTCCTGCTTACTGCTTTGCAGTACTTCTACTTATCAGACTGACATTTTCTTGACTCAAAGGTGACACTTCTTTTGAAGGTCAAGCCACAATTACTCAGCTTCTTTTAAAGCAAAAAGAGAAATGAAAACAAGCACATTTTTCCCATATTTAAAGTGTTGCTGTTATTTTAGAAATGGTGCAAGCAAGTACATTTCGTAAGCCAAATGCAGATACTTGTAAAATGAATTTCTACTGAAGCAGCATCTAGCTTAAAGCCATTTGTGTCTTTCTACAAATCCAAGGAATGTGAGTAAAAAAGAGGAAATTCAGCACAAATATTTAAAGAAATTCTTTGCAGTTTGCAAAGACCATTTTATTTTATTTCACTGAGTTACGTGCCTTTGTCATTTGCAGTAGAGTATGGTTTTATTTGCCTTTTTAGTGACGCTTAGGTGGCGGTAGGCCGCAAAGCATACACCTGATAATTTAACTGCAAAGGGAGCAATTCAGAACAGACCTCAGAAATGTAGCTGAGTACTGCACTTTTTGTTGGATTACTGAATGTAGGAGACACCTGGTATTAGTTACATTCTCCGTGATTTATCTGAATCTTTAAAGTGTGAATGTAATACAATCCTTATTACAATCCATATAACACTAATCTTTCCTGCAAATATATCATCAATTTTACTCAGGGACAACATAAGTAAACATGGTTTACAACATGGCACAAGTCAAGTTTGTTTGTTTTTTCTATTAACTTATGTATATGAATACTCCATTCTATAATGTTTTCTTCATTTTATATTCATACTGTATTTCTTTTTTTCTGTGAGATACACCCTTTAATAAGTTAACCAGTAAGACTACTAAAAATGGGCTGACCAAATAATGTAAATGTGAATTCACTGAAATATTCTTATGGTTTATCTGCCTCTAAATATAGGCTAAAATTTAGGTGATTTTAGCAAGAGAATTTAATCTTCCAGAAATCCTTTTCCTTTTTATTAACTATGTCTTGTTTCATTGCAGGAGGGGTTCAAAATGGGATTAACTCTCGAAGGAACAGTATTTTGTCTTGACCCACTAGACAGCAGGTGCTGATGCCAAGAAATGAAATGTGAAATTCCTACACAGTGTTATATTTTTAATTCTGAACACGTATACGCAGATATTATCCATGTGCCAAAAATTGATTTTTTTTCAACATGTAAACTCTTTTGAGGTTTGCGTCTGTCAAGATCCAACTTAGTTCCAGTCTTTCCCTGTACAAATGTAAAAAGTTGTGTTTGTTTATGAAAGATGAGTTAAATTACGCTGTGATGTTTCTTTCTCTAACGTTTTGGCCTGAGTTTGCTATGCTTTATGACTATTTAGCCTGGAGAAGTTCTTCAGAAAGTTGACACATATCTGTTTGTGGCCACACAAGCCTGATTTCTACATTATATTTTACTGGGCAGCATTTTGAAATTATGCTTTTAAGCCATTATTTCATAATCAAGCAGTAAAATGGTTACTATCTAGTACAAAAAGTTCAAATTGCAGTGAAAAGGCAGAAAATATTAACCGTTAATATATGCTTAAAAGGTAAATCTGGATGCTGTGTAATTGATTTCCATTACTGAGTATGGCTACTATGCTGTATATAGGTTGGTAATAGTTTATAAAATCCAGATGATTTTTAGGTCCTTCATGTTTTAGAAACTAAGAAATTGTTAATGCGCTAATTAGTGTTCAATGAGCATAGAACTGTTAAATTGCAGACTGGACAAAGTAACTGCCTTTTGGTTTGATGTTTTATAGCTGAACTGTGAATTATGTAATTTGGAATTCATCACATGATAACCATAATGTTAAAAGAAGATTATGGTTTTGCATTTACTTAGGAATTCACATAGTTCTGCATATAAGCAGACAGTCTGTTGACTGCGCTCAATTCTGTATGTTACTTTCCACACCCTAGTGATTACAGTCAGGAGTGTTTTTTTCACTGTCTGCTTTAATGTTACATGTCTTAGTATAATTTTGAAGCTTGCTGCAAGAGTTCAATACAAGTTAGTAAGTCCTTCATACCTACTGGTTGTACATGTTACAGAAATAACTGCACACCAAAATTTTCACCTACTGAGTTGAACTCTGGCCTGTCTATGCATACTCTCATTACTTTTTAGCATAAGCAATAAAATTCCATCTTAAACCTGTCTTAGAAAGTTATAGTTAGTGTCTTGATGCCCAAACCCCACAGTAGTTCAATTAAAAAACTTTAAAAACTCTTAATGATTTCCCTCAAAGCATACAGATGTGGGGGGGAAAAAAAATGAGAGGGTTTGTTTTAGTATTGTCTTTCTTTTCTCATGGCAGTGTTTTTTGTGATATTTCTGATTTTGCCCTTAACAATTACAGTTTACACCAAAAATGCATTTTATCAGTTCTTCCTCACATGTATCTCTTTATGCCCTGTTCAACAAGGTACTTCTGCATATACCTTAGAAGTCTTCTGAAATGAATGGAATTCTTCTTTTGCTGAGTTTGGCATATGCTCAGGTAGCTTGCTGTACGGGGGCCTCAATCTTCCTGAGTCTTAATCTGTGTTCAACATTCATATAAAGTATTATATATAAATATATATATATATTAAAATATATAAAGTCACTAACAAATAGAATAGTATATGTTTCATAAAGAGAAGTCTTTATAATTTTGTTTGTCATATAATATTTTGGAATTTGTATAACGAGGATGTTTAGTAGCCACAGCAATGGCCTTTTTTAACAAATAGAATTTGTATTTTTATTGTACTTGAAAAAGCTTTACATAATAAGTGTCTATTTAGTGGTCATTTATTATCGATGGTAACACTAAGATAATATTTGCACATTTTAAGAAACCTTTTTCGTTACTGATTTTTATGATAATCAACTGCTAATGGCATGGTTACATATTATATACCTGCTCAATCCATACAACAATACTTAACACAGCAGTTCATTTTTAATTAAAAGGTCATGTGATCCAATTGGAAACTGTATTTCTATGTAATCTCAAATGTCCTGTTTAATTTTGCCTAAAATAAAAATTTTTAAATAAGTTTCTTCCTGGAACACAATGTTCATTCAGTAAAATGCCTGGTAAAATGAGGGTTGGGAGGTGCTTAAATATTGGGCAGGACCTGCCATGAAGAATGGGTCCTGAAATGTGACAAAGTCACCTTATGTGCCGGAAAGAATCTGATCTCAGCCAGTATAGCATGATGCCAGTGTTTGACCTTTATTATTGAATTCGATCTAATCTGTATTCAGCAGAGAAAAATCCTGTTCTATATGCAGCTACCTAATACTAATAATTAGGGAGTAACTGTCTCCACGGAGCTTCATGGATTTAATTGACTCCATTGTTTTTGTGTTTTCTTTAATACTTAGCTGCTAGATGACCCTTATGGTTATTTAAAGAGTAAAGAGTGTAACTGAAGCCTTTCTGAATCCTAGAAAACAACCTCTGTAAAGCAGGTGTGTTAACAAAACAAACTCCTGCACATGGTGTTCATGGTTTGAGAAAACTAATCTTAAACCATCTGGTAATGACTTCCATTGCAAGTTTCTCTCCAAGCTAATCTTCAAAACCCATCTAACCTCTCCCATTTCTGGAACTGGGGCTTGCACAGTTTATTGAAATGGATGCTGTCACGGCTAGCGAGTAGGGCATGTGTAACCACATGTGTGGCAGAAACATCCTCTCTCCTTTCCTCAGAATATGTCTTCATGTTCCCACTAGTATCATTACTCTTATAAATACGGTAACATGTGCTAAAATTTCAGATGATATATATATATTTTAGAGCAATGCAAAGGGTCTAGGCATTTGCTTTTGCTCTGCTCAAGGTCGTTCAGAACAGAATTTTGTCTGTGGAAGCTATCTTGTTGCTAATTCCTGGTATTTTTCTATTAAATGCATAGTCTGTAAGCTTACCAAAGAAAAAATAGCTGGTTTTGACTTAAAATATGAAATAATTCTGCTAGTTGTGTGACCATAGGCATTTTCACTTGACAGAAGCCTGTGAAAAGACAGTAACATCATCTACTAGGTTTGAGATATGGTGCTAAATTGTGAACAAGACTTTTGTGAGGGTTGTAAATTTGCCCTCCAACAAAAATAAAGTAAAAGTTCGACTGGCTGCTGCCAGATTTGTCCGCACTTTTTTGGTTCTTTTGGGTATGTTTTCTTTCTCCCTTTTTTTTTCCTTAAACTGTGATCACACTGCTGATCTTGTCAACTGTGACTATGTCACTTCGTGGATGTGTAATGCTGGATCTCAATTCCACTTACCAGCTGCCCAACTACTGCACTGATGTGTCATATGAAGCTGTATTAATACCTAGAAGCAAGATTCCTCCCTTTCCATTCTTTTTTTTTTTTTTTTTTTGTATGTGAGGCTATTTTTACTTCTAGCCTGCTAATTACATCATACCTGAATGACTGAGGTGCTTAGGTTAGAATTCTTCTGAAGTCAAATAAGCTGATATATGCTGAATTTGTGTGCACTCCTTAACATTTGATAACTTAGAGAGCATCATTGCAGAATGTTCTTGGCTTATTCCATTGTCTTTACTTCACATGGTTTTATATCTGGCTTTCTTTTGGCCTTCTACATGGCAGATGTGATTTGCGTTAAACATATTAATTGAACAAACTGTTCAAATTGGCAAAGATCAGATCCTTCATGTGACAAAAGGAATTGCATTTCCTTTTGGCTTCACTTATGGAAAGGAAGAACGGAAGAAGAAAATTCTCACACTTGCAGAAGCAAGCGTGGTTGTTTAATCCCAGAGGTGATTGCACTTGCCAAGGAATGAGGCTGGCTCTGAAACTTCGTTATGGTGATTATTTTTCAAATTTGTGGAACTAAGCACCATCACACTCTCACTGAGCAATTCAGCTTCACAAAAAGAGTCTCTTCGCTGAAAGAGTCTCAATGCTTCAGAAATCTTCAAACATCCAAAGTTCCTATTTTCATTAAATACCCGGTCAACCAGTAGAGGTTGTCACCTTTTTGACACCCTCTTGTCAGACAAGAAATCATAGAATCATAGAATCATAGAATGGTGGGGTTGGAAGGCACCTCCAGAGATCATGCTCTCAACTTTCATATTTGTTGCTTTGGGGTATTGTTGCTGCCTTTAAAACGAGAGGATGCAGAAGTCACACTGTAAAAAAAAATATCTGAGTAACAGGCCATACGTTTTAAAATGCAACAAAAAATGCCAGCTAGTAGATGTTCTATAAGCTTCAGCTAAGACAGCAAGTAAGCTTTCGTGCATAATTAGCCTGTATTTCCTCCCACCACCTTTAAAACATATTCTTAATGAGATACATATGTTGTATTGTCAACTGGTGAAAAATACATGGCAGTTATCATCCACAAAACTGAGAACAAGACTTCAAATACACCATTTTTGTTTAGATATTTCAGAATGGGAGACTACATTTTGTCAAAGTGAAATTCTGACATTTGTAATATATGCAGCCTTGAGATGGTTTAATGTTCACTGAGTGTCAGTGCATAGGTTAGAGAAACTTCACATTTGTTTATTCGTCAGACAAAAACCCTTCTTGAAACTACAAGACTTTTCCAGCAGATTTCATGGACTGTATACATAATATTTGTGTGAGGTGGGGTAAAAGTTTCTGAATATATGATTAGGCAAGTCACCTTTTGTGTTTAAGAAATTTATTGAGAGTCTAATCTATATGTAGTTTGGAATAAACCCTGCAAGTTTAGTCCTGTACAGTGAACTCTGGAATAGAATGAATCTATTTTAAGCCTCATATGAATAACAACCAGCAAAATAAGTATATTTGAGCCTTTGGATGCTTATTTTTTTCCTCCTCTTCAAGGAAGAAGAGAAAAAAAATGAAGTGGAAAAAGAGTCATTCTGCAACATAATACAATTTAGTAACATTACCTTTTTTTAATGAAACTTCTGCCCCAGCACATTTTATGCCTGTCTTAGGATTATGTTAGGACTACCAAGAAGCAGATTCACTGTATTTACAGTCCACAAGAACTACAATTGGAGCTGTTTGAGCTAGCTAGGAACAAGGAATGTTTTTCTTACTCCTTGTAGGCTCATCACACAGAGTAGGTAGCTCACAGTAAGCCTCTTCCAAGGTGTCTACTTTCCACAAGATCCTGGTTCCATCTGTTTATTCTAATTTCTAGTAGTTTGTACCAAATTCAAGACCAAGTGAAGTTTTATCTGATGAAGGCTTCCAGGACTGTCTTCTGTACTAAATAATTACAAAAGTGTTTTATCTATTTGTCCTTATTCCAGTACTGATTGAAAAGCCTGACAATAAGGATCATGCATATTTTTATATAGACTAATCTTATGATAATAGCTTTCCCAAAACAAGAGTCTTTGAATAGGCGCTTAAGAATTTTCATCAATTTCATTTCTTTTGCAGCTTCATTTGTAAAAGCTACTTGGGGTTTTATCATGTGGCATTGAAATTATTGCAAGTTTTATTTCTTGTATGATTGTATCATGGAAGCATTTTATGAAAACAGATGCTTTTTGAAGCTTGTGCCCTAAAATTACAACTGGAATATTTTGAGCATGTTTCACTGAAAATAACTAGATGAGTTCTCTAGGAATGTATACTGGTTCGCTTCTGGAAACTATCACAGAATCTGAAGGGCTGGAAGAGACCTTGAAAGATCATAATTTTTGTTTTTAAAGGAACTACTGAACAGTATCTATCCAGTGTCTAAATACTACTGTATCACCATGTTCTAATAGGTTTCATTTTTCTGGGGAAAAAATGTGGACAAACTATTAACAATATCTGAAGTGACATTTGCTTATTGATATTTGCATTAGAACAGGGAAGCCGATATCTCTGGCTGTACATGTGTCATTGTGCAGTATGCAGGCAGCAATGTGAAAATAAGTATGCTGAATACTTTTCCTACAGAGATACGTGCTTCAAAATATAGCTCTGGGGTCAGGAGGGAAGTTTGAGATAGGTAAATGGGGAGGTGCTTCATACACGGTGATTTTTGGGTGAGAATACAGATTGTCAGAGCTGTCAGCATTGGTGGAAATGTCAATTGGATCTCCATCAGGATTTCAAGCACAATGCAAATAACTGCAGACAAATGTCAAAGGCATTCTGGACACTGGCACCTCTCTGCAGTTACAAAGCAGAAAACATTTAAAACTTTCTTTTTCTCAGCCAGAGATTAAACCCAAAGTAAAAGGTACCTTCAGGTAAAAGGCTTCCTTTGTCAACTCTGGAATGCCGTATGTGCTAGAATGTCTTGCATACACTGATGACATGTTGGTACCCTACTCTGAACTTAAACGAGCCTTTGATGTTTCAGCTCTAGATTCCTTCTTACTCTTCTAACTCCTCTCATCCTCAATCCAACAGCCCTTGTGCAGGCATCAGAATTGTATTTGCATAGTTACAGCCACAGTCATTAATGTAGTTTCTTTACGAGTTTATACAGGCCTTTCCTTCCTGGTGTTCAAATCTTGTATTGAACCTCACTTGGTAGGCCTTAATATACTTTTTCTGTACAAGCTTTAATTGCTTCCTGTGGAGCATCTGCTGAGAGAAAACAGGCTTCCAACACCACCCCTTAGGTTTTGTTTGAAGCCTATGCATTTAAACATGAAAATATGTATGAAAAGCAGACTAGATACTTCTTATGAACCAGTCTCAGCTTCCTGGTAAAGTCTGTCTGGAACTACTTTCTTTGTGTGGTTCCCATCACAGTCTTCAGCAGTTCGTTTGGTGGTAGATGCTGGTTGAAGTCAAGCCAAATGTACTCTTGATTTCCGCAGTGCTTTCTCAGGACTAGTCTGTGGCTATGACAGATTAAATGTACACAGAAAAGTGAATTTCTGCCACACAAGCTTGGCTGCCTTTACTATCCAAACTCTGCTACCCACATAATTCTCTATGACCCATATTTCAGTAACCTTCCTGTGTATTGCTGAAAGCCAATGTGCTATTTTTTAGTAATTCAAAAAATGGGACCAAAGTCAGTGCATCCTCTAAATTTGTGCATTAACTGAGGACAAGACCACACATACAGATTGTAAAGCTTCACGCTTTATCTCCACCACAGACTGATGGATTAATTCCAGAATAGGCCAGTGCCTCTGGCTGTCATAGTTAGCTGTCTCAAGTCCTCGGAACTCCAGGACACAGTTGGGTTCCTGTATGAGGAATTTCCTTGAGAGTTGGATGAAACATGTCAAGCAGCAATGAAAAAGCAGGCTCTTAGAAGGTTGTTGTGGTCAAAGTTCCCACAAACTTCTTGCCTCTTTGACTCTATTAGATATAAGTAGCTTTTCTTCTGAATCTTTGCCAGTGTGGCCAGGGACTTTCCTGATTTCTGCTGTGGGAAAAATCCTCTTTAGCCAGAGATGGTTGTTGTGGAAAGCTGGACTGTGTGCTGCATCCCAGACTGCAGGAACTGCTGGGTGCATTCTATCTGTGCACAGGTTGCCAAGATTTTGGCTGCACCAGGCCAGGTTATGACAGCTTTATCAGTTTCCTACAGAGGCTGTGGCTGGAGCTGGTGTCTGGAAAGTGTGACTGGGCAAAAAAGAGTAAGCAGCAAGGTTGGTGGAGGAAGATGTTTGGGTTGGGGACGAAAATTAGCAGCATGTTAGTGTAGTTAAAAGGGAGAGGCACAGAAAGGACTTGCAATTGAGGACAGTGCAGGGGAAGGGAAGAGAGAGAGCAATGTAATTCTGTTGTTCAATCACTCTTTTCATCTTGTGTCAGCATTTTTAGCAGCTGCCAGAGAGGCAATGAACTACTCAATTTTGTGTCGATGTGCACAGCACATTTATGTTAGACCTTCCGTGACAGGCCATCCTCTTTGGCATCTCAAATACTTGTTGCCTGACTTCGATGATCGATGTGTGTGCAGCCTGTGATCATGCATGGAGAAAGCAGTCCTTCTCCAGTCAGTATGTGTTTCCAAATCATTGAAAAACAAGGAATTCCTTGGTTGGAGGGATGCATATTTATATTGGTAGACGGCAGTAAATTTTTATGCCATCTTTTCATGGATTATTAGGCATTTAATAGGTATTGTTTCAAAATAGCCTTGATTGACAAAGTATAATAGATTCTTTCAATCTCCTTGTGATTGTCCCGTAGGTACCCTTAGATACGTGTCAGGTAACATAGGCACTTAAATCCCCCAGGGTTAGCAAACATTATTCCTCCCCTATAATAATTAGCATAACGTATTTCTGATCCTGTCTCTGAGGGGTACAGTTAATTCTTGTTTTCCCCAGCTAGCATAAGGAAGACTGTGTAAGTATAAAGTTTATTATCTGTGTTTATACAGAGTCAACCTGCACTTTTAAAAAGAATATGAATCTCTTGCCTAGCAAGAAATTGTCAACAAGCTCATTAAATACCAGCTCTTGGCTTTAGTCATGCTGCTATTTATATATATGTGTGTCTAAATGCAAATGCTCATATGTAGGCATATATATATATATACACACACACACACATATATATATTGGATTAAACAAAAAAAATAAAACCCACAGTTCTGGAAGAGCCTGCAATAGCACAGTAAGTAACCAGATTAATTCAGTGTAAGAGCTGTGGTCTTCATTGCTGCCTGATTAATATTGCCATGCATCTTGTGAAATACTGTTGTCCACACAGATTTCTACTGCAATCTACAGAATCATGGAATGGCAGGGGTTGGAAGAGAGCTCTAAAAATCATCTAGTCCAATTTACATACTCTAATGACTCTCAGTTTACATGGTACATAGTTTATGTTAACTTTGGTTTGGGGATCTGAAAACAGTAGGAGAAAATAGGACTAATTTGCTCCGGTGTTTTCAGTGAAGACTGAAAGGGAATTTCAAAGAATGTATTCAAGAATGTAAAGTTCTTGCTAGACTAAAAAGCTGTTGGCTTGACTCAGTTTGAGACGTTGATATGCCACACTTAGAACAATGTAATGAAATTATATAGATGAATTATACAGCCACTACTTCCAAGGCAAAAAAAAAAAAAAAAATCCAAACCATTGAAAGTAATGGAAGAGTTTCTTGATGTTTTTCTCCTGTTGAGCTGAATTGCTTTTGTCTCCAAGTTGGTATTTTGGCAATCTTTAGCTATCTACTTAGCAAACTTTACTTGAAGTTAATTTCATTAATACTGCTATGATGCAACGGTTTTAGGTCTAATATTTGTGAGCTTTTTTTCATTTCTCATGATACTTTAACTCATTCATGAGTGAAGAGTTTTGTACAGTCACTAGTAACCTGACCTTTCATATGACGTGACCACAAGCTGAACTCTGCAATGAAGATCTTACTTCTTTGACCCCGATCTGAAGTGATACCAAGTTTCCGTTGATTCTGGAACAGCTCAAATCCAAGCTAAACTCCAGCATGCTCTGTGGTTTTGATCTAAGTCTGAACATGCTGTTTGCAAATCTCAGGCTGCTATGCTAGGAAAACCTTGACAACAATCTGCTTCATTTTACTTAACGAAAATCTTAGATCAGTTTAGTCAGTGGCCTAGCTTTGCTGTTGTTAGTACAATAGGAGAGTCAAATCAGGCCTGTCCCAATTTTGTCCTCTTTTAGCAGCTTGGCAGAGATAGAAGCTCATACTGAGGTGGTAATCATTTACTATATGACCATACCATAACAGCACAGATTTGTTGTCATTGGGGTTGTCCCACCATATGTATGCATAGGGCAAGAGGCTGAAGAGGGCTGAAATACCTGTCTGAGACAGCAGCCCACCGAAACCCTTCCAAACTACACAGGTGCCACAGTGTCTGTGCCTTCAAATATCTGCAAGACAGAAATAACCTTGCCTGACCCCAGCAAGAAGGATTTCATCTCATCTCCACGTGGCACTCTCAGGCTGAGACAGGGCAGAAGACTTCCCTGGACCTGATCGTGTCAAGTACCTAAAATCTGGGCAGCTTTTATGTTAGTCCAGGGCCCAGAAATAGTGGTCAAAAGCACAGGGGAATTTAAGGGAAGCAAAAGAGGATGAATAAAGATGTTAGCTTCAGTGGCTCCTAACCTTTGCATGCTAATATCGAGTGTGTCACCCTGGATGTGGCTTCAACATCCTGTGGTACAATACGACTGCCAGGAATGCCTCGTGATATCTCAGGAAGCAGCAGTGCTGTGTGTCTCTCGGGTTTGCTCTTGCTGCAGGGTTTTTTGTTTGCTTGGTTGTAGTTGGAGGATTTTGTTTGTTTCAACAGATGAGGAAAAAGTGCCATAGTATTAGGAATGAAGCAGTCTGAAGGGAGGATAGGCAGGAATGTTTCCTTTACAGGGAGGGAGGACAAAAATGATGAGAGTCTGAGAAGACGGCTAGGGGAGAGCTCTGGAAAAAAACAGCATTGCCATTCATCTATACCATCTATACCACTAGAACTGTAAACAAGATAATCTAAAACACCTTGCTGTTAAACAAGAGACTTTAAATCCCTTTAAAGACAACATGTCATGCAGTTTGAGTTTGTTTTTTTTAAAAAAAGATAAAAAGTATAGTAATAAAATATTTCATTGTTTTATGCAGTTGCAAAGTACATGTGCTTTTCTGTCAATATCTTACTACAGGTTGAACAGGAATTAGTAAGAAATATCTCTTACAGGAAAAGTCCAGTTTATTTTTGTGGTTCTTTCAAGACACTAAAACGCATATTGGCCACTTTGTTCTACCAGTTTTGCAGGCAGAGTAATAGGCTATACAGCTGTGAGTGTTAGCATGGAAAGAAGTGGAAGCAGTAGCTATCAGACTGCTGACAGTATTGGTTGCTAAATCCTAAACAGGAGAAACATCTTCATTTTGATTGTTTCCATTTATTACTTTGGATGAATTGCCCATTTAACTCCATTGCTGTACTTTTCTTCAGTAAAGCATATCACACAGCTATCACTTTAAACAATTAAACGGGCTGCAGTTCTAGAAACATAGTCCCAGCAGAAGCCTACAGTGTTTCATAACATCCTTTCTAAATGATTGCCTGCTGAAATGTTGACCACAGTGTAGTCGATTTAATATCTATTACATGCAGATGGCTCTCTCTGTGTGGTTTGCTTTGCTGTAACAGCATTCTGTGTCAAGGTGACACTGCACCAGATTACAGCAAGAATTAGCAAAATGCTTAGTGATGTGCTTATTAGACAATTTTATTTGGGAGTTAGCTGATTTTGATTTTATTGATGTCCTTGGGGAAAATCCAAAGTGGTTTTTTTTTGTCAAAATGTTTTGGATCTAAAACTAATATTGCCAGAAATTATTAAATTATCTGGATTCATCTGCTGTTTCCATCTGTTAGTAAAAAGTGAAATTACACCCTTTTCTTCTTGTTGATTGACATTATGTGCTTTACTTTGAAAATGTTCTGTTTGCAAGAGTCCTCCTGTTAGAAACCTGAAACATTTGAATACTGAACAGTCAAACCTGTATTAAAAGACACTAGATGTTGGTGGAACCTCGCTAAGATAGTCTCACATACATACAGATTGATTTTTTAGACATTCTTCAAGGGACTTTCTCAGGACCCAAGGAGAATTCAATAGACAACCGTGGAAAATACCAGAAAGCAGCAGTGGGGAGACAGGTGCAATTCATGCTTGCCATGAAGCTTTCTGTCCATCCCACACCATACCTAAACAGAAAGAATTGTCCTTTGATTTGTATTAAATCTTCGAGGGTTGCTTTATAAGATTCAGAATCTGCAGGCCTGCCTAAAACTGATGGAGGTATTGTAAACTCTCTGGTATTCAAGGCATGATTTCTCGCTGGGAAGAAAGAGCAACAGTTTCAATGTGAAGAATAAAACTGAAGAATAGATGAAGCTGGACACTTAGATTTTTTTAGAGTGAAAACTTCAGAAAATAAAGGCATCTGCAATTAAGTCTTCTGAGACACATTTGTTAACCAGCCTTACTAGGTGTCATGGTGCAAGATATTGAGTTTTCCCAATTGTTCCTATTTATTTATTTATCTATCTATTTATTTATTTATTTGGTGATTTCTTTGCATTTAAGCCATGCTGAGGAAAGGGTCTTTATCCATCTATTCTGGGAAATAGTTGTAAAATTTGAAGTTGTAAATTGTAAAGTGTAATTAAAAAGCCAGCATTACCACTCATCTGTATCTCTCACTGGAACTGTAAACAAGGTGATTTCAACCTACTTTCTATTAAATTAGTGATTTTTAAATATTTTTGAAAGACAGCATCTTATGTAGTTGAAAACCAAAAAGAGGGGAAAAAAATAATAACATACTTTTGTTATGCTGAGAGAAAGTTAGCCAGAGTTTTCTTGGTTTGGAGATTTGTAGAAGTAAAAATCCAGCATGATAATTCCCAAGTTCTTTCCTCAGTTGTTATTCAGAGGCTTCAAGCAATTTTGTCTTCCCTACATGTTGAAAATCTCACAGTGTAAACTATTGTCTCAATTAATTTGTTGTAGCATTTTATATCAGCTTGAATGATCACATGGATGATTCTTCTGGTACCTGATGTAGCCATTAATAACGTTGCTCAGGTACTGAGATTCAAAGTTTCTCATTTTCCGTGTACCTTGTTTCTCATTTGGCTTAAATCATTATATGTCACCTGAAGTGTCCAGCTCTTCATCAAGATTTTTCTCTGAACATCCTTTGAATCTTTTATGAACATTTTTGTTCTTCCCAGACTCTCAGACTTTGTGCCAAACATAACTGGTTATATGCAACACTAAGCTCATTCCCTTTTCCAGGCTTAGTCTGCACTGTAAGCCTGACAGTTCAAATGTCAAGCTTTCTTCATTATTTGTGCGGATGTTCCTACATAAATGCCAATGCAAGACTAATGGTACAGATGAGGCAGAGACTGAGGCAGTGCAGCTACTGCTTCTCTTTAAAGAAAGGATAGGTGACTCAGGTTGTGTGTGGATCTGGACTCGTCCATTTCCACTTTGCTAACCCAGTCCATTCTCATGTTTAAAAGCCCTCTTCCATACTTTGTTTTGTGTAATGTGATTTGATGTCTTGTGAATTCACTATAAAGTTCCTGTGACTGCAATATTGTGAGTGACTCTGTGATGGCCAAAGTATACATACTGGGAGAAACATGAACAGAAAGTATGTGCAATGATGAGTGATACCGACAAAGTACCAAAAAAGAGGTTGTGTAAAAGTAGGTAAGTAGATATAAAGAGTGTGGTCTTGAGAGCAGATGAAACTGTAAGAACGGACAAAAAAAATATATAGTAAGTAAATAAAATAGTAAATGATGATATCGTTATTCCAAGGACCTTTACATTTCCGTGCTTCTACAAAACTATTCTGTACTTGTTGTGTTGGATCTATTTTACAAGGTTTATAACTAAACCAGAAACTTTGCACAATTGTCTATTCAAATATGTCAGTAAAAAATATGCAGTCATGAAATTCCCTAGGACTATCTAAATTAAATCCTGTAATCTCTTATAACATTTATGTTGAATCATATTCTTTTTCTAACAAAACTGCAGAAAGTTCCCACAAGAGATTGCATTGTGTAGATAACTGTCAATAGGGTTATCTTTGCCGAGGAAGCAGGAGGGAGTACAGCATGGGCAGCTGACCCAGGCTGGCCAACAGGTATTGGATACCATACTGACATCATGCCCAATACATATAGCAGGGAGCTAGTCCGGGGAAGCGCTGTGGAAACGTGGGTTCGGCTGCTGGTCAGGAGCGGTCATGTCAGGTCCTGGGTGGTGAGCAGCTGCGACACACACCATTCCTTTTGTATATTCCCTCATTTACTGTTATAACTGTTTTTCCTGAACTTGTTTCTTCTTATTGTTGTTCTATTAAACTGTTCTTATTTCAACCTACGCAAAACCTACATTTTTCCCCTTTTTTCTCTGGTTCTGCAGGGAGGGGGAGGAATGAGCGAGCACCCTTGTGGCTCTTTGTCCCTGGCTGGACAAAACCATGGCATATCCACCGATAGTGGTCACTGCAACTCACTCCCCCTGTTACCAACCAAAAGCAGCTCCTTGCTGAACCATGACAGGATCATGGTTTCTCTTTTCTAGTTCTCATGGTTCAGTTTAAATATTTAATATTTAAATTATTTATTTTCCAGTTTTCTCTTGTCTCAAATAATGATGTTCATGAAAATCAAACCAATTGCTTACAAAAACAATGATATTCTTCCAGAAGTGAGACTACTTTACTTAACAAATGGATCTGGCCCATTTTTCTATTTGAATAGCTATGCTCTTAGAGACTCTCTCCTAAGTATGTCGATACTGGGGCTTTGTGTGTTGTGCAAGAATTAAGTGAAGTTGATCAGGGCAGGGAAAGAAGACGGGAGTTGTGAAATACCTTCAGAGATTTCTGAACACTGTGTGAAAAGAGGGTGCTGAAAATCTAATAAATGACAGGAACTAGGATACAGGACAAAATTTTGTTGTAGACTGCTGCTGGACCAGAACAAAATCCTGATAAAATAATTAGAGTTTGGCCAGAGAGTGCACTTCAGATGGAAGTTGTAGAAAGCAGATTATCTTTTCACATTCAGGAGGTAAAAGAAAATCCAAAACAGTTTTGTCAAAGAAACTTGAGTATGCATCAAAAGCATATCATGTTGTCATGTTTGCCACAACATATACAAACCAGAACAGTGGTCAGCCTCTGTAGGAAGCATGCAGAGGCTCAAAAGTGCCAGAAAAGTGATTAGTGCATTGGCAGATAGGATGGCAAGAGCACTGTTAGTTTAGGAAGGATGACAGGATCCCAAGTCAGCCAAGAGTTTGGGATCTGTCTGCACTCTTGATCAAAGCAAACATATAAAAAAAATAACTCACATTTGTTTGCATAATGTCTGGAACAAGGTAACTTACAAAACAGAGAAAACTGAAAAGAAAGCAGATGAAAATAAAAGAATCTGAAGATAACCTTAGCCAGCCTTCTTTGTCTTTGAAAGAGAAGGTATCTTCCCTTTTTTCACTTTCAGTCAGTAAACTTTCTATTGCTTTCTACTTTACATCAATTTTACAGTCTTCTAGGGGAAAATCCTCCTTTTTATCCCCACTGAGAACTTGCCATGGGTCAGCGCCCTGCCTTTGCCATGTGTCTCATAACTTGCCCTAGCTCTGGGCTTCCTCTCATCCAGCCTGTACTCAGATGTTTTCCCATGGCTCTAGGGTTGTACCATAGCCAGTGGCAGGCAGCAAGCAGGCTGCAGCCATCTCCACACCTCTGGAGGAGCCAGGATCACTGGAACAGGAGTATCAGCAGGGATTCAATGGGCACAACAGCTTCAGAGCACGATGGAATTGTCATTCCAGAAGGAAATTGAAAGTTATTTAATTTTAAACTAAATAGAGGCTTGCAAACCAAAGTGGTGTCAGTGTTGCAAGGAACAATGAAAACAATTAGGTACGAGTGGGTTTTGCAGCAATGGAACAGAAAGACTAGGGATTCTCAACGGGACGGTGTGAGCAATGGACACTTAGCAAATAGCTCTTTAAAAAATGACTGTTTAGCAGCAAGTGTGAAAATTTCATGTTAATTACGATCATGAGATACGTGATGCCTGAAGAAACACTCTTCCAGATGTGTGGCAAAAATGCACTGAACAGCAAGAAACTACATATTTCAACATTATACAAAAAAAAATACAAACTGTCTAAACTCCAAAAGAGCGTGATCTGCAATCTCTAGAACTCATATAAAGGAAAAGACTCAGGAAAATGGATTGGATTTTTAAGGTAACATGGCTATTACAACACAATGTTAGTCCTTAGCAATCCTAGCTGGATTTTTTTGCCATCAACTGTTTTAATTTTGAGAAAAATGTGTTTAAATTGACATTTAAGGGTCCTTTAAGGATTGGGAAGTATAATAGACAGTTTACATTGGCCCTAAATAAACAGCAAACATAAGGAAATTGTTAAGGCATTTGAAAACAGATAAATTGGCTCCTTGGAATAAGTACAGATAAGTTTAGGCTAGGCAGAAGGAAGGAGTGTAAAAAAGGGTATTTGGCTTAATCTCAGACAGTAAGAATACATTTGTGAGATCTTTAATCAAATCCATGCTTGCTAGATGCAGTGACTTTTACATGAGTATGTGGCAGGTAGCAATGGTTTAGCAAACACCTCAGCAATTTTCTGTATAGTATGGAGTAAATTCTAAGTATTTTTATCTTCAATCTAACAGGCTGTTAATAAAAAAGATGTTGAAAAAAGATGGCAGAACAATGTGGATATTTTGGTTAGTGCCAAGTCATAGTGCCAGCACTATCAAAAAAATTTCTGTGCAATCCCCAGGGAGTGCAGCACCAAGAGACAGATCAGGCAGAAGAAAACAGAAGAGACTGAGGTCTAGGAGCTTCTTCTATTTTATGAAATCTGTGTTAGCCTGGTGGGAAGCTGCTGTGGTTTAACCCAAGGGTCAACCTGCCAGCTGTGAGGCTGCAGTTGGGTGGACTCCTGAAATTGCGCTGCACCTGAAGGGCTCCTGGGGCTGGGAGCCAAAGGTAAAGGCTGCATGGAGCCCACTGTGGGGTGGTGGGACCACCACATGTTGCTCTTAAGGAGCTAAGGGGCTTCTTAGCATCTGTCAACAATGATACTTAGAGATCTTGTGGGAAATGCATCATTCATGCTGTAGAATATTCATCATTTATGTTATCTGTGTGAGTATTTAGATTGTTTACTATGTTAACTGTGGTACACTGGTAACCAAAATATTTATGGGGATGTTTGGCAAGGGTCTGGACCTTTTGAATGGCACTGGAAAGAACTAGGTGGAAGCATCTTTTGTGAGGTGGTGCAGGGTGACTGGATGTGTGACAAAGTGCTGCTGTGCAGGTGGAACAAGAGAGCTTAGCGATGTCGATGTGATGAAGAGGGAAGAGAGTGGAAAAGCAATGAGAACAAAAAGCGCTCAAGGTTCTGGAAAACTGGAAAACTTCCTCCAGACAACAACAAAAGAAAAAGAGGTATGTGTATAACACTTCTTGAATGTAGATTCTTTTAAGGTCTGTTTTTTGTTATATACAAAGCATGTTGCTTCTCCCCTTCGTTCATGTCTTTTAGTGCTTTAGTATTCCTCTCCTTTTGCCTGGGTTACCCTTGTCCAAAATAGGCATGTTCCCACCTCCCTTTCTTCTCCCCTCCCAAACTTTCTCCAGGCACTGGTCATTTCCTCAAAGCCTTCAGTTTTGCACCATAATAGTAACTTTTAGTTCAGTGATGACTTTTTAATGCTACTAACCTCTTCTAAATAGGGCAGAGGAGGAAATATATTGTATGTAGGCCAATTTTCTTCTTTTTTTTTCTGGGAAGAAAAATTATATGTTCACCCACAGTGGTGTGTAAAGTTCTTGGACACAGTGCAAAATCAAACAGCTTAATGATTTCTCTGGCTGAATAACTTTTGGACCATTTTTGGGAGGATTATGGCCAGTTGATGCATTGAACATCTCTCTGTCCAAATGGAAAACAACAGTCATAGGCCAGATTTGCAGCTGATTCAAATTGGCATGGTTTTATTTTAGTTAACAGGGTCTAGCTGTGTGTCTAGAACTTTGTATCTCTACAGCCTGCTTCATGCTATCAAAACATTAATCTGTAAGTATATAGATATGTATAGTTGTATATTCTCCAATTAATAGACCAAATAAGATTAAGATGAAAACGTGATTTTTAATTACATCACTTTAATTATTTATTGTTATCATAGTTATTAAAATAGAATGTAAAATTTTAAGAATAGTTCAAAACTTATTTAACAATAATATTTAAAGCACAAATAATTAATTAATGCAAAACACCTCCAGAAATTCCATTCTAAGAATTTTGTAACAAGTGATCTCTGCAACTAGAAAACAAAAAGGAATATATTTTTATCATGTTGAAATAAATTCTGTACTCATACAATTTGCTCAGCCAAAATCTAGACAAAGTGTTATATGGGGTTGTAGGAGAGGGTTATGCCATTGATGTAGTTGCCTGCTGAATCGTCTAAACTTTAAAATATCATGCAGTTTCCTCCTCCTTCTCAGGGAGGTGCTGATGCCTCAGAGAAGTATTAGATAAAGTTACATTGGATTTTGTCAGGAGGTACTTCTGTTCCTTCCAAATGCACAGTAATCCTTATTTTTGTATATGACTAGGATCTGCTTTTTGTAACTGAAGTTTATACATTTTCAGTTCTTATTTTCTGTTTCAGTCCATGATCATCCTTTTGTGACTTCAAAGTCAGCGATCAAGTGTGTGTCAATGTGTTGGTTCCTCTACAAGAAGTGGGACCAGTGGGACTGGAAGGCAAGTATTGAAATAATGGGCAGAGCTCTCTCTAGGTAATGTTATTGGAGCTCATTATTAGCTTTATACAATTCTTTAAATCCAGAAAAATGGATTCCAAACTGTAGTGAAAGAAAATTAGAAGCCCTGAAACAACCTCCCCTCTTGTTTTTACAAACCATTACAGGTTAAATTATGTCTTCCATGAAGTATCAGCACATTTCATAGCCAGATACTAGTCATGCAGAAAGAGGAAAGAAAGAAAACCCCTCTGGTTTACTGACTGCAGCTTGATTTTTTCTTTCTTTCTTTTCTTTCCCTGCAGAACAGCTCCCACAAAACAAAAGCAGTGTTTATCTGTTCCGATTAAAAAAAAAAAAATCATTATTTGCCATGAGAAAGTCAGTATGCCCTGGAGAAAAACTAAGCCTAACAAAGATTGTCTGCCGTCCATCTTTCCCACCACCACAGGAAAATCATCATTAACAATCTGATTTTGTTACTTTCCCATCAGAGAATCAAAGTGTACACCCTCATGTTCATCTCTGGTACCAGCAGTCTCTTAATGAATGTCATACAGCTAAGGTCCCCTTTCCAACCGTACCCACTTCTGAAACAAGTCCCAGTAAAGACACGTGGATTTTCTTATCCGTGTCAGTACTTTAAGGGTCATTACATAAGCTGGCACCAACGTTTTGGCCTTTTAATCTCTGAGAATTGTGCTGACCATCTGTAAGATCTGAATTTTGCAGCTGTATTCAATAAGACACTGTTGGACTAAATCTTGGAAAAAAAAGTGGCTTATGCCAAACCGTCTATCACTGTCAATTTGGCTGTGCTTTAAACTCACAAATATAAATTTCCCTGAACAGTTGGGAAACAATAATAAAGGCAAATGACTCATTAAGCAATACATGCTTCATCCTAATGAACATATCACATAGGAGATAAAGGATGAAGCATAATTAATGGCATGCGTGATAGCACAGAGACCGACTGTACCACACTGGCCTATCTTTCAACTTTAACTCTTATGAGAAAGTGGCTGTTTTACATAAAAAGAGTGAGTTCATCTGGGGCTTGTCCAAACCAGCATTGACAAATGAACTGAATTATGACAGTGCTGTCATGCAGATAGCAGCTCACTGTAAACTAGCCTCACATAAAGCCAGTTACATGAGAAAGCTTCTAATTTCCTTGGTGAGGCAGATAGTGGAACTGTGGTCAAAATCAAATGCACCAAATAAGTGTCTTCAAATAATTCAGGCTTAAATCAGTTCTTGACTCCCTGAAAAACGAAAGGACATAGATAAATCTTGTAAGTAGTCTTACTCGAGAACAATGAAAGTTAAGGCTGTCAGATGTTTACAAGAAGGGATGAATGGCACTCATCCTGAATCATTCAATACCAATGACATATTTTCTATTTATTTTTTTGTCTTTTAGATAGAAGCAGAAATTTTTGCTTTCTAATGGTTAAAGATAAGGCAATCAATTATAAAAACATAATTTAGTAATACTCATCAGAGAAAGAAAAAACGGGTGAAATGGTCTTGCTTAATGTAAAAACTGAAGTTTGTGAATATTTGCTGTTGGCACCCTTTAAGTTGCAAATCTTACTTAAAATAGGGAAAAAAATAATATTAGTAGATGGGGAGATAAAAGACAACATTATATTGACATAATTATTTCAATAGATGTTTAAATTAAGCAGCATAATTTTTACAAGTGTTATTACTATTGGAACTTAATTAGCAACCTTAGCCTATAGTCTAATGTTAAATAAAATAGAGAAATATTTTCAGTGTTAGATTTATTTATACTGAAGCATCGTATTCTTATTATAAAACTCTTAGAAAATGCTTCCTTTGCAGATGTTGTAAGTTCAAAGAAAGAAAGAACTTTTTAAGAGTAGAAATATAAGCTTTTCTAGGAGGAACTGTAGCTTGCACTAGTCTCTCTTTTTGTATTGTTCAGACTGTTCCAAAACATGCAGCTTGAGGCACAGTTCTGACATTTTAGTTCCATTTTATAGCAAAATTCAAGCAAAATATTTTAAAATGTGTGTATATATATATAATCACGCCTCAAATATGTAATGAGTGGAGACTGAAAAGAGTGAGCCAAAACCAAACCTTGGATTAACCACAGTAAAATTTGCAGTACAGGCATTCCGACTCTGACTAATGCAATGAAGAAATCTTTCATTGTTCTCCAGTTTTCTCATGACAATTTTTATATCCCTGGAGTTTTGATTTTAACCAGCAGCATAATATCCCCTCCAAGCCAACCTGTGATTTCCTCTCCTTTCCATGTAACTTCTGCTAACGGTTAGTTTAAAGCAGTAGTTTACTGGGGCTTTGATACATTCTCCTAGCTCTCACTTCTCTGCCCTCTTTTTGCCTTTTAGGCTTCTGTAGCCCAAAGCACCCTTCTAGGCAAAGACGTGACAGAGAAGCAGAAATGGAGCATCTGTTTGGGAGCCTTCCGGAAGGCAGATCCCTGCCTGACCACTGATGAAAATCATCTGCAGGAAAGTGGAGGCTGTGAGTCACGTGACCTCTCGGGGCTTAATTACTGAGAAATAAGTTGTCTGGGTCTTTCTTGCTCACTGTCTGCTTTTAGAAAACAACAGGCCAAATGTGAACAAAGGAGGCAGTTCTCAAATACACGAATGTGAAGAAGCAGCTTCTGCTTCAAGCATGCATGTTTCTAATGGGTATGGACCCATGTGATGGCATACTTCTGTCTGTGAACAGAGTATTAAAAATAAGTAAATAATACATAACCCCCTCTATGTTTCTACACAGTATGAAAGCAGGTAGTACAATGGAGAACATTCACAGTTTACAAATTAGAGCATAGTTATCAGATATAGTGAATTGACTAAAGTAGCTTTAGTATATCAGCTCCTGAGGAGGAAGCCAGCACAATTATCTGCGGAACAGTTTACCTCAACAGCACAGTTATAAATAAGCGTGCCTATTTTCTAAATAAACATAGCTTAAGATACCACCAGCAGCACTTTACAGTGACAGCATTGTATCAATATAACTGCAAAACGTGGTAAAAGAAAGACATGTACCCATGATTAACAAGTCCATCCCATGCAGGCCGAAATGAAGCTTCACCAGGTGCTGGACTAGCCTGTCTGGCCATAGCCCAGGGGTGAATATCTAGGTATTGCTTTTCTTACATGAATAACAAGAAAGCTCCAATTATCTTGCATAGCTGTACTTCCATCTGATAAAGAAATATGCCTTTTTTGTGGAGCTGTCGAGTTTTGTTCAGATTTCAGTATAGTATAGTATAGTATAGTATAGTATAGTATAGTATAGTATAAATAGCAAAGATGCATTACAAAAAGATTGTGTTTCTCTACAGTTACTATACATGTGAGATGCACTTTGTGCATAGTAATATATTGATCTGTTTTGGCTGCAGAATTTTTCTGAAGAAATGTCATCATACATGAGCACAGTACATATTTTCTTTCAGTTTTCCTAAGGTCCTCCATATTGACAAGAAAACAGATGTACCAGACTAAGGGAATTTCTGTTGTTTGCTGCCAGGATGAATGTAGCAACTTGGTGACCGTCCAAGAGTGTTAAAAATGCAGAGCTTAGAAAAGTCTTTTATATGACAATATTTGAGATATTACAGTGTTGCCTGTTCCTAAAGCAGTGAGACTGTGTGGTACCTGTTGACAAACAAGTCTGTTTGTACTGGAAACCCATATATTATGTCCAGGTTTTGAACTAGGTTCTTTCGTGCTTTAGCAGAAAGATGTACTGTGTGACTATAAAGTAAGCACATCAGTAATTTTCTTAAGTAAGTTTCTGAGCTACACAATATGACAACAAAGTATGTGATGTGGCTGAGACCTTGTCAGACAGAGGAAACTAAAATTGAGTGTAGTTGGGTAGTGTCTCCAGAAAAGACAGGCTAGAGCTTAGGCTGGAGGAAGAAAAAAAGGTCTACAGGAGCTCCAAAGCAGGAGAGAGACAGGGAGAAGTCTTCTTTTCTTTTCTTTTCTTTTCTTTTCTTTTCTTTTCTTTTCTTTTCTTTTCTTTTCTTTTCTTTTCTTTTCTTTTCTTTTCTTTTCTTTTCTTTTCTTTTCTTTTCTTTTCTTTTCTTTTCTTTTCTTTTCTTTTCTTTTCTTTTCTTTTCTTTTCTTTTCTACATTGAAAGACAGTCTGAAAGAAAGACTGAGAGCACAATTGGATAGTGGCCCAGGCTGACTCCCTCAAGGGGCCTTAAAATAAACAGACAATGTTTGGATCATAGACATAGACAGCAGACTGAGGGAAGTAATTGTACCATTCTGTGTGGCACTTGTGGAGTCACATCTGGAGTGGTGTGTACCATTTTGGGCATCCCAGGACAAGAGTTCCAGCAAGATGGTTGGGACTGGACCATGTTATGTATGGTGGGGCTGTGGGAGGTGGGTTTGTTCAGCACCGAGAGCAGAAGGCAGAGATCATCTAATTTCTGCTTTCAACTCCCTTGGAGTGAATGTTACAGGGAGGACAGTCAGACTCTTCTCGGACAAAGGTGCAAAGCAAAGGGATGAGACATAAATGTCATAAATTGCAGCTAGGCAAACTGTGCTGGATACAAATCCACAGTTGAAGTGACAGAGCACTGTAGCAGGTATCCCAGAGACTTTATGGGCTCTCCATCCTTGTAGGCATTTGGTGCTGCACTAAGACAAGGTCCTGAGCAGCCTGAGCTGACTTTGAAGTTAACCATGCCTTGCGAACCTGATAGGACCATGTGGCCTCCAAGCTCCCAGCTGGAATTATTCTGGATCTGATGTGAACCATGTAGGAAGCAACAAAAGGTACAAACCAAGAAATACCCAGTAGAGAAAAATCATAGAGGCCAGTGAAATAGAGCACTCACGAAACACACAGCCTGTACCATACTCTGCAGTGTGTAAATGGGAAATGAGCCTTTCCACACATGGTATCCAAGGGGGTAAATGTCTCAGCAGGTGAGGGTAGGTTTGCCTTTGTCCTGTGTTCAGAAATAAGTCATAAGGAGCAAAGCACTTAGCAACTTGCCGTATCAGTTGGTAAGACAGTCTTTATCTTTTACCCTTCAATACCAGAAATAAATAACCTACTCTACAACTCACAAAGTTAAATGTCACTTGGTTTTGGTCGGGTCACAATTCAAATGGGGATCAGGTAGCTTTGAGAGGAGGGTTACCAGCTCTAGTTTGGCAAAAATGAAATTAAAAAAAAAAAAAAATCATTATATTAAAAAACCTCTGAGTATTTCTACTGCCAATTGCTTGTTGCACTGTCTCTTTGTTAGCTGATGAAAGCCTAAGTAAATCTTGGCTCTACTCTGGACATAAGTGCAAATGTAGAAATTGTATGTAGATAATTTCTAATGTGTCCAAAGAATGCTAGCCACAAATGTATTCAGTTATTTCATTGGTATTTAGTCTATTATTCACCAAAAATAGACAGATAAGACTATTGCAATTTTTTTTTTAAATGTAGCTCTATTTTTCTAAGGGAAAAAAAAAGAAGAATTTGTAACAAACCTTTTCCATTTTGTTTCTCAGATGAGTTTTGAGTTATATATTTATTTATTTGTTGTTTTTTATTTCCTCCTCAACTATACTTCTTTCTAGAAAATACTATGAGATGTATGTTTGGAATGCTTTTGTTTAACCTTAGCTGGCAGGACCATCTCAAGAACACATACAAGTTCATACACCCAGTGTATATGCTTTGAAAGACACATATATCGCTTCCAGACTGTAATTCAAAAGCTATTTGAGCTCTGCAGTGCACTACTAACAGCCTGGATTGATGTTTTATTCTTTAATTATGTTTCATTTGGAGGCTGATTTCCTTTCCTATGTTTTGTTTTTCTCATTTAGTAAGCCAAAGTAATTCTTCAGCTCAATTTATTTCCTTTCTTTCTTAATGGAACAGAAAACTTTTAAAAACATATATGTTCCTATTTGTAAAATAAGCTTGTGTTTATTGTCTTTGGTTATAGCATTCCTTGTTGTGAACTGTAGCCACTTACAGCTTTGTCTCCTGCTTAGTCCAAATCTTTATTGCTGTCACAAATCATGTCAATATCATTTGGAGGACTGAGGGAAATGTTTTTGGCTTAGAGGTCAGTTTGGAAACACAGTCTCAAAGTTTTGAGGGCTTTCCATTGAAGATTAGAATAAGCACAAGACTATTATCTTGCATGCATGGAAATGATTTTAAAAGGTGTATTTATCTTTTAAAAATCAGAATTATGGGCCCAAAAATGAACTGTGGATTTTGTCTTTCTGCTGAACATAGTGATTCCATGGCCTTAAGTCTGTTGTTTTAACGAAACTTTATTAAAACCTTAGACTACTTGAGGACATAAAGGTAGAAAGTATTGTTGGTCAGGAAAATCTTCTCCTCAAAGTTTGATAAAAGCAAAAAGGTTGATAAAAGGAAATGTTTTATGCGAGACTGAATACATTTGTAACAGCAATTATTTCTGTTAAGTAAAATATGGCATATGTTTTGTGAAAGATATAATTATCAAACAAATCCATTCTTTTCAGCTTCAACATCCAACAGCACTTGGATACGCTAATGGCTTGTACTGGATGCAGATCATTTAATTCCAGATCATTTTAGTTTTTATAGAAAACTGGCAAATAGAATAAATATAAACACTTTTCTGGCAACTAAACCTTTTTATGAGTAGATATGCATAAACATCCAAGAAGTTTCTCTTGATGGAGGTTCTTCCTAAACATTGCAGCCTGTCCCATGGAAAACAGGCAAGAATTTGAACCAATAAACTCCGTAATTTTCTTTAATGCATAGGAGGTCAGAACTGGTCAGACAAGTTAGTTAGTGTTAGATGGGGTTGCTGGCACAAAATGCAACGTCTCCTGATAAGCAGAAAATCCTCCTAGTCACCAGAACCCTGCATATATCACAGCTACCACTAAATGACTTTCGGGGTCAAAATTTACTGCAGACAGGTTTCTAGAAAGTAGTCCTTTTGAAAGGTCAGGATAAGTATGGATCCCTTTTAACCAAACAATCCTGAAGGAATGCATCTCATCTTTTTCTTTTCCATCTATGCTCATTGTTATGTTTTATTTCATTCACATTTGAAGTGAATGTATTGAAATTAACAGTTATAAAACTATTTTAAATTGTATTTTACTGACAAACTACTTCACCTTTATTCTTTAACTTAGAAAAAAAACATCCAAAACACAAACATGCTATCTGGGACATAATTATTGTTATTTATAAAAGTCTAAGTGGTTTCATGCAGTAAAAGCCAATTAGAATCTTCTTTTTTTTTTAAATCCTGTCCTATAGGTGAAGGAAGTCTTGGCTGCACACTAAAACCCCTAAATCAGAATCTCCTTTATTTTAACTTCTCATATATATAGGAGATTTCAGTCGTGAAGAAAATGTTCATGTTCATAAACATGTCATGAACATGACAAAATCCATGTTTGTCTCCTGGTGGTTTATTTGATAAAAGCGCAAAGAAATTTGAATGACCATAAAGATGCAAAGTGGATAATGCAGCCGCAGTTTCTATCACATGGTAAAGCAGGGCATCAGGACTGTTTGCTTTTGGTCATGAAAAAACATATTTGTTAATCCTTTGTGTAGTAATAGGATTAACTAATGTGATTCAATCACACTGCAAAACAGAAGTGCATGCAAGTACACTTAGCAGCCTCCCCAAGTACATTTTCCACTCAGAGATTAAGAAGCATTACACACAGCAGATGCTGACTGGATCATTGAGGGCACCTGTGGGACCTCCTCAGGCACTACAGTGAGAGAATAGGTAATTTTTTCCTCCCATTTTTCAGACCAAATCCTGTCACAGATTGGTGACATGCAGCAGTAAAACTGATAAAGCTTTAAGAGAGAAGGAGCAATTATGAAAAATGGATCTGTGGACACATTTGTGATCTGCAATGGCCCACTTTTCAAATATCTTCCACAGCTTATATCTAGTCCAAAGGTTTTAAGAGAGAAGGGAATCTGGAAAGGCAAAGTTACCTGGAACTCGTGAATGTAGGTTTCACTGACTGCATCGGTGAGCAGATTGCTGAGTGCAGTAACAAATAACATGTGGTAACATCATCTGCCTCTCCAGATAACCTGTACCAAATGAATAGTAGTATAAGAAAAAAAAGTTCTCATAGGAAATTTGGCTTATTTCTACTTCTAATGCTCTGTCATATGACAGAGATTTTGCATTTTGGGGCTGCAAAAATAAGGCTTAAAGTGCAATTCCCTTAAGCTGCCCACTGAATGCCACATGCTTTGACCAGCATGAAAGATGCAAGACTAGCAGAGCTGTCAGCAACTCAGAGCGGGACATCTGCTCCTGGTCCCCACAGAGATGGTTTGGGTTTATTCACCTAGCTACTTCATGAAGCACTTAAGTTTTCTGGATTGCAGCAGTGTGACTGTTAGTCTGAGGACAAATTTAAGTTCTTTGTGCTTGTAGGTCTGCGGTTTAGTGGTCATGCTTTCACCTGTGAAACTAGTGCATGTGTTTCTGCTTGAACTGATGCTTCAACTGAGGCTAACTGAGGCCCAGTTAGCCTCACATATCATCTTTGCCACCTCTGAGGAGCTGTGGCATGGACTGGTCACTGCATTGATCCTGAGTTTGTGCTATATGCTACTTTTTCTTTATGTCTACTATACATCGGATTGCTGCCAGCAATATGTAGCAGCATTAAACTGTTATGAATCCCCTTCCAGACCCTCCTTGGTAAAGCAGTGTTTCATCTGAAGTCTTTATCTTGCACAACAAGGCTGCTAGTTGAAAAGGTAATCCATTATTCATTTGGATGCTGTTTTGCTCAAAGATATACATAGGACCCTTAAGATCATCTAAATTCTGCATGATCCTTGCATTTTCTCACAGCAGTTGTGTTTCTATCAGATGTCTGGCAGCCAAGAAGATAACCATGGATCAGCACAGGCTGTTTCCTCATCACAGAATGACACAGAATCACAGAATCTTAAGGTCCTAGAGCTGGGAACTCGTTGTTTTCCCTAAAAGGAGGTGATCACCTGGAAGGCTGTTTCATTGTCCTGAATTTCTTGTTTTAAATCAGCCCACAAAGCCTTATACAGTTAGATGTGAAAGCATCTGGCAAACAGCTCTGTGCTGTGCTGAGAACAATGGCTAAGTTATACGCTGGATGCAGCAGCAGGAGCTATGGACAGATGGCAGAGAAGTGCTTAGGATGGGCATCTTCTCTTTTCATCTGCAGAGTGCTAACTAGACATGATAGACAGAGGAGATTGTACCAGTTCCTGATTGTTCTTAGATTTTCTATTTAGGACAGAAACGTATTGCCTACTGCTCCATACCTCCAAGACACCATCCTCTCAGCAGTGCTAGAAGTGAAACACAAGGCAGCTTCTGTTGGTGAACTCCTTATCCCAGGAACATGATTACGCTCTGCGGTATCACCCATCACAACTGCCGACAGTCACTTTGCTGAGCGCATTTTGTTGTCTGCTTGCCTAATTACATGAGTGGAATTGCTGCGTTCTGCTCCCTGGTGTAAATCTGTGACTGTTTTATCAGTATCATGCCATAATCTGTAACATTGTAAACAGCACAGAACATATCTCCCTATTTCCAGAGTATTTGAAGGGCCCAAATTATCCATATTTATGTGCAGTTGTTTAGATCACTCTCACCTTTTCCTCTCTAAATAAAGTTTCAATGCCATTTTAGTCTCTCCAGACATCCTCCAGTTGCTAGTGAGCACTAATTTAATTAAAATGCAATTCTTTCCTAATAAGACTGAGACAGTCAAATCCACTATACCAAGGATACCATGTACTAGGGATACCATTTGTTAATAGCTCTATACTAGTGTTAATCCTGTGAACTGTGTGCTCATTAAAGGATAAATAGTTTCAGTCTGTGAGCTGTGGATTATGAGATTTGTCCCCTGTGAATTTTTCACAGTTGGGGGAATACTTGCTCTGTCCTTTGTTCTGCCATAACAGTAGAAAATTGTTTCACAAAGCTCTTTAGCAGCAGATAATTGGGTTCTCCAGTCTATAATTTAATTTCAAAATGAGCAGAGGTCTTAGAGATCAGAGATTATTCTCAGAGATCAATTATATCTATTAAAAAAATCTATCCTAAGAGCTGCTTTTAATCACTGTTTGAAGCAATTATGGTATCAAAACAGAATTCATGATGCTTGGCTTACATTGCTTCTTTTTCTTGTGTTCTGTCATCTGAGTTAAAGCTAGCCTTCAGTTTAACCATGTACAAATTGTTTTATTTACCTCACAACTTTGTGAGTTGAATAATAAATCTCAGACAACTGGAACAGTTCAACAGACAAACTTCCCTTTAGCCTTAATGTCCCTGCCCTGCAGATCTTACTGGCTAGGAAAGCACCTCTGGACTTGCATTGAGCTGAGCTTCAAATGATATAATCACCTGCCATGCAGGAAAAGAAATATTTAATTAATTTCAATGTGACCGTTCCTTGATTGTCTAGAGAGCTTTATAGAGGCAGGGATTTGGCAAAGAAGCACTTAACTCTGCCTCATCTGTTGAGATTCTTCTACATTTTGAATTGAATATAAATGCTGAAAGACATGAATCCTTTCCATGTGTGCCTGTGTGACTTCCCATACTTATAATACAGCTCTTAATAGTATGAACGTAGCCAGTCAGCAAAGTCGCAATCTATAAAAAGCATCCAGGAGGATATTTAAGCAAGATAGATATGATCTGGTGGTTTTTGGATTGGCTGGTTTGGTTTGTTTTTTTTTTTTGATGCAAGACCATGCACACTGCATGACACTGTCAGAAGTCTGGACGTATACTCACAGCTTGTGTGTATTTTACAGGGAGTAACAGAAAATTATGGAACACCTGGGAGAGAACTTCGGGAGAGAGTCCA
>WBNH01001413.1:0-31079 GCA_013401255.1 Urocolius indicus
ACTGACCCCGACGGGCACCGACAAGCACCGACAGACCCCGACGCGGTCCCCGGCCCAGCGCAGCCCCGGAGGAGAGCCCGGGGCGGGCGGAGGGGGGAGGGCCTGGAGCAGCCGGAGCGGGTGCCGGTGGAGCGGGGGCAGCCCCGCGGGGAGGGCTCTGGGCAGGGTCCGGGGGCAGGGTCCCGTCCCCGCACACACACGCGCGCGCGCACTCACCCGCCCCGCGGCGCGACACAAAGGCGCAGCGCGGCCGCGGGGGCTGATGGGCGGCGGCGCGGCCAATCGGGAGCCAGCGCCGGGCAAAGCGCCGATTGGCGGAAATGACCGTGACGTCACGAGAGAGGCTCCGCCCCCCAGGGCAACCCCCGCGACGCGCGGCCGCGCATGCGCAGACGGGGGGGGCGGGACCCGCGGAGGCTCCGCAGCGCGCGGGGCTCCGCCTGCAGGGCGCGGGCTGAAAGCGGCGCGGGAGCTCCAACAACCCCCCCACGCCTCTGACACGGCCGCTGCCGGGCGCTCTCAGCCTTGTCCTCCCGGCACTCGTGGGGCTTCTCCCCGCTGTGGGTCGGCTGGTGCCGGATGAGCTCTGCCCGCAGTCCCCGCGGGTCGCCGGGCTCCCCGCGGGAGGGTTTCTCCGCTGGATAACGTCTGGCAGCCCCCGCGGAGCTTCCCCAGAGGTGTCTGAGCCGTTTCTGACCTGCACGGGAGGACGGCGCCGGGCTCCATCCTCTCCCTGGGGCCGCCCCGCCGTGCCTCGGTGGGCATTCTGCCCTTTCTCGCTCCCAATCCCACCTTCGGCTGCCATGAAGTGAGAATGCAGCGAGGAGTGAGAGGCAGGACAGGCACCCTGCACAGGGGCAAACCCCAGAAGGGGCTGAGCTACCACAAACTGAGCAGATGGACTTGTGACATTTCCCTCCAGACCCCGCGCACGGCCCCGAACGCTTCACCAGAGCCTGCTGAAATCACTGACGTGCTAAAGGGAAAGGGCTGGTGCTCCACTGGAACGGGCTGAGGAGCTGCACACCTCCCTGCTTAACGATGCAAGGGCGCTCTCCTGGCTGCACCTCCTGGGCTCTGGAAGAGAGGAGACACTGCTGAGCCCCACGTAGGCAGGGAAGGCAGGAGAGTCTAGAACTCCAACCCAGACTGGTATCTGTACACGTCAAATCTTCCCCTTGCTGGTCAGGATAAACCCGTCACAATTCCACAGCCAGCTCCTGAGGTGCCTTCCAGGGCAGCCTGTGATGCCGCTTCTCCCCTCCTACAGTTCTCATTAAAATCACCCCTTAAGAGGAACCGAAGCTGCAGCTTTGCTCTTCGCTGTGGAGGCACTTCTGCTTGTCTGCAGCTGCTCCAGCCAGGCCTGGAGGAAAACAGAAAGGTGATTTCCAAAGAGAGGGGAAGAGGAGGAGGTTTCTGGCAGGCCAGCATGAAGCTCTTGACCCACACGTCAGACTCGGCAAGCAGACAGTGGAGGTGGTGAACTTGCAGTGTTGTTGTACCCAAAGAGATACCCTGCACCTACACCCTTCACTTACACCAGGACGGGCCTAGGATGTTCTCGGCACCATTCAGGAATAGCACCATGGAGCTGGAGCAGCCAGGTGAAGTCTGCAGCTCCCAGGCAGACAGAACAGCCACTCAAATGTTAATGACCATGGGGGGAAAAAAACCCAAAGCAACAGGATAGAAGAGAATGTGATTCTGCCTCGCTGCTCAAACCCCACATCCTGAGCATGGGGGCACAGAGCACCCACTTCAGAGGAGCTGCGACAGAGCTGAGGAAGATCCCGAGGCGTGACACAGACGATCAAAGGCACAGAATAGCCTCTGTGCAGGAGATGACTCGAGTGCCCATTATGCTGGGAAGAGGCACAGCTGTGCTCCCCTCCAAAGCCTGACACAAGTGCTCTCAGCCATAAACACGAGTGTTTCAAGCAAGATGCATAATACACATGCAGGTGGTGAGGAAAAGACGTCTCATGTGCTACCCAAAGCAAGCCCAGAGTGAAGGGAAGAGCTCGTGTTGCTTTGTCTGTCAGAAAGTGGATCATTGGTACCTTACAAACTGTTTATTGTTTATCATACACGTCACATAAAACTGGGCATGTGCTGCACCAACAGTGCACCGAGGGCAACGTTCACATGAGCCAAGTCCATAAACACGCTCCTTCTCCTGAGGAGGTGTGTCCATTCTGGTGGGGCAGACTCTGCGGACTCCGAGCTGCCACACAGACAGAGGCAGGAGATGTGGTGAAAGTAAACACGTAACAGATGACAATTTAGGGTCCAGGACTTGCTCAGGAGTCCCAGACAGTTTGCAGCCCATGATCAGTCCAGTCTGACCCCTGAAGTGCGTTTGGGTCGGGTTCTAGCAAGGTGCTGAGGAGAGGCCGTGGTCCCTGTAACACTGTCATCTCAAAGCCATCTCCATCGAGGACGTCCTCCAGCTGTGCTGACAGGGCAAAAGGGGGCTGAGAACGGGGAGCAGACGGCTCCAGAACACCAAGGACACACAGCACCCAGTGCCCAAACCCCAAACCACATGACACACGGTGTCAGAAGCACTTGTGGGAGCAGGGAACAGCTCCACTCTGCTGCAAGTGTTTAAGATGCACAGGTTAAGGTTAAGATGCACAGAGATTTAAAACTGAATCAGAGACAGAAGGAAGCTGGTGTACATCCACAGTGCTCCCTGCCTTAACCGTCAGCAGGGCAAGCTGTGTGCAGACAGAAGTCACTGGGGTCTCAAGGGCACCAGGTGGCTTATTCTACTGAATACAGCCCAAGGTCTCGGCAAGTGCTGCTGGGGGAAGCATCTGCCTCTAGAAGCACCAACAAGAGGAAGAGTTGAGGACCTAAAACCTTTGAAAAATGGAAGGAAAAGAAAAAGCACAGGAGGAAAAATCAGGGACGAAAGCAAAGAGGCTCCGGAGAAGCCACAGGCTGGAGGCAGGACAGCAAGTGCAGGAGGCTGTGCGAGTCACAGCAGAGGGCTGGCAACAGCAGCTCAGCCCTGGCCCGTCCCACAGGCCACAAGGAGGAGCAGTGCTCCCATAGATCCCAGCACGGATCCCAGCACGGACCCCGGCACGGACCCCGGCACCCGCCTGCAATGCAGAGTCCCCCTGCCCAGGCAGGGCTGTGTGCACGGGATGCTCACCATGGGGGACAGGCATTCAGTAACGCCTCCTGTGCTTTTTATTGCCTTTTCTTTTCTGTTCCTGCTCTCTGCGGGCTCTGGCTGTGGTGAACGTGATACACTGAGCATCTAAGAAGTCCAGCAGCTTGGCCCGGGAGATGCGGATGCCGTTGAGGCGGAGCTCTGCGTGCAGGTCAGCCAGCTCGATGGGCTCGTACAGCAGGATCCTGTTGTACAGGGCTGCGTTGGAGCGGATGTAGCCCCTCACTGCCTCCAGCTTGGCTTCTTCCCGAGCTGCTGCCTGGGACGCTGGGAACTCCTCTTCTTCGTCCTCGGAGGCAAAGGCACAGGCTTCAAACCCATTCATAAAGGAACTAGAAGCAAGAGCAGGAAGACCAGAGATGAAGGAAAGAAACAAGCACAGGACCAGAGCTGCCCAAGTGCCCTCTGACCACCCTCCTCTAGAGGATCAGACTGACAGATGCACCCAGGAAAGCCGTGAGGCAGAGGCTGGGACGTGCTGTGCCCCCGGCTGCCGGCCGTGCCATGGCTGCCTCTGCCCCCTCCCTGCTCTGCCTGTGGGTTCTCACTCAACGCCACGTGCCCCTTGCTGCTCTGCCTTGCAGAGACCAGGTGTGTTGGATCTGGGGCTCGCACACAGGCAAGCACAAGCATTTTTGTGTTCTGAGAACAGCTCACTGGGAAACAGACTAAACCTAAAACGTGTTTCTTTTGTAGGAGCGTGCTGACCTTCAGATGACGAGCCCACAGAGGGCCAGCACAGCCCACTCACCTCTGTTTGCCGTGCTCCCAGCTCGTCTCTTACCTCTGTGAGCCAAAAGAGATGTCACTGCCATCCAGGGAAGAGCCTGCAGACTCCTGAGACGCCGTGAGCATCGGTTCCTCGCCGTCAGCTGCCAGACACTGAATCTCTGGAGATTCACACGACTTTTTCCGCTCTTTGGCTCCTTCTGAGTGATGTCTCCTTCTAGTCCCCTTCTTGGGTGTTGCACAGCCTGCCTCACGGGATCCAACGGGGTGAGAGTCAGCACTGCCTGCAGGGAGCGGTGCAGGAGCCCCCGCAGCCCCCTCTGCCCTGGGCTGGCGCGGGGGCTTCTGCAGGGGTGGCTGGGAACAGGGCAGCTCCTCCTCAGAGTCTGTGTCCCGGTGAGTATACTGGAAGATCTCCTTCAGCTTCAGCACCATCTGGCGTCTGGGGAGAGCACGAACCCCAAACCTGCAGGAGGAAGGTGGGAGCTCAGGTTAAGGCAACACAGCACCTTCCACCCTCAGCTCAGGAGGGGCTGAGGCAGTCCCAGTGGGCAGCTGGAAAAGCAGGATGCGACCTCAAAACCCATTGGCTGGAGCTTCCCCACGGTGTCAGCCCAGGAGCTTGCTTCCACACTACCTGCCAGCAGGTTTCTGCTCAGAGAGAGGCAATACTAACCTTCTCAGCTCCTTCTTGAGCTGGGGCGTCTCCATGATGGAGTAAGCTGGCATCGGTGTCACTGGGCTGCTGAGAGGCTCATGGTTCTGACAGGAAGGTTCTGCAGAAGGAAATGACCACGAGCACCATTAGTACAAAGGACTAAAAAGGGCTGGTATCTTCCCCCTTTAGTGGCAGATGCTCTAATATTAGAACTGTTTAAGTAGCACTATCACAGCATCACCCCATCTTAAGGGTTACAAGGAAGCTCCAAAGACTGTCAGACCATTGAACCTCTGCAGATCAGAAGGCAAAAGACACTTTCAATGTATCAAGGGAACCACAGGTTCCATAAAACAATTGAAGCTAGTTCCATAAACCCAGTATCAGCACAAGCTCTCACCAGGAGTCTTTACAGGCTCTTCCTGACAGGCAGCTCCCGCAGCTGACAGCCTCTGAGTCAGAGGAAGCACCTCTGGAAATTCATCTTCTCCATTCCAGTCATCCCAGATTTTGGAGTTGAGGTAACTGGGTCTGCTGCCCACTGATAAACATGCCTCAATAGGACTGTTTTCAGGAGAGAGCAAGGTTGTTGTTCTGCCAACAGGGCTCCCTCGGACAGGGGTACTGCCCAGGACCCCCTGCACGCGGGCTGGGCTCTCCCCCTGCCCACGCCAGCAGCCAGCTCTGGGGCTGCTGCCACTGCTGGTCTTGGAACAGCTGATCTGGCTGCAGTCCTGGCTCTGTCCTCGAGCTGGTGACTGATACTCAACGTGCCAACAGTCGTCAAGGGGCAGCGGCGGCTCCTCACAGAGCAGGACGCTGCTCCCCACGGACGGCAGACTGACCTCCTGCTCACTGTCCTCCACCTCAACCACGCTGGTGTTGGGCTTATCTTCCAACGGCTGCTCGTGGCTGCGAGGCACAGGCTGGGACAGAAACGAGGCCTTGGCACATCTGCTTTTTGAGTTGGTGTGGCCAGGGGAGAGAGCTGGATCCACAGGAGAAACCGACGGGGAGTTCCTGGGAGACGCTGCTGCTGGGCTGCTGGAAGGGCTCCTGCTGCTCTCTGAGCTCCTTACAGCCAAACCTGTGGCTGACTGTGTTGCTTCACCAACTTCTAGTAACTTGTCAGTCCTTCCATGGTTACCGTTACCTGCTGCTTCATCCTTTGTGCTGAGTTTAGATCCTGGACCCTTTACGGAGTTTATGCTCGTGACCTGAGTCTGTGTTGAGGAGCTCCTGTTTTTGCCCAGCAGTGGTGTGTCTGGCACCAGCCAGGAGCTGTCTGCACCTGGAGATGTTTCGTGACTGAGCCTCTTCTCAGGGCTCAGGTTTGGACACCGTTTGCTCTCTGAACAACCAGCTGCTTGTCTGCTGAGAGGCAATTTGGTGGACACCTTTGCACTGTCGTTTGTATCTGCAATGCCACAGGAGACCTGGGCTGATCTCTGCTCTGTTTCAGCCACTGATGAGTTACGTTCAGGTTTTGGTATCTCAGGACCTTGTTCTGCCTTTGTAGACCTTTGCTGCTCAGGGATTTCTGTTCTCTTCAGAGCAGAGCCTGTTTCTGGTGACTTCTGTTCTTGTTCTAACTCCATTTCATCATCAGAAGATAAAACTATAACGTCACCCTCCTCCCTCCCCTGAGCTGCAGCACCCTGAGCTCTGATGACCAGTGATGACAACGCTGGGACGTGTGGGTGGTTGTTTAAATCAAGGTGGGGAAGCTGTGATGGAGAAGCTGTGTTCTGGTTTCTCGGGGCAGGATCCAGCTCGTTGGCTTTCTGAAAGTCTCTTTCATCAGACAGGAATGATTTTTGCTTTTTGCTTTGCTTTGGTGCTGACACGTGTCCTCTGGCAATCCTCCTCTCTGAGCTTGGGGATGCCGGTGAAGAGCCAACAGCAGGGAAAAGGGGCACGTCAAGTTTGGGAGAAGGACTCCCACAAAAGCTGCTTCTGAGTGGAGAGAGGCCTTTTGGGGACTTGCTGTGCAGAACTGAATCATTAACATCAAGGTGCACTTCACCAAGAGCCCTTCCTGATTCCTTGGTAACTCCTTTGGCTGGGGAAGTCTCACAGTCATCTACCTGAGCTACAGGAAACGAGTGTTCACGGCTTTCCTTGACACTGGCCTCACCATGTCCACCAGGAACCTGTTTTCCACAGTGATCTGCATCATCACGTGAGGCCTGAGATGACTTGGAAGCCTTCACACCCTCACCTCTCCTCACAGTCTCTCCTTCATTAGCAGCAGCACCGTGGGATGCTACGGCCCATTTCTGAGGTTCACTGTGGTGAGGCACCAACGTGGTCTGGGGATTACTCACACTGCTGCACCTATTGATGCTCTGCATCGTCCCTTCTTGTGCAGACAAGTCACGTTTAGATCTTCCCACACCACTGCCATCCCTCAGATCTCTGCAGCTGCTGCTTCCTGAAGCAGACTCAGGTCTCTCCACCTCTTCCTCCTGCGCTTGCTGGTCGGTGCCTTGGGCTGCCTCGGTGTCACTGCAGATGCTGCAGTCTGTCCCCTCGCTCTCCTCTGTTTCACCTTGAATCATCTTTCTCTGCGTTGCAGCAAACTCATAGATTTCCTCCAGCTCCTGTTCACCCACCCCGTTGTCATCTTCCTTCTGGCCCTCAGGGCTCGGTGTGGCTGCTTCCTCCTCCTCCTCTTCACCCCTCCACACCGAATTCAAGACGTCTTGGAAGTTCTCAGCTCTGCCCTCGCAGTCGTTGTCATCCCTCACCGAGAGAAGATCATCTTCTGAATCCACTCCAGAGGACACCTGACTCTCTGCAGTGTTGTCACACTTTGCCATCAGTTCCCTCACACCGAATCTGCAAGGAAATGGTGGCAATGTCAGAATCTCCCTCCTCCAGAGGATGCTGCTTTCCTGCTGCCCTCCTGTAACTCACAGTTCCCTGTTCCAGGTGTCACTTGCATGAATGAAAGCATCAGGCTCACTCTTCCTTTCTTGTGTCTGAGACCAACCACGTGTGTGACTACGCTACGACTCCTTTGTACCTCTGTACTGACATTTCAGCAAGACCCAGCCATTTCCCTCCCCATATCTCAGCAACTGCTCCTGTTCCAAGCTCTTTACTTAGTGCCTGCCTGGATCAGGGCCGAGAGCACGGCTGAGACAGCAACTAGAGCTCTAAGCACCCAGTGCATTCTGCAAGTGCTGCTCAGACCAAGGGCATCACTAGTGCCCCCTGAGAGTCACACGCACAAGATACGGGGCTCGTCACCATCAACATCAGCTGACATTAAACATCCCGAGACAAAAACTCTTGCCCAAAGCCTGCAAAGCACAGCAGATCTCACCCAGACAAGCGCTGGAGAACTCAGGGGCAGGAGGCTGTTACGGGCCAGCCTCACCAGAGAGCGAGCAGAGGATTTGTAAGGCAGTGGAGGTGTGTGCATGGAGGGGATCCAAACCTGTGAGCCAGGGCCCGGACCTGAGGCAGCAGCCCCGCGGGCACGGCAGCGTCTGCGGCGTAGAGGAAGCGCAGGAAGGCGCGGGCGGCCTCGGCCGACACGTCCCCCAGCAGCACGCGGCGCGTCGGTGCCTCCCCGGCCTCTGCCACCAGCCAGCCCTCGCTGGCAACCTGCGGAGCAAACACACACACACCACGGGCTACTCAGGGAATGGCAGCACCAGCGCTCCTGGTCCCGTCAGCCTCCTCCTTTCCCTGGCCAAGGGCCGGCCCTGGGGCTTTCTTTCCCTGGCTAAGGTGACGCAGGCAGAGCTTCAGAGGGAACAGGCCGCTTCCTCCCGACCCTACAGCTGGGGGCTCCAGTAAACTACTTGTTGTAGTTTAGTCTGGAGAAGAGGAGCCTGAGGAGGGATCTCATTAACAGTGACAAGTGTCTCACTGGTGGGTGTCAGGAGGCTGGGGCAGCACGTTTTTCAGTGGTATCCAGCAACATGAGGAGGGCTGATGGGATGAAGCTGCAACACAAGCAGCTCCATTTACATATAAGTTAAAACTGTTTGTTTCAGTGAGGGAGCCCTGGCCCAGGCTGCCCAGGGAGGGTCTGGAGGCTCCTTCCTTGGAGCTCTTCAAGACCAACCTCGACACGTTCCTGTGTGACCTGATCTAGGTGAACCTGCTTCTGCAGGGGGGTTGGACTGGATGAGCTCTAAAGGTCCCTTCCAACCCTGCCATTCTGTGACTCTAGGATATAAAGGATGGTCCTAGAGCTCTGGATTCAAGTTACTTGCCAGAGCACAACTTCCAGAGGTACCTACCCCTCTCTACAAGCGAGCTCCCTCAGCTGGTTTCAATTTGTCTGCCCTTCATGCCAAAACTCAAGTCCTCCTGCTGTCTCACAGGAAAAGAGGCAAGATACAAAGCACTGCTCCCTGACTGGGACCATTACCTGTGTGAGTCCAACTGGATCTCAGGTTTTAGCCAAAACACACCTCCAGTTCAGTAAGGTCTCACATCCCTTGTAGCCAAACCACATCCTGTGCTATCCGAAACTCCCTCTGGAGCCAGGGACACCATGTGGCAGCAAACACGAGCTCTGAAGTCATCTCTGATTAATTACTGTCCCTTTGTTACCCAAAATCCTCAAAGAAGATCACTCCCTCAGCTGCCCACGAAATAAACATGAAATGCTGCTCTGCAGAGGGGGAAAAACAACCCTCTGAGGGCACCAGAAGTACAGCACAGGGCCAACCCCACAAACAGCTCCCACCCGCCACAGCAGTGGCTGGGGACGCTGGTGCCAGACAGAGCTGCAGGGAAACACAAGGAGAGCATGGCTGACCCAGTAGCTTTTAAGGTCTTTGCTTGTGGGCACACACACGTTTGCCAATAGCTGTGAAAATACCTTAACAGCTCATCATGAGACCGCTGTGTGGCTCATAGGAACTGGTCTCCTCTCTCCAGACTTTCATGGACCCCTCAGAACTGGCCTGAGACACCTTGGGTGGATAAAAGCAAACTTTCCAAAAGGGCAGGTTTAAAGGGAGCTGACTCTATGGACTGGGGGCAGCTCCATAAGAGCAAAGCTCAAATGCCAGGCTCCCTGCCTTTCCCTGTCCCAAGAGGAGGCTGCATGGGAGCAGGCTGGGAACCACCCGACCCAAAATGCTGCTGGGAACATAAGCTCCACCTCACTAGCCTTGCAAAAGGCACTGTTCAGCACAGCTCCCTCCAAAGCAACTGAGGGTGACAAAACTTCTGTGCAGGGTATTTTCAAGTACCTCCCTCAAGCTGCCCAGCCTGGTGACAGGCAGGACACACCAAGGTGGACAAGGCAGTTTGCAGGTGCTCACATGCAAAAATTCAAGGGCTAAAAGCACTTAGGAAGCTTTCTCCATTGTTGGTGGACAGAATGCAAGGAATCCTGGCCTCCCCACAGTCTCCCCACATACAGTGTCACATTTCCCACCACTCTGGCAGGATTCAGGTTTCCTAAGCTGACAGACCCCTGCAGCTCCAGAGGCAGCTGCCTCCGTGCCCAGCAGTGCTCTGTGCTGATGCCGCAGCAGTGAGTGCTGGCAGGTGTGGGCAGCTTGGGCTCTCCTGAAGCAGAGGAGGAAGGCATGTCAGCAGTACTTACCATGTGAACAGCCTGGGGACACCGTGCATACAGCACAAACATGTGGGCATAAAGCACTTCCCCACAGTCCACCTGGAACTGGATGTCACTTAAGTGGGGATTGTTGACCATCGCACTGAAATCTTGAGCCAGTAACTTGAGGGAGGACTAGAACACAGAGGAAACACAAAGAGTTACAGTACAGCTGCAGTACAGTACAGCTTTTCCCTGGAAGTAAGAAGGGAACAACTCAGCTGATCAGCACTGCCATGCTGCGAGCACACTGCCCTGGCCTTCTGCAGGTAACCATCAGCATCACCAGCCTCGGGTCTCCCACAGGATGGACACACACACACAACTCCAACAGCCAGCTCTGGCTTTGTTTTCCTCTGCTTTCTCACAGCTGGGACAGTCCTGCTGCGTTCTGCTGTGCTTGCTCTGCCTTGTGTTACAGCACCATTATCACCTGGGATGTTCACCACAGCCTGCAGCTGCCCTCTGCATCCCCTGCCTTCCACCACATTTTTAGGAAGCAGTATTTTCCACTTTGGTGGGCTTGAACTCAATCTGCCATCATCAGAGGGAGAGGAAAGAGGATGACTCAAGGATGGGGCAATGAGCCTTTCTTCTCCCGCTCCCTGTCTGGCAATGACAGCAGCAGCTCTGCAACAAGGGGCCCACGTAGAACAGAACTAACGTAGGTGCCTGGCTCACAGGGACTCGTGTGCTTACCACTGAAAGCCCTTTTGAAACTTCCACTCAGCTACAGAAAAGAAACATCATTTCTATTGGCTTTGCAGAACCCTTTGCTGGATCTCTGGGGAGGGCTTGTTGACTGAGCTACCTGTGACTGGCTACTGGTGATGGTAAGGTCGGGCCTGGGGCAGGTGCCAAAGACACCCGAAGACCTACCCCAGGCAAGCTTCTAAAGGCTCAGATCCCTCTAGGCAAGCGCCGTGGCTCTGGAGGTGGCCAGTGCTTCAGAGGAGTGTGAAATGCCCCCAGCTCGCCGTTGAGAGGGTGTCTGACTGTAAGCAGAAAGCGGTTCAGAGTTAACACACCGGTCACTGACCTTGTGCTTTCCAAACCTGCTGCAGAGCTGAGGGACTGCAAGTTTTATTCCAGTGAACATCTGCACGAGATGCAGTTCCACCTGGAACAAGACAGCTCTTTGTTTTATCAGCAGGTTTCTACATTAGCACTGGACTGGGGAAACCCAACCTTTCTACTCCTTCCAGCCTGTGTCTGTGGGCTGCCAGCAGCCATTAGCACCAGCACGGCAGCGCACGCCTCCCAGGCCTGCCTAGGTGGGCGAGGGAAGGGGCTGCGTGTCGGGGCAGGGCTGTGGGCTCATCTCCAGGGGGAACACGGGAAGCTCAGTCTGGAAACAAATCTGATGTCTCTTGCTTTCTTGTTCTTGGCAGGTAGGACACCTGCAAGACATCAGCTCAGGAAGCCAGCACACACAGAGCCCTGATGCTCCGTTCCAGGCAGCCAGCCCAGAACTGCCTTCCTGCCGAGGCTAAAATTATACATCAGGAACAGGGAAATGAAGTAAGGCTCCTGGATGCACCCTGCTCTGTGCAAAGCAAACAGGCTGCTCTGAAGACAGCTCCGAGTGGGCACGTGCTGCTGTCAGAGAGCACACCAGGCTCCACAGATGTGCCGTGTCCCAAGCACGGGTGGGGGGATGTGCTACCAATGCAATGGGTGTATTTGCTCTATGTGGTTTGGCTCTGTCTGGGCCCATGTGGAGCACAAATCAGCTCCACTGGCAATCCAACTCATCAGCAACACTTAATTTGCTCAGGAAATCTACCACAGACTCAAACTGAAGCTGAAAAAATGACCATACTGGTTTTCCTGGGGGCAACAGCTTCAGCATCACTATCACAACAGCTTCTGTACCCCAAAAGCTTGTAAATCCTGTGAAGGATTTTAATACCCCAAAGAACAGCTACAGTTTCTGTACCAGGCAGCTGGGATGCTCAAGTTCAGCAGATTCCCACTTCACAGAACGGGCTCCATTTAGAAGTCTCTTCACTCTCTTAGCACAGTGTAAAAGCACTTTCTCAAGGCATCAGAATTCATCTGGCATCGAAAGCTACAGCTGCCATGGCACAGTCATTCATTACCAAACCAAGGGTGCTGAGTTTCACCAGATAAAGTGGGTGACTCTGGCAAGAAGATAAACCAGTGGGGTTTCTCCATGCACTTCAATGGAAGAAAAGCAATTACCCACCGAGGGGCATCACACGTCCTCCAGGTCAGATGCCACCTACAGAACAATACTGGCTCCAATCAAGAGCCACCCATGACTTACCAGCCTGCATTCTTCACCCAGTTACCACAGAGAACACACTGATTTCCAAGCCAGATCCTCTGTGTTCCCACAGCTGAGGATTTTCTAGACCAGACCTTGTACCAGCTGGCATTACCAGCAGCAGAGTGCCCGTCTTCCAGGCACCTCACAGCATTCCACAGCATCTACCAGGCTCTTACATCAGGTGAGAGAATTCGGTGCAAGTCAGCCAGTCCTTGCACGAGCTCTCTCTTCCCCTCAAGGCCCACTGAGGAAGGTGATGGAAGAGGAACAGCTCATTCGGAACCACCTGCAGCAGCCCGGTGCATGTGCCTGGAGAAGCACCAGGCAGCTCTGTCTCTTCAGTTGTGTGGGCACCAAAGAGCTGCCTCTCTAGTTCCTACCCCAAAAACTCTTTGTGCTACAACACAACCCTTTAACCTGTTTCTGTGTGACCTGTGCACAGTCTGGCCTTATGTCACCCACCATTCTAAATCACTGCTCTCCTCAGGTGGGACAAACCCACAGGGCTGCCTGTGGGCATCGCTGAGTTCCCACCACCCCTGCTGCCCTCCCCTGCCCCCACCACGACTCCTGAGCCACCACAACCCTCCAGCACCAACCTGTGTCACTGGAAAGGAGTGGGAAATATTCCTCACCCGTAGGAACTGCAGCAATGCCACAGCTTCTGCTTCACAGCCATCACCAAACACAAAAAAAATGTGGAAAAACCACAAGGGTCATCCTTACCCTTGTACAGCTGCTCCTCAGGAGGCTCCTCTCTTTGGATGGCAGCACAAAGCCACTGTGGGGAATGTCACTGGGTGTCAGCTCTTTGCCTCAAAGAAGAAAATGCACATCACAAATCACATAAAACCTCACTGTGAGACAGAGTGATGCAAAGCTCCTGACAGGGTGCTTGCTCAGCAGCTCCCTGAGACAGTGGCTGAAACCAGCCTGAGCTGGGGGCTCAGTCTCTCCCTCATGGCTCTACTGGAGGGTTTGGCTGTGGGTACCCCAGTGCCACTCAGCCATCAGCAGCATCAGCCCACTGCCAAAGCCCTGCAGGAGGAATGGTGCAGGGCAGGTGCTTCGCTGCTTTCACAGCTCAGTTCTCCTCCAGAGGGAATAAACTGGCACAGAGTGGGACAGGACATGCCACAGTCTCATCCCAGCAGACAGGCAGAATGTGTCTGGGATCTGCATCTCAACCTAGGCCAAACGCTGTGGGCCAGAGGAATCAGCCTGATGCAGCCCGAGCCCTGTGGTGACCTACAGGACACACAGGACAGCACACAGCAACAGCGGGAATTAATGGCCTCATAACAGCTCCTGGTGCACAGTGGCTTCTCTCCACCTGCATTCATTTGCAGACACAGCCAACAGGTATGCACGGAAGGGATTCCCTCACCCGGGAAGCTGTGTCGCCACTGAAGTCCCAGGAGCAGCTGTGCAGGACCAGGAATCATTTGCTGCACTTTAGCACAAGTGAGGAACACTCTACCAAGTGAAAGTGCAGGCAGGTGAACAGCAACCGTGTTCCCTTCCACGGGTGAACAGGGGACACATCCTGCTCAACAGCCAGCCCAGCCCTGGGCACTGCACGGACCCTGGAACGTGTGGTTGTGCACCACATGCAGCTGTGGCTGGGCACATCACCGAGTGGCCCATCGAGGACTCCTGGCTGCTGTATTTTTAGGTAGAGACAAACTTCAGGTTTGTGTAACAGATGTACCAACACAAAAATCATCCCTCTAGCACATCTCATCCAGCATCTCAGGGCCTGAAAAGACACTGCAAAGAACAGAAAAGCTGTCCAAACAGCAGGGATGAGGATTTTCTTGCAGCTATTGTCCAGGCTCCCTCCTGGCAGAAAATACTTTGATATCTCTCAGGGAGTTTACAATATAATGTAGTACCTGCTGTCCCACACTGAGATCAGTGAATCATCTCAGAAACATCAGCTCAATTGTATCTGAAGCTTACTGCAGACAAACTTCCCCCCACAGTACAACACCCTGTGGATGCTGTCACAGCTCTCCTGACTTGGCACAGCCCAAGCCTGGCTCCGTGTAGCTGAAGGCACTAGGGAGAGGGCTCACCAAGCTGCCACAACTCACCGGGCTGCTCTGCTGCCTGAACATGGGCCACATCAAGGTTCCACTGAGTGAGGGTAAGTCCTTCCCTGGCCAACTCAATCAGGTCCTGCAGGGTCTGAACATCCTTCTGGCTGTGAGACAAAGGCTCCCCATCTCCTTCAGGGCCTGACTTGGAGTCATCAGAAGTTTGGCTTCCTGCTTCTGTGCAAGTGGGCTCACGGGAACTGAGGTCAGGCTGCATTTGCTGGGACAGTTTTGGCTGCCCAGACCCCCCTGATGGCAGAAGGTTCTCTGGCTTATGATTCTGAACAAAAGAACAGGTAAAAGACAGCAATGAATTAGGTCTCATTTTACATATTTCCAGAGCTCAGAGTGCAGTCTCCGCACTTTGGAAGTACCCAGCAAAGCATGACAGAGCATTCCCCAGGTACAGGGCTTCCTGAGCTAAAGGCTCTCTGCAGTTTCATGAAGGACTCTGGAAAGATAAGAGAGCTCTGAAGAGAAGAAAGCAAACAGAAGATGTGGAGAAGGTAGTTTCTCCAGGAGCATGTCTGTGCAGGCAACCGCCAAGCAGGAGAAGGGGTGGTGGACATGCTCCCACCCCCAACATCTTCCATTAGAGCTGGGGCTCTTGGCAACAGCCACAGCTGAAGCTCTCCGGGTGCTGCTGTTCTGAAATGCTTCTGCAGTTACACGTAACTAAATCCAACTTTCACCTTGGAGCTGACATTTTCCAGGTTTGGTGTCTGCTTTCCCAATAAAACAGTTTTGCTTGTTTACTTCTAAGTGGTTCAGCCATTGCTGTGAGTGGAAAGAATCAGAGGGACAACTCTTGCCATGATTTTAAAGGCCATCCTGCTTTTTATTTTTAAACTCCTCTGGCAGTTTTTGGCTTGAACAAAAGGTGAAAATTCTTCATGGAACAGAGTCCCTCCACTACAGCCCCAGCCTGCAGCCAGGCAGTGAAAACCTCTGGGCTTTCACTGTGGAAGAAGTATTAAATAAAGCACTTACACATGCAAGGGGGCATTTGAATAGAAGCACTGAACAACTCTTCAAGGAAAGAATGAGGGAGAGAAGTGATATCCTTCCTCTCCGAGTGTAAGTATGTGATAAGAGGGATTCAAAGAGCTTTGTCTATTTCTGTAGAGACTTTCAACAAAACCACAGAGCAGTGCAAGGGGCAGGAGATCCAGCTGAAAACCAGACTGAAACAGGGGAACCAAACACAGGATCAAAGCTCTTGGGCACCAAGAGGCAGCGGGATGCACAAGGGAAGCCTGCAAATGCTGCACTTGCCAACCTTCTCCTCTGTGCAGGACAAATATCAGCCCACAAACTTTTCACCCAGATCCTTGCTGAGTGCAACACACAGGCAAAGCTCGTACTAGAACCAGAGACAAGTGCCAAGAAGGGAATCAAGTGTCAGGCTGCTGTACATGTGGGCAAACTAGTGTCAAAATGAGCAGGATGGGATCCCTTTAGCCAATACTCTCTGCTCCCAGCAGTTTTATTTCCTGAAAGCTCAAGGAGCAGCATGGCAACAGCATGGTAACAGCGTGGTAACAGCGTGGTGAGCTTTGGTCTCCTCTCCAAAAGGGAGCAACAAAAGTTCAAGATCACAAAGCCTACCTGAGTAAGACCAGGGGACAACAGGGCATGAGCAGTGAGTGTGCAGAGGCAGTGGATGGCTTGTTTAATAGCAAATGAGGAAACAAAAAGGTTATAGGACAAATGAACCAGGGCACAGACCAAAGAGCATCCCACCTGCAGAGGCTTCCAAGGTTCAATGGGAGGGGTGAGTGCAGCAGTGTAGAACGATGCAGGGTCACAGGGGCCCGTCAGAGCACTGATGTTCCACAGAAAGCTCTCCTTGGGTTTGGGCAATGGCAAGAGCCAGGCTGCTTTCCTGGATTCATCCTCCAAAATCCTACTAGTGGGAAGCTGGGGGGTGGGAGGGAATTCCACCTCTTCTGCAAGCAGCATAGCTACTCTCTCTTGGATCCTTTTGCGGGCCTTCTCAGGGTCCTGCAGCAGCAGAGGAGGAGGTGCAGCTGGGCCCCTTCTGCGCTGTTTCTTCTCTTGAAAAAGAAATGGAAGAGGAACCCAAATAAACAACCAGTCCTGAACACACTGACTGAGGAGCTCAGTGTTCCAGCTCCTTCACATGTTGTAGTCTGGCATGACCAAAAGGCAGCTACGAGCTGAACACAAGCCTAAAGATTTGTGCAGGCAGCCCAAAGCCTCTCACCACCCTCACGGGAGAGAGCTGCAGCACACTGACTCCTGCTCTCTCTGCGTAACCTGGCCATCATGGAAGCACCACATATCCACGTGGTCTACCTCCCAGCCCCATGGAACAGTGCCTGCGTGGCACTGCTTCACAACAAAGGGAGACATGACACCAAATCCATCAAGGATTCCTTTTCTGGTCACTGAGGACATCGAGCCACAGCTCACACAAACACTGAGCAGCATTCATTTGGAAATCCTGTGTCCTACCACCTTTATCTTACTACTGTCCAACCCCAAACCCAACTGGGAGTACTTATTGGCAGGAGGACACCTGAGCAGGGCCATGAAGAGTGAAGCCTCCCCTCTATACAGCACCCAACGCTCTCCCTGGCAGTTGTCATCCTTTGTAAACCTTTGTGCACACTGGAAGAGCGAAGCACCTGCTCACCAGCACACAGTACACACACAGATAAGAGAGAAGGCTGAAAAAGCCACACTGATCCAGCTTGCAGCAGCATGAACAGGAAATAATCTACTGCAGAAGAAACAGCAATCACATTTTGTGTTATTTCTTCTCAGTCCCACGGCTGACAAACCCAGTAACGTACCCACAGAGCATTTTACAGATTCAAAACAATCAATCAGTGCAAAACCCCCGTGGGATTCCCCTGAGACCCACAGGCATCCTGCAGCCTTTCCTGGCTGAGGGTGGATCCTGCCTGTTTCTGAAGGTCTGACAGCTTAAATAAAGCAGACACAGGGCTGTCAGCCCTCCCGTGCCCAGCAGGAAAGGTTCAGTGCAGAGCAGGCTGTGCTACACCCTCCTCCCACAACACAGCCTTTGACACTAACTCGCTCTAACACATACCTGACCCTGGCTTCCATTTGATTGGAAAAGCAGCCACTGGTTTCACATTTGTAACTGATTTTGCTTGTTCCTGCTTTTCTTGCTCCAACAGAGAGCGTGACATTGCCATAGCAACCAGCAAGTCTTCATCCTTACTCTCCATTTTGGCCCTCTTCTGCATTTTCTTCGAGTCCTCTTTGGAGGAACTTTTCCTCTTTGACCTGCTTGGTTGGTTGCTGAAACACAAGAATGCAGCAGGAAGCCTGAGTTAATGTGACTGGCTCAGGGACAAGAAACACTGAGCAGCCCAGACCAGCTGCTCTGCTTGCTCATAAAGGTGCCCATATCGAGGAAAACAGAAAACTGTTTGGTACCTTCTTCCCTCCCAGAGAGCAAAGGGTTTCTGGTCATCCAGGGAAATGAGAGCAGTTTAGAGAAAGACACACAAGACCACAGCACTGATATAAGCACCTGATCTCCCTACTTTTACCGAAAGGGAAATAACAAGTTGAAGCAGGGTGAAGCCAAGGTCATCAGCCAATGCTTTCCCACCCTTCTGCGATGGTCCTTCCTCAGCACAAATGGACTCAGGAGCCCTGCTGCAAATTCAGTCAGGCACCACTTGCTGTACTCTGAAGATTCAACTCCAATCCAAGACAGCAGATGCAGCTCTGTCCCAAGCACGTTCCGAAACATCGTGTCTGTTTCCCCTTTTGGCTCAGGGTATAAAGCCCAGATCTCCAGCACAGCTGTAAGCTGAAGAGCTGAGGCATGGGCAGGAGAGATGCTCAGGAGAGACTGCAGACGCTGTGGTCTGCTCAATGAGCTCAAACACACTGTTCAGCTCCACTGCGTAATTGCCTCATGAAGCACAACTACTGACAAACCAGTGGAAGATTATTTACTCTCCCTTTCACTCCTGCCTGCTGACTTTTGCAGTCATCCACCACCTGACCACTTCTGAAGGAAGGCAAGATCATTCCTCCAACGAAGTACCCCAGTGGTACTGGGTCATGGCTCTACTTGACCTTCTTTGGCCTCAGGGCTCACGCAGTGTGCGAGCCTGCCCTGCTCCTGCCACGCATCCCCAGGAGCACAGCTTCAGCCTCTCTCAGGCCACAGGAAGTAACCAGCACCTTTTACCTTCACTGGCTTACCTGGGACACTGAGGAGGGGCATCTCCAAGCGTGGACACCTGCAACTGCACCGCCTGAAGCAGCAGCTGAGGAGGAACCTCCATCTCGACAGCACAGCGTTTCAGGTGACTGACTCGGCTCTGAGGCGTCTGGAACTGCTTCCCACAGATGGGACACTCGGGGACCAGTGGTTTGCTGCAGGATGACCCCTGTGCTTCCTCCAGCTCATCCAGACACCTGTGAGATGACAGCAAAGCTTGCCAGACTTGCAAAGTGTCCACACTAAGATTTAAACCATATTAAAGAGAAGCACAATTATCTCATCCCCTGAGGAAACACGAATGATGTGCCCACTGCTGTGATGGGCACGGCCTGGCACAGCCACGAGCTTAAGGGGGACAGGAGGTGGAAAGGACACATCACACTGGCCTTTTACCTGTTCACATGCTGCTCTCGGCGTGTGGTGTTCATGGCTGAGAGATCCTTCTGGCAGATCTGACAGAAGAACAACCCTGCATCCTCCAGGCTTGCCAGGGCTTCCTCTTTGCTTTCCTGCTGAAGCGCCAAAGCCAGAGCACCATCGTGCTCCAGGGATGGGAGATGCTGGGTATCTGGCAAAGGAGAGAGAGCAAACTAAGAATCCTGTATGAAAGCTGTTGGAGCTGTTACACTGGTTATGATTAGTATGTTAAAGAAACACATAAAAGTTAATTGCCATCTTTCCCCTTGCACCCTCACTGCTGCTCTCACACGGGAACGCACAAACTGTGCAGGACTGCACTGGCCGAGGAGCAGGAGGGGGCAATTTGCTACTGCCGGAGCCAAACGAAGGGTAAGTTTTGGCTGAAGTTTCTGGGGAGAGCATGGGATCTTACACATTACATATTAAAACACAGCAGGGTTCACATCTGTACAGAACCAACACGGCCTCGACTTACAAGGGCCCAAATCAGAGACAAACGGCTGTGAATTCAATTTGCCTGCACAGAACATATCACCTTACACATACCAAAGGTGGGGGCTACCTGGGAGTCATATTTACCTAACACTGTCCCAAAGGAAGGACTACAAAGTTCACCGATCCTGTTGGAACTTCAACCTGTTTCCAAGAAGAGAACTATCCCTCTGGACTCTATCCTGAGGTTAATGCAGCCTTAGGGAAGAGCTGGGAGAAAAGTTCAGGTAAACCTTCACCAGTGGAGAAAGCACATGATGGATTCAGTGCTGCACAGCGAGCACTGGGCTAGCTGGGAACAAAGCCCAGGCACCTGGCTGCTGCTCAGGCAACCGCTGGCAGCAGCACACAGCTCACCTTCCGCACGCCCAGGAGCTCCCAGGAGCAACGTACCGGTCTCTGCTGGGTTCTGCTCCTGGCTCTCCTCAGGAAAATCCCCGCTGCCTACAGACTTGGGCAAATCCTCAGTGCTGTGCCTCAGCTGCTCGGGTGCCACTCTCTTGAACTGCTGCATTCTCTCTACTACCAGCTCTGCCACCCGCGCCCTTGGCCCCGCCAGCGGCGGGAGCTTTGCGGTGGGGGAAAAGCAGGTCCCCGGCTGCAGGGCAGGATGGAAGGATAACGTAGTCTGGGAACTGCCACTCTGAGTGTTTACTGGAGGGAGAGAAAAGACCAGAGCTTTACCAGTCAGTTTTAAACACAGAGCTGAGCTGCCCAATGGCAGCCTGAGCCAGGCTCGGCTTTGAAACAGCCCCTCAGAGGATGGAGTGAATCTGTTCAGCTATTCCGTGACTTTATACTTGACAACCACAGTAACAGGATCAGGCTTCTGTGCTGCAGTGGAGTTCAGAGATCTCAATATCCCTTTTAGAGAGAGGAATTTTACAGCAGGCCTTGCCCGATGGTCAGACACTAGTGAGAACAGGCAGCAAGGCAGCCCGAGCACCCCGCTCTCCCCAGCATGGCCACCACAGAACGTCCTGTGGCTCTTGCTGTTCTCTCTCATCTCCAAACCCTACCTGTGGCTCAGCCTGAAGGAACTCAGCACTCCCAAAGAGAAGTGGTAACAAGGAGGAGGCAGAGGCAGACTAACACCTCAGCCTACCTCTGCTGTGCCTGAGGTATCCTGTGGGCAGGGGCGGCACACAAGATGGGACCCAGGACCTCACCAGCCCAATGATCTTGTCTCTGAGCACAGTCAGCAACATGTACTTTGAAAAAGGGTGACCAGAACAGGACAGGTACAGAATAATCCCTTTCCTGGCTGACCTACTTATCAGTTTAAGGGCTTCCTGTACTGGTGAGTGCATTCTGGCCATCACGTTCAATGACCACGGGAGGACTAATCCTTTACGAATTCATTCAACACCTTTCTTAACTCGTTTGTAATTTTGGCCCTGACAACAGCCAGAGGCAATACATTTCACCACAGTGAGTGAAAAAGCACCTCAGTATATTCTGAGCTTGCTTCAGGATCGTTTGATGTTTCTCTCAGTTCTGACACTGCAAAAAGAAAAGTGAGCAATGGCTCCCCAGCACATCGCTGTGTACCAAGGCTTCACCTGGCTGAAGGAGATCTTCTGCCTGTGTGTAGCAGAGAAGAAACTCCTAGGTTAAACCCCTGGACAAGCCCAAGTAGATGGAAACACAAAAGCAGTGCTGACAGAGCATGTCTGCAACGTGTCCCCTCCAGGTGGGCTTCCAAAGACCTCCACTGGACCCCTGACTCCTTCCAGTCTTGGCCTGCTCTCTGCTTCAACAATTTGAGTTCACTCACCTGTCAGAGTCCTCTGGCTACACTCGCTGGCCACTGTACTCAGCTGGCTGGCAGGGAAAGGGCTTTTCCTTCCATCCCCTCCTGCAGTCTCACCACTACAGGCCGCAGCATCCCCATCTCCGTGCACCGACGCTTGTTCCTTTGCACCCAAGCCCCGAGGGAAGTTTGTTTCCTTCGCTGTTGGCGAGTGATAACGGATTTGGCTCTTAGCAGCCGCTTTGCCTCTTCTTAATCTGCCTCTTGCTGCAGTGCTCTTTGACCTGCTCTGAGCCCTCTTTGCTGCCTCAGCATCCCCAGCTTTTTTCTTCGCTCCACACAAAAGATTCGCCCACAACTCTTTAAAGTCATTGTCCTGTTCGTCCATTGGGCTGCAGGTTCCAACAACACCGTGGCCTAAGGACACTGAGAGAACTGGAGGGCAGGGGGAGATACCAGAATGAGCTCAGGTTGGCATCACCTGTCACCTGCAATGTTCACCAATTCCCTTCCACCACCTCCGAGATCTCCCTTCTCCAGACTCTGAGGGCACCAGAGGGAGCGCTTCAGTGCTGCCCTGACAGTTCATCCTCCCACGCTGCCTTCACAGCCACTGAGCACTGCACATGCTCTCTCCAGGGACCCCACTTGCTTTCACCAGCTGGCTCTTCAGAGCTCTGAGCACCTCAGTCTGTGCAGAGCACGCGGAGGATCTTCCTGATCTGTGTCAGGGCTTCAGAAAGACCCTTTAATGAAGAAGCAAAGGCGGGTGGCAGTGCAGGATGCAGCATGGGACAGGGCTGGGGTAGAGCTCTGCAGGAGGAGAGACTTTGTACAAAACAGTAAGATTAGAAAAAGCACATATTGACCCAAAATACTACTGCCATGATTGTCCCACAGACAAGCACAAGCCAGGCTGGGAAAGAGAAGGAGGAAAGCTTTCACAATAGATACCTAGTACTGGGAAGGGCTTTGTCCTGGAGCTCAGCATCTGAGGCTCTCCTTTCTTTACTCACATCCATACTGACATTCACATAACAGAAAATCATGGAATGCAGCAGGAGAGGGGAAAAAAAAGTCCTTCATATCAAGCAGCTAACCTGGAGTGTACAATCCTGCTTTTCAGCTTTAGAGGAGGGCCAGACCTCATTTTGAGAGGTAAATAAAAGCACTTCTTGGCATTTCAGAAGGGTTTCTGTGACAAGGCTGACAAAATTCTACCAAATGTGTTCATCTTTCCACTCCTCTTACCTCCACATGGCTGCTCACCTTCAGGATAGCTGTCTTGCTGACTAATTAGCTGTCCTGCTGACTAATTAGCCGTCCTGCTGACTAATTAGCCGTCCTGCTGACTAACACTGAACTCTGACTGCTCATTAACCTTGGCACCGGCCATGCCTCACAAACTGCTGTCAGATACACAAGGTACACAGCCTAAACACACCAAGTTTCAAAATGAGTTTCTTAATCCTTTCAGCAGGAACTGCAGCACCAGTCAGGGATTACTTGGAGCAGCACTGGGTAACAATGCCCAGATGGAAATGCCATCAATCCCCAGGCACCTTTAAAACCAGATCTCTATTCTTAGACATGTGGATTGTTCTCTTCTTACTGCTCCCGAGCTCCCTACGGTTCTGGCTGTTTTACCAGAGGTTTTATATTGCTCCCAAAACCTATTTCTTTCAAGCCTAAACCAGAGTGTTTCGCTTGGAATGGCAGCAGCTGTGTTTCAGTTTCTCCAGTAAAGCTCTGGGCACCGAGAGACTCCGAAAGCAGGAAAAACACATGTGAGATTGTTTTCTCAAACGGCTTGGCTGCAGCCACGCGAGGCTGAGGAATGCTGGTCACACACTTCCATGGCTCAGCCTTTCCTATAAGCAATTACAGATGTTAATGGATTTATTTATTTTAAACTCAGGCTCCCAACCCAGCCGAGGCTTTTGCTGTGGATCTTGGAGCCGTTTCCTGTTAGCCAGAAACTCAAGTTTTATGCAGTCAGTTCATCAATTTCCCTTTCCTGGGCAGAAACTGGGTGTAGTTATCACTGTGAATCGACCACTTTCTTCTGGGGAGGAGACAGCATGTGGAGAAAAACGGAATCTCACATCCTCCGTGGCTTTAAATAGCTCTCACAGCCACATCTGTGCTGGTGTTACTGATAGGGAGTTCCTGACATTAAACCCTGAAACAGATCAGCACTTCTGTGTTTGCAGTAAATGTTCAGTGCCCTGAGCAGGCCAAGCCAGACACACAAACCATGCAAAGCTACTCCTCCCTTTCCAGACTTCTACTTACAGCCTCCTGCTCTGTTTGACACCCCTGCAGGCTGTACCTAACAACCCTCTCTGGCACCGCCGTGCAGACCTTGCAAAGCCACAGCTTTGGAAAGCATTTCTTTTGGCACAGTATGAAACTCATTTGGGAAGATTTTAGGGCTCAACAAATCACAAAGCTGGTTGAATAAAATAAACAGCAGCACTTACCCGTCCACTTAGATGCCAAATCTACAGCTCAGCTGTGCCCTCCAAGCAAACAGGAGCAGCCAAATGGTACCAGGCAGGATGGAACCTGCAAAAGGGAAGGAAAGGGTTACACTCCATGCATTTTGTACTGACTGCTCTTTTCACTTGAGTTCTAAGTTGCAGGCCAAGTTCTGCACGAGTTCCAGGCAGTGCTGGGGTCTGCTCAGGCAGCAGCATGTCCCCAGCAGGGAGCAGCACCACAGGCCCCTGCAAACAGCCCCAGGCCTTCAGAGCAGGTCACACGGGCTGCAGAAAGCCCCCAGATCTCCTTGACTTTCCACTGCTTTTTCTGAGATGCACTGACCAGTCCAGCAGACAGCAAACTGCTGATAAAGAGGTGTTATACTGTTCACATCCCTTCCCATTCAGGCCTCACAGATCCCAACATCTTCTTTGGTTTGTTTCCAAGGCATCTGCTTGCTGAGCAAAGGTTTCACCTGAGCAGAGGTGCACAGGGCTCCTTCAGGGTCTGGTGTCATTAGGGTGCTCCATATGATTTCTTTCTTTTTCTGCCTCCGTGCTCACCTTCACACCCCTCCACACTGCAGTGGAAAACCTACTGTGTCACCTGCAGTTTGGAGCTGGAACCACCTCTGCTCTTGACTCAGCTGCATCACTGCCCCGTGGGACTCCCAGGCACACACTGAGGCAGACTCAGAACAAACCCTTGGACGCTCCTTGCTACCTTCCAGCCCGTTCCCTCTCTCACACCATGTACCACCCGTGATAATCCTTTATCTCTTTCCCCTTTTCAAAGCATTTCTGAGCAAGCTACATCAGTCCTTTCTTTATTCCCTGATTTGTTGACAAATTCAAACCACTTTGTTATGCTGCTGAGAGACAGGCTACTGGGGAAACTTGGCACCATGCTGGTCAGACACTGGCAGGTTAAACATACATGACAGACATCTACAAATAACTGGATGATCACTTCAACCAGTTTAACGGGCACACAGAAAAGATTTACTGCCTTGGAACTACACAGTTCAATCATAGAATCCTTCTTAGGAAAGAAACAGAGGTCAGAGGTCAGCTGCCTTCCCACCCTTCAGAGCAGCTTCTCTTTAACAACTGAAGACTATTCCTACCTGCAGCCCAACCAGCTGACACCATCTCCTCTGGGCTCTCTGATATGCATCATCTGGGCCTGCTCACTCACTGCTGTAAGCTGTTTGTTCCCATCACTTCAGCCTCCAAGAACATGTCAGCGCTGTGGCTACAGAGTGTAGCTCAGCACTAGGCAGGGAATGTAGCTCAGCACCAGGTAGGCCTCAACAACTGTGCCCAGTAGGTACCTTCTCTCCTCTCGATCCCCACAGTGGTGCCTCAGTCTGTATCCTCCTCAATTACTCACCTTTAAAGGAAGCCTGACTCTATGCCTTCCAAAAAGGAAAGCATCGTGCTACCCTGGGAGCAGCTTCCTGGGATTCACACAAAATCCCACGGGAAGTGGTGTTATTTAACACTAGAACGTGAGGCAAAAGCTGATCTGAATCCTTCCTCACGTGTGCCATTTCCTCCTGGTGAAAGTACCACCGAGCCCACGCTGCAGACACATCCCCTCTCCCCATCTCCACCAGTGAAGGCACCCAGCAGGCAGCTGCGTCCCCAGCTGGTGTCAGGAGTGAGGGTGCTGGGTCTGCAGCACCCACCTCCCCCAGGCAGAGCGAGGCAGTACCTGTGTGCCAGGCAGTGGGCTGCTGCAGGAAGCAGGGCTGGCAACTTTCTTGGCAGGAACACCTTCTCCCACTTCCTCCACCAGCAAGATCAACGCAGGAGCGCTCCTGACAGTCCTGTCAGGCTGGCCAGAACTTCACAGAAAGTCAAAGGACGGGATCAAAGACACTGTCAGTGCCTGAGCCTGCAGAAATGAGCTGATTCCCACGGCCTGTCTGAGCCTGGGCTGCCAGCCACCACGTGCTGCCCACGGTGGTGAGCAGTGCCTGCTGTTGTGTAGGCACTGGAAGGTTTATTGCCCTCTCCCCTCCTCTTTTTATGAAAGCTGCTGCCTGAAGATCTCAAGGTTGGGAGCAAAGCTTCCAGTCAAAACAGTTCAAATACTGCAAAGGGAAAGAATGCCTGTGGTGTTTGTTCTGGAAACCACAGCTGAAGGTGGTCCCCAGGGACCCTTCCAGACCAAACCCTCCAAGAAAAAACCTTCCTACAGGTTCCTGATGGAGAAGAACCTGCACATCAACAGTGCAACTTCTGAAAAAGCCTATTATCCTGCATCCTTCTAGAGACTCTACACTAAAGCCTGGTCTCTCCAGGCTCCTGCACCAACCGATACCTTTGTCACTGACACCACAAAGGCTCAGCACTGGATCTGTGAAACACAGGGTCTCTGTGCTTGTAGAAGTGCAGATAAATCAACACTGAGGACAGTGACACTGCTTCTATGAGGGAAGAACAAATGCTACGTGAAGAACAGGAATTCCAAGTCAGGTACCACCCATCTTGTCCTGGTCTCTGCCAGCTTTCCATGCAAGGAAAGAGTAAGAAAATCAGGTGTGGAGAATAGGAAATGACAAATTAACTCAAGTCTATATAAGCAAGGAAATGATGGCTGGGAGAATCGTAATCAGGTTCTAAGGAGCAGTCGTAGCAACAGCCAGTTTCAATGTCTACCTGATGCTACCCACTGCCACCACCTGATACCCCACTGGGGTACCACACTGACATTCCTCCTCAGGACTACACCTCCCCCTGCAAGCACCTTGAACATATGGCAAAGCACTTCATAGCCAGTAAAAAATCTAGCACGTTCCAGGCATGAATTTTAAATCACTACTTACATGACAAAATGTCCCTCTGCCTTTCAAGGCTGTAGAAATGAACCTTACTTTATAAAGCACTTCAAGTGGAACATTTATATCTCCTCTGGAAGGAAAAAGGGAAGTGAATATAAAAACAACAACTAACGGCTGCTCAGGTGCAAATGCCCACGGCCTGTGTGTAACCCCAGCCGCACCCAAACCTCCCATGGCTCGGGTGCAAATGCCCGTGGCCTGTGTGTAACCCCAGCAGCACCCAAACCTCCCATGGGCTCAGGTGCAAATGCCCACGGCCTGTGTGTAACCCCAGCCGCACCCAAACCTCCCATGGCTCGGGTGCAAATGCCCGTGGCCTGTGTGTAACCCCAGCAGCACCCAAACCTCCCATGGGCTCAGGTGCAAATGCCCACGGCCTGTGTGTAACCCCAGCCGCACCCAAACCTCCCATGGCTCGGGTGCAAATGCCCGTGGCCTGTGTGTAACCCCAGCAGCACCCAAACCTCCCATGGGCTCAGGTGCAAATGCCCACGGCCTGTGTGTAACCCCAGCCGCACCCAAACCTCCCATGGCTCAGGTACAAATGCCCACGGCCTGTGTGCAACCCCAGCAGCACCCACACCACACGTGCAGTTGGTGCTTCAGAAATGCTCCTTGGATTTGACTGAGGGCAGCAACAGATTATGAAACAGAAAAACACAACTGAGAATTAAGGACTGGACAGAAACGTTTCAGCACAGGCCCCAAAAGCCAATGAAGAGCACAATACTAATTAAAACCTAACTTTGTTTTCAGAGAAAGAAAAGTGATCAGAGCATTAACAAAAACAAATGCAGAGAAGAGCCGGGAGGTAAAGGGCAATGGACAGCACTGAATATAAACAATGAGTTGTACTGAAAAGAGGAGGTAAGATTCCACAGGACCAGCTGTCTGCTGAGGGAAGTGAAGGACTTGCACAAAGATCTCTTTGGTGCACGTCCAAAGCAAGAAGAAAAACCTACCAAGGCCACTAGATCCCTGTAACTCCAACTGCAGAACTGTTGCACGGAGAATACTGAGCATCCTTCCAACACCCATCCCCTGGTGTAGTTGGACAGCAACCCACAGCACAGTGAACAGCAGCCACTGGAGGTATTTCTGTCAACAGAATCAGATTATCTGCAAGGAGAAGTCGCTGTGATTTTCCAGAAAGGACGATTAGGGAAGCAAACAGCCATGTTTCAGGCTGAGAGCAACGCCAGGCTGCTGAGGAAATGGCTCGTGTGGGAACTGATGAAGGAAGATGGATAATGCACAGTGGTGTGAAACAAGCTTTCCTGCATTAAGCTCATACCTTTGCAATGAGACCTCTGTGTGTTAACAGACCTGCAGCTCTTTTGTAAACCACTAAAGAAGCACCGAGGGACAAAATGATTCATTAACATCATACCAAACCAATAGAACACATTAACAATGACTGAAATGCAGCTAGATGGGTTTCACAATGGGACTGCAAACAGCAGGCACTGGGTGCAGATGTTCCCAGCACCCTCCCACTGAGATTCACTCTGCCTGCCTTGGTTTTCCAGTATTTAGACTTTGGAAATGGGTGAGGAGAAACGAAAACCACCACTGATGAAGCAGTGGGAACCACCAGACAGTGCTGATGACAGAGAAGCAGAATGAGGCAGACCACCTGGTTAACCAACACAAACCCCAACACAGTCCCTGTTCTAGGAGGGGGCCACACTTACAGGGTAGAACCATAGAATCACACAATGGTGGGGGTTGGAAGGGACCTTTAGAGATCATCCAGCCCAATCTCCTTCCAAAGCTGTTTCACCTAGATCAGGGGGCACAGGAACGTGTCCAGGGGAGGTGGGAAACCTCCCGAGAAGGAGCCTCCACACCCTCCCTGGGCAGCCTGGGCCAGGGCTCCCTCTCCTCAGCACCAAAGGACTTTCTCCTCCTGTGCCAGGGGAACTGTTTATGTCCCAGCTGATGTCCAGCTTGTCCTGCTGCTGGGCACCACAAAACAAAGTGTCCCCCCAACCTCCTGACACCCACCACTGAGATATTTGTAACTATTAATGAGATCCCCCCTCAGTCTCCTCCAGCCCCAGGGCCCACAGCCTTTCCTCACAAGGAAGATGCTCCAAGGTAGATACACTGGTCCTGGGAAGCAACAACTACAGAGTGAGGAGTCCAGAGAGACAATCAAGCAACGGTGGGCCCTGTATGAGCTGAGGCCACAGGGATGTGTGTGCTGGAAAAGGTTACCTTTATAAACTCTGCTGAAATTCTTCCAGCACGAGGCACTGGCAGAGGATGTGCTGCCCACAGGTCTCACAGCACCAGAAGTGTCCATGTCAGGGAAGGTGCTGCTTCAGACCACCCTTCAGTCCCCAGGACAAAGCCTCACACAGCCCATCACTCCTCCAAACTGACCACACCTCGCCTTGTCCCCTCTGGGGCCGTACCTGTGGCCAGCCCAACAGTTCCATCTCTCTGGACACCAGGAACGGAGCAACCAGCGTCACAGAGCTCCATGGCAGGAAAATTACCTGAGCCATTAGTGAAGATGTGAATGCAGAGAGAAGTGAGAACGTTTGCATGGCAAACATTCAAGCCCTCTCCTTCCAAGGAGATAGTGTTACGGGTACCTTCACCTACACCACCGTAACTCCTGCTGCTGCTACGTGTATCCTCTGCCTGGGGATTATGCCCAAGCTCACCATCACAAAAGCCAGGCACAAGGCGAAATGTAACACACATTCTCTAGAACAGAGTGATACTTGCTTTGAAAAGGCGACCAAACTCATCGTGGACTTCTACAGCTGACCTAATAATAGATCTTTTACACTAACGTTTCATTATAACACTGAACCACTCTCTTCTCAGCTCAGTAAAACATCCTGCTTTGTGGGTATGTTGCCCTCTGATGCTTCCCCACTATCACACCTGCCCTCCTCTCTCCAGAGTCTGCCATGAACAGGCTGATGACTGCTCTCAAAATGCACTTTTACACTTCTTCCCTTTGAAGTGTCTTCTCTTATTAATGTGGTTCCTTCACCCGACTGCTATCCACACACATCGTCACCTGTGGACTTGATGTGAGTGCTCTGGGAACCTCTGGGGTCACACTACACCACATCAGGGTCACATCCAAGTGTCTCTTGCACAGTAACGACTCGAGGCTGGCTCTCAGACAATGACCTCAGCCCCACCATGTTCAGCTTTCAGGAAAGTCCTTCCTACAGACTCAGGACAAGGGCCTCACGTACAACTGAGGACCCTGAAGCACAGTTTGAGTTTCACTAGCACACAATTCAGTGTCAAACAGCCTGTTTAAATTGCTGTTTTCTACCATTTCACAGTTTCCTTGGAATAAAACCCCAAACACGTAATGACAATTGACTCACTGGGAAAAGCAGCTGCTCAAAAGAACCTGAGGTCTGCTTTCTTCCCAGTGCAAAGCTTGTGATTAAAACTCCTTCTGTTTCCAGTCTGCCCCTGACACATCCACACAGCTAACACCATGCAACGACTCCTGGCTACCCAGAAAACAGCTTTAATCCAAACAGCAAAATCAAAGGGGAGAGCAGGGAGATGAAGAACAGGATTTTAAGTAGAGATGAAATCCAACCCCACAAGGATCTTTTTTTTTTTTGCAGTCAAAACAGGAACTACAGCCACTCTGTCATTCTGGACAGTTTATACTGCAGCCAACAGACTGAGCATCAGTTAGTGCTTTGGCTTCACTAGAGTGAAACTATTTATAACAGCACGTGTCATTTCAGCTTTACTTAAAACCAGGACAGTTAAAAGAAGCACCTGTGCATCTGCAGGACGTGGTGCTGTGGGTAAAGCAGCTGACAGCCAGTGTTCCCCCTCCAGGCAGGCCCAGGCACTGATCCTCACGCCCCTGAACCTGGAAGAGGAAGATAAAACGCCGTGTTGCTTCAGGAAGCTGCTGTCAGATTCCTCAGAGCTGCCTGAAGGAAGTTTAATGTGTCCAGTCAGAGCAAAGTTTTTAATGGCTCAGCCTATGGATGCTTCAACTCCAGCTTTTAGCCTAGAAAAGAGTAAAGGGAGATCCCATCAACACTTCTAAGTTCCTAAAGGGTGGGTGTGAGGATGGGGGGACACTTTGTTCTGTGGTGCCCAGGGACAGGACAAGGGCTGATGGACATGAGCTGGGACACAACCAGTTCCCCTGGCACAGGAGGAGCAACTGGTTTGGTGCTGAGGGGAGGGAGCCCTGGCCCAGGCTGCCCAGGGAGGGTGTGGAGGCTCCTTCTCAGGAGGTTTCCAACCCCCCCTGGACACGTTCCTGTGCCCCCTGA
>WBNH01001413.1:31145-49444 GCA_013401255.1 Urocolius indicus
TCTGACCTCTCCGCCGCGGAACCCCGACGCGCAGAGCGAGGCGCATGCGCGGGCAGACACGCGCCCGAGCCGCCCGGCACCGCGGCTGCGCATGCGCCTGAGGCAGCGCGCGCCCCGCCCGCCCCTGCGCGCGCTTCCCGCCAACGGTCGCTGCGGCGACGCCCAGCGTCAGCCCCAGCCTCAGCCCCGGCCCCAGCATCAGCCCCAGCTCCAGTGTCAGCCCCCGTATCAGCCCCAGTCCCAGCATCAGTCCCAGCATCAGCCCCAGCCCCAGTATCAGCCCCAGCTCCAGCGTCAGCCCCAGTCCCAGCCCCGGCCCCAGTATCAGCCCCAGTCCCAGTCCCAGCATCAGCCCCAGTCCCAGTCCCAGCATCAGCCCCAGTCCCAGTCCCAGCATCAGCCCCAGTCCCAGTCCCAGCATCAGCCCCAGTCCCAGTCCCAGCATCAGCCCCAGTCCCAGTCCCAGCATCAGCCCCAGTCCCAGTCCCAGCATCAGCCCCAGTCCCAGTCCCAGCATCAGCCCCAGTCCCAGTCCCAGCATCAGCCCCAGTCCCAGTCCCAGCATCAGCCCCAGTCCCAGTCCCAGCATCAGCCCCAGTCCCAGTCCCAGCATCAGCCCCAGTCCCAGTCCCAGCATCAGCCCCAGTCCCAGTCCCAGCATCAGCCCCAGTCCCAGTCCCAGCATCAGCCCCAGTCCCAGTCCCAGCATCAGCCCCAGTCCCAGTCCCAGCATCAGCCCCAGTCCCAGTCCCAGCATCAGCCCCAGTCCCAGTCCCAGCATCAGCCCCAGTCCCAGTCCCAGCATCAGCCCCAGTCCCAGTCCCAGCATCAGCCCCAGTCCCAGTCCCAGCATCAGCCCCAGTCCCAGTCCCAGCATCAGCCCCAGTCCCAGTCCCAGCATCAGCCCCAGTCCCAGTCCCAGCATCAGCCCCAGTCCCAGTCCCAGCATCAGCCCCAGTCCCAGTCCCAGCATCAGCCCCAGTCCCAGTCCCAGCATCAGCCCCAGTCCCAGTCCCAGCATCAGCCCCAGTCCCAGTCCCAGCATCAGCCCCAGTCCCAGTCCCAGCATCAGCCCCAGTCCCAGTCCCAGCATCAGCCCCAGTCCCAGTCCCAGCATCAGCCCCAGTCCCAGTCCCAGCATCAGCCCCAGTCCCAGTCCCAGCATCAGCCCCAGTCCCAGTCCCAGCATCAGCCCCAGTCCCAGTCCCAGCATCAGCCCCAGTCCCAGTCCCAGCATCAGCCCCAGTCCCAGTCCCAGCATCAGCCCCAGCATCAGCATCAGCATCAGCCCGGCCCCGTGTGCACCGACCCCGAGGCGCTCAGCCCCAGCCCCAGCCCCAGCCGGGCCCGTGTGCGCCAGGGAATGGCCGCCCGCCGGGGCCGCAGCGGCGAGGGTCGGTGCCTGCGCTGGAGGAGCCTGAGGGGAGCAGCCACCGCGCNCAGCCCCAGCATCAGCATCAGCCCCAGTCCCAGCCCCAGCTCCAATCCCAGCATCAGTCCCAGCATCAGCATCTGCCCCAGCTCCAGTCCCAGCATCAGCCCCAGCATCAGCATCAGCATCAGCCCGGCCCCGTGTGCACCGACCCCGAGGCGCTCAGCCCCAGCCCCAGCCCCAGCCGGGCCCGTGTGCGCCAGGGAATGGCCGCCCGCCGGGGCCGCAGCGGCGAGGGTCGGTGCCTGCGCTGGAGGAGCCTGAGGGGAGCAGCCACCGCGCTGCAGGGAACCCGGCCGGGCCCGGGGCAGCCGGCTCTGACGGGCACTGAGGCGAGTTCGGCTGTGGAAAACACCCACAGCGGAACGGACACGGCGAGCACCGAGACACGGGCTGGGAAAGCCCCTGGAGCTGCTGGAGCCCAGCCCAGCACTGACCCACAGCCCTCAGCACCTCAGCCCCACGGCTCTGGGATCCCTCCAGGGCTGGGCACTGCCCCAGCTCCCTGGGCAGCCTGGCACAGGGGCTGACACCCCTCTCAGGGACACAGTTCTGCCTCAGAACACAGCTGCACTTCGGCAGCTCCTGAAGCTTTTGACACAAATGGATTTGATCCAGGTGACCCAAGGCGAGATTCGATCCTCAGTAGTGAGCTGAGGGGCAACCACAGGGCTGATCCTGACGAGTAACCCAAATTTACTGTGTTAATCTGTCCTTCTCCTGGGCCTTGGCCATGCTGCGTGACAGAGCTCAGCACAACACGCAACTCACCGAGTCTCTTGAGGGGACAAAGCACACACCCGTGCAGCCTTTTCCTCAAGAGCAGGTTGGCTTTTCCTCCGCAGGGTGAATGTTGGGGTGGTGCCTGCCACTGTGTCCATCACCTCTCCCCAGCCTGCCACAAAAACAGGCACGTTTGCATTCAGCGTGTCACACAGCACCAGCCAAGAGTGTGCACCTCCCATGGCTTGTCACAAACCACAGCCTGTGCTGTTCTCCTGGGAGGTGAAAGGAGCTGTACTTCCCAGGGGAAGCACCACAGGTCAGCGAGAGCACTGGGCATTAATTAAGAATCTCTAAGCTTATGAAAAATGCAGTGCCCAATTAAACAAACACCCTTACCTTTTCCTGAAGCACACTGTGAAGCCACTTGGCGCACTTGTTTTTCAAACTACCTGCTAAACCACTGGAAGCAGAACAAGTCCAGTGATGGAGACACACCAGTGAGGCAAAACTCAACCTGAATCTCCCTCCACAGCTCTGACTGGTTCCCAGAGTTTCCATGAGTTGAGTTTGGGACAGTTCTGTGAAAGATTTACTTGATGATTCACTTCTGGATCAGGTTTTAACCCCAATTACCCCGTGTTTGCTTCAGTTGCAAAACAAGCTTGGCTTGACACACATTTGCTGCTTTGTCACCTGCCCTCACCAGAGCCCAGACTCCTGCAGCCCTTGTATTGGGGCAGATCTGTTCAACAGACAAATCATGACAATACCTGTTGCCATACAGATTTAATAAGAGGAGGAAACTGCTGCTTTCACCAGTGTTTCATCCTTCCTGCTGCTGTGAATTGATCACACTCCTGCCAACCATTCCATTTCCACTGGGGCTCAGTGGCAGACTCTTTCACCCCTTCTTCCCTGTTCCAGCTCCAGACTGTTTCCAGGGGGAGTGTGATGGGAAGGGGCTTGTGGTTTGAGACCAAATTCTTGCTAGAAGGAAGAGGCATGGGCAGACCCAGAACTGACCTGGGAAGTGAACAGGGTGTTGGGCAGAGATGCTCTGGAAGCAGCTGTCACATTTGCACTGATCACCTCAGCCAAAGCCAGCAGGGATGTGTCAGTGCTTCTGGAGGACAGAGCAGGTTCATTTCCCTCTGTGCTGGGATTCTCCAGACCTGGACTCTGTCCCTAACTCCTCCTCGCTCTGATTTTCTTCGGGAAATCCATTTAAGCTCCGTGCAGACCTCGTTTGTGCAGTTGGAATGACTCTGGCTTCACTCACAAGGAGAGAGGGAGGCTCCATTAACAACTGTGAGGTGCTACAGAAGCGCTGAACATTATTAATGGCTCCCAAGTTTTCTTCTTTTGGAAACAGTGGCCATTTCTTCCCATAATGTTTTAAACAGTTGCTGCTCAAGGAGCTTGGATTGCAGATTCCTGGCCTGCGGCTCCCCCATAAATCACGGACCTGGAGCCAACCCAAGACACTCTCGATAGGCTCAGCAGGAAGCCTGGACGAGAGAAAACTCTGTTCTCAATCTGGCCCAGGGACCCACGCCATGGGCCAGCCCAGCGTCAAGGTCCCGAGGCAGACGTGAGAGGGACTCTGTCCAAATGTAAAAGCACGAGGTCTCAGGAATGTCCTTTCAAACCCACTTTCGCTGCCTATAAACATTTTCCATCCCCTGCCCTGGGGGATGTAGGTTTGACTCCACAGCTGGTGCATCTGGGCAGAGCTGCAGAGGCCACGCTGCTTATCACCAGCAGTTTCTCAGCACACAAAGTTTAACATGTAGGAATGCTAGCTCACATTCCCCCTCCCAAAAAATAACCCCAGAGCGAACAGAGAGGGGCAGCAATTAATAAGGTCTCAGGAGAAACTAAACCCAACAGATGGATTCCCTGCACAAAGCAGGGTTCAGCATCACAGCCAGGAAACCAAATGCTCCGTGAGCTGCTTCTAGTTGGAGAGCCCCAGGTCACTGTTCCCAATATCCAATCTAAACCTCCTCTGACACAACTCGAGGCCGTTTCCTCTTGTCCTGTCACTCCTAACTCAGGAGAAGAGCCCAGGCAGCAGAGCCTGCCTGTTCGTCTTTGCACAGTCAGGCTTCCTTTAGCTCCGAGAGCTGGAGGTCGTCCTGTCCAGCAGACACCCCAACAGCCAAATCCAGTTCTGCAGTCTTAATCTGGCAATTTAAAGACAAGCTAAACAAATACCACAGCTGCCTCAGAGCCCTCACGGAGCAGGAAAAAGGGCTCTTGTAAAGGAGTTTGTGTGGTGTAAACCAGACAGAGGAAGGTTTGGCCTGTTCTGTTACAAAGGCCTCCTGCTGCACGGCCACTGCCCCCAAGAAAGGACTCAAAGGCTGAACTCCACTCTCAAAGACAAGGCTGACAGGGTCCATAGCTACAGATTCTCCCATTTCCCCTCCTCTCTCTCCCCTACCACCTACTGCTTCCACAGCCCTGCCTGCCCACCACTGTCCAGTGCCCGATGCCCTGAGAACCAAGCAGCATCTGAAGAGGGAAGAACCAACACATCACCAGCTGGAAGACACAAAGACCAACAAAGTAAAGGGAAGACCAAAGAGTGGGGGGGTCTGGAAAAAAAGGGGAGTTTATTTATCACAGATACAGATCAGCTAGACATGCAGTTTGTCCCACAGAAGAGGCAAGAACCCTGCAGGCTCTCCACAAAGCCACACGCTGGCAGCCTGTTTTCCCAGATACTTCTCTTTCTCCACAGCCAGGCCAGGATGAACTCCATTGCCCAGCAGCTCGGGCATCTTTTCTGCCGTGGGACTGTACCAACACATTCCACCAACAGAATCCCTGTTTGCTGATGGCAGTGAGCTGTGTCTGTGCCAACAAACTCCTCCTGCTTGGTCAGGGGTGGAGGGCTCTGCAGCTGCTTTGGGAAAGGCCATTTCTAGGACCAGTGTGAAATGAGGCTCTTCAGGCTCAGGTCAGAATTTGGGCATATCGTAGCAGTAGCAAGCTCTGGGTTGAACAGGCTGATGACATATGATCTAATGATTACCACTGGCTCCTCCCTGTGCAGCCAGGGGCTGAAGTCCTCTGTGCTCTCCCTGACTCCCTCCTGAGTGGAGCCCCCCCTGCACAGGCCTGAGAGCGGGTGCTGCAGCAGCTGACAGAGGCACAGGGAATGCCAGTGGCACATGAGGAGAAACTGGTGCTCAGGTGAGGGACCCCTGGCACAGGCTGCCCAGGGAGGGCCCTTCCAGCCCCCACCTCTCTGGGATTCTGTGTGATTCTGTGACTGCACTAGAGGAAAGAGAGAGCAGAGCAGAGTTCACCCTTCAGTCTTCTGGGGCTCAGTTCTTCTCCAGGATCCTGGTGAGGAGCTCGTTCAGCCGTCCCACCATTGGCCTGGGATCCTCATTCAGCCCTGCTGCTATCATGGCATTCTCATAAATCTGGGAAGGAGAAGGAAACATTGACCAAGCAGCAAGAGTGAGCTGGATGAGAGCTGGGGAGGAGGTGAATGTCTCACATGCTGAGACCAAGCACGGCTTCTGGGCCATCTGGTAGGAAACCACATGGAGCACAAGTACACCCAGAGTGGGACCACAGAGGGATGTCTGTTGCCTCCTGCGTGGCCTCCCCCTGCCCCCTGCCACGCTGGCTCTGGGCAGGATGGTGCTGCTTCAGGGAAGGGCTGGCTCTCACCTGATCAAGCAACATCTGGGCCAGGTCAGGCTGACCGTCCTTCAGCTCGTTAAGCTTCTTAATCAGAGTGTGCCTGAAGAGTGAGAGAGATCACCACTGAGGTTTGGTATTTCTGGACACAATGAGAAACTTATTTCCAGAATGAGCAGTTAAGCCAAGGAGGGACAGAAAAAGCTCTGACTTCAGGCCAAAATAGCTCCAACTTCATTGCTCCTGTTCTGAGGCTTCTCTCTTCTCTCCCACCCTGTCCCCCCCATCTATGTCCTCAGAGGGCTGGACAGGATGTGTGCAGGTGGTTCATGTCTGTGCTGTGCAGCCTCACACATTACAGCACCGTAGCACACGCTGCACTGAATGACTGGGAGCCTCCTCTTTGCCTCCACCCCAGATTGACTGCAGTGCCCCGGGTGCTGCTCCCCTTACCCTGTGTTGATCTCCAGGGTGGGCTGCAGGAGCTGGGCTCGCTCCTCCTGTGTCTTGGCCAGCTGCTGCATGCGCAGGAAGTGCCGGGCAGCGCCCATCTCCAGCACAGTGATCATGGCAGGGTGCGTGTCCAGCCGCCTCGTCACCTGCACACACACAGCACAGACCCACCGTCCCTCCCTGCCCCGCAGGAGCTGCCTGACCCTGCAGGAAAGCTGTGCCCCACGGCCACACTGGCCCACAGGACCCAAAGCACTCCTTGCCAACAAGCCTCTCCAGTCCCCAGGAAGGCAGCCACCAGCCTGTCCTCTGCTGACCCAGACAGGAACTGGGGAAATGGGCTTTGCTCATGACAGAGGAAGATGTGATCATCATCCACATGAGAAACACAGGCACTCACACCTTTACAGAAAGGGGGAGGGAGAAGGACGATTTCTCTCAGGGTCCAAACAGATCCCCAACCCACCCCCACCGTTTGTCCCTAGACTGTTACCTCTGTGGGTCCCCTGTACTCAGTTACCCACACACAGAGCACCCACCTTCACACCAGTGACTCGAGAGCCTAAGGCATTCCTCATCCAGGCCATCAGATCCTCAGCCTCCTTCTCTGTCAGACATTCTGCAGCTGGCAGGGGAGAGGGAGCACATCTGAGTGTGCATCTGCGTGTGCAACAGACCGAGTCTCGCTCCCCAGCTCAGCCACTGCACGCTTGCATCTGTCTGCTGGCTGTGTTGGGGGGACAGCAGCACAGCCCAGATCACACGGGCATGGCCTGGTCCCAGGCAGCGGCCTCCCTGGAGAGGGCAGGCTCGTGCCTTGCCAAAGCCTGCCTGCCTCTGCCAGGGCCCTGGATGGATGCCTGCAGCTAAAACCCAAACCAGGGAAACCCCACATACAACACCCCACGTCTACATGAGCAGATTGCTTAACGTTGCCTCAGAGCACAAGGGCAGGCTGGAAAGGAGTGCTGTTGTCCCCAGGCTCAGGAGCTGCAGTGGCTGTACCCTCCTGGGCTGGCAGGGGTCAGCAGCACTGCCTGCAGCAGGGAGGCCTGAGGGAGCCTCATCGTACCTGGGCTGCTCTCCTCAAACTTCTCTTCCTTATAGTGGTCAACAACAATATCTGTCTCCACCGAGATCAGCTTCTTCTTGTCAAACTCCCGAAGGTGCAAGAGGGTCAGCTCATCAAACTGCTCATAGCAGAACAGGACCTGTGCCAAAAAAAGGACAGTAACATGTTGCTGGGGCTGTAACAGCAGTTCCTCCTTCCCAGGGCAGTCTGCACCAAACAGCCACAACACCACAGGGGGAACCAGTGCGTTCAGCTCACTGGTGACCATTGCTTGGGGCCCCACATGAAACCAGAGCCTTGGAGGGCTTTGTTACCGGGGGGGTGACAGGTCTGCAGCTGAACAAGTCCTGCTGCCCCGTGGAAAGGGGGAACCAGGGCCACCTGGTCACCTGTATCACCAGTGCCAGTCCCGCACAGCAGCTCCTGGGCTCCCACGAAGGTATTTAGCAGATGTCAGGCCCAGGTGTCTGCACAAACCCTCACACGCTGGGTCCTGGCCCTTCCCAGCCCCACACAGCCACAGCTGCCCTGCTGGGACGGGGCAGCCTGGGCAGAGCCCCACAGGGGTGGGCGTCCCAGGGCTGGGTGTCTGTCATGGGCCCTGCACAGCTCTGGGGGGTTCCCCTGCTCACTCACCTCCATGTCTTTCTTCTTCATGGCCTCGAAGTAGGGGGAGTGCTGGGCCAGGTGGCGGCTGGGCGCACACAGGTAGTAGATGCTGCGGGTGCCGGGGCGCATGCGGGACGCGTAGGCAGCCAGGCTGGTCAGCTGCCCCGCCGGCAGCGCCGACGACTCGTACAGCAGCAGCTTCGCAATGTCCTCCTGCAACAAACGTGCTCCTGGGGCTCTGTGACTGCTCCCAGCCCCAGGGATGCCCTCTGCAGCACACAGCCCCTGTGTAGCCCTGCAGAAGGGCGCAGGGGCATTCTGAGTCCCTCCTATCCTGCTCCAGATATTAAGGAGGCAGAAAAGTGACCTCGACAAGCTACAGCTCAAGCTGTCCTGGCAAAGGGAATCCAGGCAGAGGGAAACAGTAGGGAAAGCCCTACTTTGCTGCCTGTCGTAACTCATGTTGCATCAGGGAGGGCTGACGACACCATCTGGGTGCAAAGACTCTGCAATGTCTTGAATTAAGTGGGAAGTGGCACCCAGTCAGAAAGAGAGAGAGTTTGGGCACTCGAGGACTCACAGGAACACAAGTTATGGGCGTGTAAAGTTCTCAGAGGAGCAAACTCCCTCATCCCAGCTGATCCCAGCAGCCAGGAATCCCTCCCACCCTGAGTACCTTGACGTCCTGCTCTGCTGTTGTGACGATCCCCTCTCTCATGAACACCCCGTAGTCCTCAAAGAACTTGGCATATTTCTCAGGGTCCTTCTTACTCTGGTCAATGAAGAACTTGATTAACCTCTTCTGCAAAACATCTCGGAGCTTCCTGCAGCAGGAACAAACCTTTTTCAAGACAGCTGCTAGGCCAAGGCAAGAGGTTTTAGGTGAACATCTCTTCCCCTGTACAGTGCTTCAGTTACTGCTGAGGGTCAGAGCTTTAGAGACTCATGACTCCATGATGCTGCTGTGAATAAGCAGTTGTGCACAGGGCATCTGCCTCTCACAGCTGCCCTTAAACAGGGGAAGGAGCAGCTATAAATGGGACACACTTGGGGGAATCCTGAGTATGGCTCAGCTGCCTACTACTGACAGCTGAGCTGACGGAGAGCAGCTCCAGGAGAAGGACCTGGGAGTGCTGGTGGGCAGCAAAATAAACATGAGCCAGCTCTGCCCTGCTGAGGCCTCATCTGGAGTCCTGTGTCCAGTTCTGGGACCCCAGCTCAAGAGAGACAGGGAACTGCCTTAGACAGGCCAGTGCAGGGACACCAAGGTGCTGAGGGGCTGGAACATGTGTGTGAGGAGGAAAGGCTGCAGCCCTGGGGCTGTTCAGCCTGAGGAAGAGATGCCTGAGCTCAGGGGCACCTCAGCAATGCTGCTCAGTCCATAAAGGGTGGGTGTCAGCAGCATGGGCGGACACTTTGTTCTGTGGTGGCCAATGCCAGGACAAGGGCTGATGGACATGAGCTGGGACACAAACAGTTCCCCTGGCACAGGAGGACAAAGTCCTTTGGTGCTGAGGGGAGGGAGCCCTGACCCAGGCTGCCCAGGGAGGGTGTGGAGGCTCCTGCTCGGGAAGTTTCCAACCCCCCTGGACACGTTCCTGTGCCCCCTGAGCCAGGGGCAGCTGCTGGAGCAGGGGCTGGGGCTGCAGCAGCTCTGCAAGGCTCTTTCTGGGATGCTGTGACTTACTGTTTGTTTCTGTTTTCCAAACTATGTGGTGGTGCAATAGACACTTTAAATATCAAGTGCCCTGTTACTGCTGTAGACAAGTGACCAGCACAGCTAAGAAACAACTCCCTTCACAGACTACAGAATCTCTGCAGGATGGAAATGCTGCAGCTTACGTGCCAGATCCCTCCAAGCCTCTCTAACTATCTCACAACGTCCTCTCCTCAATCAGCAAGAACCCAGAAGAGCCTCAGCAGTCCACAGGTTCTAACTCTTGCTTACCTGATAAGGGCACTCTCCTGCAGCAGCTCCCTGCTGAGGTTCAGGGGTATGTCCTCACTGTCCACAACGCCTGGAACACAGAGCACCGTGTGAACAGCGAGGCAAACCTGCGTCCAGGCTGAGGCAGGCAGCCCCTGGCCTCACCCCCGTGGAGGCCAGTCCACAGCCCACCACTGCTGCTTGCAGAGCACACACCTCTCAGGAAGCGCAGCCACTTGGGCAGGATGTCTGCAGCTTTGGTCTGGATGAGGATTTTGCGGCTGTAGAGGGCGACGCTGGAGCCCAGCTCCCTGCTGATGTCAAACACTGATGGTTTCTGCAGCAACAGGAGGCAGGAGGGTAACAGCAGCTCGCTGCAGGGTGCCCAGCTGCAGGCTGTGCTGCTGCATTGCTGTGGCTGCACCAGCTGCCCAGGTCACACCGTGGTCACCCCTTCCAGTACCAGACCCGAGAGCCAAAATCTTGGCTGTCTTCCCCCAGCACCCACCTGAGCCACGTCCCTGCTCCTGGGCAGCTCAGCATCCCCACAGCCACCCCCAGCCCACTGCAGGGCTGCCACAAGGGGCAGTCCCCCTGCCCACTGCAGCTCTAGCTGCCTCCTTTCCCTCAGGAGCTCCCTCCTCTCCCCTGAGGACAGACAGACAGCCCCTTCTCCCTGGCTGGGGACAGACAGGCAGCCTCTGCTCCCTGGCTGGGGACAGACAGGCAGCCCCTGCTCCCTGGCTGGGGACAGACAGGCAGCCCCTTCTCCCTGGCTGGGGACAGACAGACAGCCCCTGCTCCCTGGCTGGGGACAGACAGGCAGCCCCTGCTCCCTGGCTGGGCACAGGCAGCCAGCCCCTGCTCCCTGCTGGCCAGTACCTGCTCAGGCACGTAGAAGATGCTGCGGATGTTGAGGGGAGCGTCAGCCCTGTAGTGCAGGACGTAGCGGGGCCTGTCGTGGGCCTGGGCCACGAAGCGGTAGAACTCCTCGTGCTGCCACTCGCCGATGTCCTTGGGGTCCAGCATCCAGAGGGCCTGTGGGGGAGCAGGGAGAGGAGCCCTGAGGCCTCAACAGCATGGAGCTCTTGTCTCAGAGTCTTTCCCTCAGGATGCTGGAGCAAAGGGATCCTTCTCCTGAGGGCACTGGGATGTGTTTTGGTTCAGGCACATTACCACACACTGACCAGTGACTGCCCCTCACAGAGGTATCCTTGCCCTGCAGCACACACCAGGCAGCTTTGTTTGGGCCAAAGGAAAAGGGATTTGGCCAGCATCCGTTGCCTCACACTTGCTACTGGCCAGGAGCACCCTGGGCAGCTATGGCAGCTCAGCTGGTGGCAGCACTGCTCAGGTACCTCAAGGCCTGAGTGGCAAGCAAAAGCAAAGTGAAGGGGGGTGTGTGTGTGTGTTGCAGCAGCCTCATCTCCCTGCCCCAGGCCCCTGTCCCACCACAGGGGTGGCTGAGAGTGGGGGAGCCCCAGATTGCCTGTTTCCTGCCCATCTGCTTTGGGAGATGCTCTGGGACCCTCTCGTCTGTCCCTGCTGCAGGCTCAGAGTGCTCCAGCAGTGCCATTTCACACATCCACACATGAAGTGCAGATGTGAGCTCCAGCCCAGGTCCTTTCCCCTGGCCATGCTCCATACCTGCAGCTCCTCTAAGCCCCACACCACCTCTGGAGCACTCAGCCCACACTGACATCACATTTCAGTGTTGGACACCTCAGCAGCATCTAGCAAAGACATGGGCTGGGTCCCAGTGCTTCCCATAGCAAGCACTGGGACCCAGCCCAGAATCTCTTGTTTCCAGCTGGGTGAAGCCCACCACACTCACTGTCACTCCTTGTCACTCAAGCCCTGAGGGGTCACCAATATCCAGCCCACCCTCCACCTACCAGAGTCCAAGGGCTCTGGCAGCCTTGCCAACCACACCTTAAAGCTTCTGCCTCAAAGCCTTACTCCCACCCCTGGTGGGTTTACAGACCACAGGTAGGATTATGGACTCAACTGAGGTGCTTTACAGCAGCTGTGAGGTGAAGTGCTGCTTTCCCAGAGCCTTCCTGGCAGCTGCAGTGAGCACAGACAGACCAGCAAAGCCTCTGACTCCACACTGCCAGCCACACAGCAAGCAGTCAAGAGCTTATCTAGAAAAACCCACACGAGGGAAGTAGCTGTGGCTCTGTTTGCAGTTGGTGTGTGGAAACACGTGAAAACAAGATCATGGATTAAACAAAAAGGGCCAGAAATGGGAGCACAATGAGGATAAAGCTGCTGCTGCACCCCAGGGGAAACACACTGCCTGGTAAGTGGAAGTACCTGACTCTACTAAGGGCACTCACCCCTTGCTCTGGCACTGCTCCTCTCCAGGGAGTCTGTGCTATTGACTGTCAGGTGCAAGAGGCAAACAGCTGCCTACATCTATGTCTGGATTTGTAATTGAAAGGAAGCAGCTAGAAAGCCTTTGGAACAGAAACACCATTATGTGGGAATGCAAACAAGTATCAGTGACTAATAACACCAATTACAGAGCCTCAGACAAACCAACACAGTAAAACATTGAAGTACAGTCTCCACAGCCTGAGCATTTGGTGCCACGTTCCAGGAATCAACCCCACACACACTCTCTACCTGCTCTCTTAGCTGAGGAAGCTTTAACCGACCAGAAGGGAAGATGCTGGGGGAAAAGGATTCACAGACTGTTGTTTAAAAGAGAATTAACTTCACCTTGGTGATTCCTGCAGCTGGGCCAAGAACTTCTGACTAAAATGGATATGGTTGCACTGTCGTTTTAGGTGGTGAGGAAATGCCAGTCTCAAGGAGTGCTCAGCTAAGAGCTGTGAAGAAACCCAGGCTGTGAGCTGAGCCACTGAGCAAACCATCCCTTCACCAGCCCTGGCTGTCCCATGCTGCAGGACAGAGAGCTGCAGCCAGAGCTGTCAGCATCCAGTGACTGAGCAGTCCCTGCACCACGTTAGTGGCACTTGGCTTAAACACAGTCCTGTGAAGCACTGAAATAATGCTGACTGAGGGAAGCTCTGGAACAGAACTATGAAGAAAAACTGTTTTGCTATCTGCCAGAATTCTCTCCAACAAACACAAACTGGCAGTTCCAGGCACAGCTTCTGCTGCCTTGTCTCCTTTAGCTCCAGTTAACCCACTGCCACAGGGGCTGTGATATCCCAGACAATCCTCCCCTGATCTCCAGGGACAGCAGCAGCTTTCTGCTGGTTCCTGTCTCCAGTGGAGAACTGCAAGGATTCACCTCCATGAGCAATCTGCCCCTGGCCTCCTGCTCACGTGCAGTGTGTGATTCTGCCCCTGGCCTCCTGCTCACCTGCAGTGTGTGATTCTGCCCCTGCCCCTCCTGCTCACCTGCAGTGTGTGATTCTGTCCCTCCTGCTCACCTGCAGTGTGTGATTCTGTCCCTCCTGCTCACCTGCAGTGTGTGATTCTGTCCCTCTTGCTCACCTGCAGTGTGTGATTCTGCTCCTGCCCCTCCTGCTCACCTGCAGTATGTGATTCTGCCCCTGCCCCTCCTGCTCAGCTGCAGTGTGTGATTCTGCCCCTCCTGCTCACCTGCGGTGTGTGATTCTGCCCCTGTCCCTCCTGCTCACCTGCAGGGTGTGATTCTGTCCCTGCCCCTCCTGCTCACCTGCGGTGTGTGATTCTGCCCCTGTCCCTCCTGCTCACCTGCAGGGTGTGATTCTGTCCCTGCCCCTCCTGCTCACCTGCGGTGTGTGATTCTGCCCCTGTCCCTCCTGCTCACCTGCAGGGTGTGATTCTGTCCCTGCCCCTCCTGCTCACCTGCGGTGTGTGATTCTGCCCCTGTCCCTCCTGCTCACCTGCAGGGTGTGATTCTGTCCCTGCCCCTCCTGCTCACCTGCGGTGTGTGATTCTGCCCCTGTCCCTCCTGCTCACCTGCAGGGTGTGATTCTGTCCCTGCCCCTCCTGCTCACCTGCGGTGTGTGATTCTGCCCCTGTCCCTCCTGCTCACCTGCAGGGTGTGATTCTGTCCCTGCCCCTCCTGCTCACCTGCGGTGTGTGATTCTGCCCCTGTCCCTCCTGCTCACCTGCAGTGTGTTGATTCTCCTCCCGTTGAGGTACAGTGGGAAGCTGATGAAGTTGCTGTATTTTGTCACCACCTCTGGAAATGAAAGAAGACACAGAAAGGTCACATTTGTGAAACAATGCAGTAAGAATCTCCTCAGGAACAGCAGGGGAAAGGTGCTGCAGGAGAGGAGACACGCTGTAGTTTCCCCTCCCATGCCTGGGGCACCCTCAGAGCCCATCCAGCCCCTCAGCAGGTAACAGCGTTGCCCTCCTCCACTCACCCTTCACTCGGTCTTCATTTGCAAACTCCTTGCAGTCTTCTTTGAGATGTATAATAATCTTAGTCCCAGTTCTGACACCAGATGCCTCTGCAATCTCAAACATTCCTGAACTGGGATCACAAACAGACCCTGTGTCAGCTGCTGCCTCAGATTCATCCACGATGGGACATTAAGAACCCTTATTGTAAGAGCACACACAACACTTCAGCACCAAGAGGAAAGGGCAACCAAATCCTGAGTGCTCTGTGTGCCTCTGAGAAGCCCCCACAGGCATCTGCCCCTGCCCAGGCCACGCTGCTCTGCACACACCAGCAGCCTCTGCCGAAAAGGAAACAACCTCCAGGTTGCGTGAGCTCGGCCTTCACCCCCCTCCCATGCTTCCCACAGCCACGAGGCTGCTGCCCCTTCCTGCCCCACGGCAAGTGAGTGCCCGGGGGCTGCAGTGGCTGTGACCAGCAAACGCAGCTTGTGGGGTGCAGTGGGGAGGGCAGGGGGGCAGCTCCCAGCCTGCAGCAGCCCAAGGAGCCCCGTGCCTCAGTTACCAGCTATTTCTCAAGACTTCCAGTAACTCGGGGAATTCTTTGTTCTGAGGAGGCTCTGAGGGGCTGCAGAGCCTGTCACCCCCCCACAGCCCCTCCCTCAACAGGGCCCAGCAGCTCACAGTGTTGCCCCTGCAGCCCTGTGCAGCTTCCAGCAAAGGCCAGGGCTGAGCAGGCAGAGCTGAGCTGCAGCTGCATGTGGAGCCAGGGCTCTGCACAGCCCTGTCTGCCCTCAGCTACAGCTACAGCAGAGAGACTGAAATGAGTCTGTGTGGTGTGGGCACTGCCCAGAGGACTGCCTGCCAGCAGGGAAGGAAAGGAGAGGCAGGTATTCTGTGCACACCACGCCTGCTCTCACTAAGCACATCTGTCTCTGTGGTGTCGCCCTGGCTTGCTCACCTGCTCTTGCTTGCGATGTACAACCTGAGCAGGATCTAAACCATCCAGCCGTGACAGAGCACCCCAAAGTCTTGCTTTGCACAGCTTCCAGCCCATGCCTGCTCTGCACACAGCCCCCCAGGCTTCCATCCCTGCCTTACCCATCCGAGGACCAGTGGTAGCCCGGGCTGCCCGGCTCTGCAGACTGGGAGAACACCTCCACTTTATCAGCTACCATGAAGGCCGAGTAGAAACCCACTCCAAACTGGCCAATGATCTTACTGCTGGCTTCAGCTTGGCTCTGCAGAGCATCTAGAAAAGCCTGGAGGAACAAAGGAGCCATCAAACAGCACACAGGGACTTCAGATGCCCCGGAGAGGCTGCAGCCCACCCTCTGGTCGGGATTCCCCTGCCCAGCACCCCCCAGCACACCTCTGCATCAGGACCCCCAGGATGGTGCCCAAGAGTTCCTCCCACAGGGATGGCACTGCTGGGAAGGGGGAGCAGTGCTCAAGGCAACACTCACTGCCATGAGCAGTGGAAGGAAACAAGTGAGAGCTCTGTCAATCACGAGCATGAAAGTGGTGACTCCAGAGATGAAAAAACCCCCCAGGTACACTTATCTGACAACTTGTCAGCTGAGGACACAGCCTGTGCCCTCCTGGACATGGGAGGAATGCTGAGTGAGCCTGTGCCCTTGTACAGGGACAGGGGGGAAGGTGTTTGGGAGCGAGGGCAGGAGAGTGTGCTACACCCAGGGCCCAGCAGCGCTGCTTGGGCCATGCAGCAGAGACCACTAAGAGCCAGGGGACTCCATGGGCAGGTCTCAGCTGCCACGAGAGGTGACGTTTCACAGCTGGGTGCTGGCCAAGGGACAAAACAAAATGAATTACTGGAAGGACTAAAGTGGCCATAATTGGAGAAGAGGGAGGGAAAAGGCTGCCTCAAACCAAGTTACCTTCGAGCCTGAGCGAGCAATGGTACCGAGGTTAGAAACCAGCTCCTCCTGGGTCATCCCAATACCCGTGTCCTGAAAAGAAACAGCAATGGGGGCTGAAATACCAGCACAGAAGCATTGCTTCAGCACACAGCACCTGAGCAACCTCTGCCTCACGCTCTCTCCCAGGCAGCTGAGCAGGGAATGCAAACACAGACCTTCAGCTGTGACCCCACCTGGGTGGGCTCAAAAGACACAGAGCTGAGGGGCAGCCACAGCTCTGAGAGACAGGCACAGGGTTCTGAGGGACAGCCACAGCTCTGAGAGACAGGCACAGGGTTCTGAGGGACAGCCACAGCTCTGAGAGACAGGCACAGGGCTCTGAGGGGCAGCCACAGCTCTGAGAGACAGGCACAGGGTTCTGAGGGACAGCCACGCAGCTGCCTCTGGCTGTAAACCCCCAGCACACTCAGAGGCTCAGGCTGCTTCTTGAGGGAAGCCAAACCCACGTCAGAACAAGCTGGTTTCTGCACCCCTCTAAAAACACACAGGCTGACAATGCTGGAACGAGCCCTCAAGCCATCCATGGCCTCGCTGTGACAGGGGCTGTGCGTGTACAGCAACGGCTCCCATTCCTGAGCAGGCCCAGGGCAGGGAGGAGCTGTGAGGAGAAGCAGCTTCTTCCCAGTCCACAGATGGGGGAACTGGTGCACTCCCATCAGGAATCAGCAGTGAACACCTGAGCTCTCAGGAAATGCAGACATTAGTCTACAAGCACCACAGTCACCCATCTCCATCTTCTCCTTCCTCCTCTCCTCCCCTCTCACGTTATGCTCCACAAGACCCTGGCAGGAAGGTGTCAGAGATGCCTGGGAGTGGGTGCTGCAGTGCCCATGGGAATAGACCAACCCCCACAGAGCTCCTCACACCAGCTCTGCTGTGTGGGACTCAGTGTGCAGGAGTCAGCCTCCACACCCTCCCTGGGCAGCCTGGGCCAGGGCTCCCGCCCCTCAGCACCAAAGGACTTTCTCCTCCTGTGCCAGGGGAACTGTTTGTGTCCCAGCTGATGTCCATCAGCCCTTGTCCTGGCACTGGGCACCACAGAACAAAGTGTCCCCTCATCTTGACACCCACCCTTTAGGGACTGAGCAGCATTGCTGAGGTGCCCCTGAGCTCAGGCTTGTCTCCTCCAGGCTTGAACAGCCCAGGACCTGCAGCTTTTCCTCCTCACAGAGACGCTGCAGCCCCCTGAGACACCAGCCTGACCTCTGGCACCACGCGTCTCCACCGCCCCTGGGGAGCATTGACAAAGCTCATCTACTAGCAAAGTAAGTTAAAGTCAGTCCAAAAGATAGGGTTTAAATCCACTGAAGGATCAAAGTGTGGACAACTTGTGAGGTTCTGTGTGGGCATTTTCTGCAGCCCCACAAGCCACGGCACAGCAACATCTTCGGTTAAACACGGTGAGGCTGGTCAGTGGGTTTGGCTGAGAAGAGGGATGATGCCCAGCAAGGTCTCAGAGTGGGAGATGGAAAGCCAGGAAAAAAGAACAGGGTGTGGCAAAACCTGAGGAATCCAACGTGGTCCCTTCCTGCAGGGAAGAAAAAGCCAGGAAGAGAAGTTCTGAGCATCTGGTTTGGGTTTTGTTCGTGCCAGACCCTGAGCAGAGCTGCTCTGATCTGCTGCTATTTATAGAGCAGCCTGGCAGCCCCACATTCCAGGCTGTTAAAAAAGCTCACCTCCCTGCCCCGTGAGTGCAGCTGGCTGTTGAATTCCCAAGGCCCTGCCAAGCTGGCTGCAGGACGCCTCGGCACAGCTCCGGGGCTGAACCGCACCGAGCCACGACGGCCCGGCCGAGAGCGGCTGCTGCCGGCAGCACCGAGCGAGGGCAGGGACCCACCACGCTGGCAGCTTCACCCAGCAGCGCTGCCCTTCCCCGCTCCTGAGGCACAGGGACTGCACCAGAGAACGGGACACAGCGGGGCACAGAGCTCAGCCTCTGCGGGGTGCGTCCTCTCCAGACACGGGACACAAACCAACCGTGTCCATCCAGCTCCAGAGAGACAGGGACCTGCTGCAGAGAGGCCAGTGCAGGGACACCAAGATGCTGAGGGGCTGGAACATGTGTGTGAGGAGGAAAGGCTGCAGCCCTGGGGCTGTTCAGCCTGGAGAAGAGAAGCCTGAGCTCAGGGGCACCTCAGCAATGCTGCTCAGTCCATAAAGGGTGGGTGTCAG
>WBNH01001414.1:0-33462 GCA_013401255.1 Urocolius indicus
TGTAATGATTCTGTGATTTTATGCACACAATATTCCTCTTAAAATGCTTTATTTTTCATTTAAGTACATCTCTAAATGAGATGGAAAAATTTGTGGTGTGAGTTTTTGGGGTTTTTTGTTTGGTTGTTTTTTTTTTAAAGTAATAGCAGGACATATTGAAAGAATAATCCTCTGCATTGTTGCAATCTCACCACAAACTTAGTCATAACATTAATTTCAGTTACTCTACTCAACTCATTTTAACTTCAAACTCAAAATTAGAAGCCATAGCTTAAGATCAGGCTTTGAGTCAGTAGTCAGACATTTTGTTCCAAGTCTCCCAGTGACAGTAGCATGTCCTATCACAAGTACCCCATAACAGAATGGGAGTTGCGAGAGCTATTTGAAAGAAGACAAAACAAAAACTACCTCTCCCCAATCAATGTTGTACTTTTGTCTTATGGCGAACAGGAACTGATCTATCTTCTAATCAACTTGGTCTCACACCTACACTGCTGCCAACAGATATTCCAATGGCCTTCTCTTTTTGGGGGCAGAAATTCAAGTCCTTAGTTAAGTAGACTTTCATCCAAATATGCAGCAATTAATTTCTACTATAAATTTTATTATGAATTTACTTAGTAGTTATAACATGACAATGCATTTTATTGAATTTAATCATTACAATACAGAAGCCATCTGTGCTAGACATATGTAATTGTCTAGATTGTCTATATATTCTTGACCTAATGTTAAATATTGGAAACGAACATAGAACATTCAGATCAACATGGGTGCATTTTGTCCAGGGAACTACTACTGTTAGTTTCATCCTTTCATTTTAGAGACTCCTGTCTCTAAAGTTGTATTAGTTGAAGAACAGACCTTTAAATGCTTTATATTATCACTCCATAAAAGCTAAATAAAATTAGACTAAGACCACTGCAAGATTTGGTTTCAGGTGATGAATAATTTAAATTTGTTTTTAGTTTAGCCCTATTTTTATTCTGATTACTGATAAGTACAAGTAATAAGAATGATCATCCTATCTTCCTCACATTTGGTCAGATCTAGCAAGCATCAGCTATTTAAAACAAAAATACAGTCAATGTAAAATTTCTCAGTAGTAGAGCAGTTACCAGTATCACCCAATGAACATTAATTTCGATTCAGATAAACCTCTTATTTTTACATTTATGCAAGCAGCATAAAACATCTAAACTGAATTGACCTTAACTTATCCAAAGTTCATTTTCGTTCAGATAAAATGAAAATCCCCCTCATTCAAAAGGCCCAAAACCATATATGTGTGAATCGGAAGAGTGCCCTACTGAGTCAGGCAAAACACAAACTGAACATGAAGTTTTCATATTTCATTAAAAATTGGAGTGCAATATTTATATTTAAACTTTATTAACATAGCCAAGCAATGATTAACATTCACATCTATTATGTCACATCATACAAATATAAATACAAAATTACTACAGTACAATATATATTCTCTGCATGATCCAAAATATCTGGTGGCCCCAAAAACACTTTAAAATTCGTCCGCTTATCAAAATTGAAGTTCTGTTGGTAAATAGGAAGACTTCAAGAAATATCACTCAATTTAGTACAGTTCGAGAAGTTGCAGGGGGATATGTTTGAAGGAAATATTCCAACATTGTGGCAGACACAGAAACATCAGTTTTAAAGCTTTCAAAGAAAACTTATATAACAAGTTGTCAGTAGAAAGATCAGTCATCTTTCATTTTAAACTATTTTATATACTGTATCCAATTAAAAGTTTTAGAAGTGTTTGGTATGAGTCAGACATACATATATAGATACCTATCTCTAGCCATGATAAAATATAGTATTATGCTGGAGTTTTCAACAAACAAATAAATCTGTTCATACCCATTTTTTTTTTCTAATCACCATCCCCTCAAAAATAATCCAGGCCTTCTCAGTTTTGTTGATCACTCAAAGTAAGGAATCAGATACCTAAGATGAAAGTAGCACAATACAACCAACTTACTGAAAAATGATAACTATAAGCGTCAAATTCTTTGAGATGTGTATTTAGCTTACTTTAAAAGTATACAACACCACACAGGGATTCATTTTTTTATAGAGTCATTTTAACTTCCCTCACATAAATACATTCAAGTAAGTATCATTATTATTTTAGCAGAATATACTATACAAGGCAAGCAACAAGAGTACTCACATCAGTTTCCCATTTAAACTAGCTATCTAAAACTGGCTTGCTTCATTAAGTGCAAAGACAAAAAGACCATCAGTGTCAGAAAAAAAGTTTCTATTGGAGAAAAATACTTAGTAGACTGATGGTGCCTGGTGAATGCATAGGTGAATGAAATACACAGCTACTGATCAAGCTTTATTTACTTAAGATGAGGTTACTGGAAATACATAAAATATCACAAATATGTATGCAAAGTACATCTGAAACAACTGCAGGATGCTTTGCAATTTACAGAAGTCATTTCACTCTGGAGCTTAAGCTTTATCTAAGATGATAAGTTTTAATCTACATATAAGCTTTATGCATTTATCCTCATGAAAGAAACAGTATTGAAGCAATTAGTATTAATTTGCAACTTCTTTCCTTGATAAAATCTGAAACCAAAGATTTCCAATACAATGTCACATTTAAAGTAGTTATTTGAATATGAATGCATTCTCCTCAAGGAATGAATATCTTTACACCCTTATTTGTTAATACATTCAATATGAATAAAATAGGTGAAGCAAAAGTCATTATTGTTCAATAGTAGGTTAATTTAGAGTAAATTAAAGACAGAGGAGTTGCCTAATATAAAATACATAAACTGATATAAGTAAGATATTTTTATAAGCATGTGTTCAGAATAAAAAAGGTAGAAGAGAATTCACCTGAGATAAAGCTAGTATTTGTATATTTCTAAGTAGCAATGAGTTTTGCTCGAGGGAATCCACTTGAAGGTCAAAAAATATACATTTTACTATTATACAATATATTCAGTTTAAGTAATTGATTGATGTTAAAAGTCCTAAAAAATCAAAACAAAAAAACAGTGTGTCAATATCATTAGATACAAAATTTATGCTACTTCATAACTTTAAAAAATGAGAATGATTATAAATTTAAAACCCATTCTTCCAAAACTGATCTTTTGAGTACAAGCTTTAAGGAGCAATAAACTAAGACATAACTATTAGCTTTTTACAATTTAAATATATACATATTTGACGATATAGAAAATAATCAAGCTTTGGAAAAAGTGTACAAAATCGATTATTTTTGCTTACACTTCTTAAAATAATGAACAATTTTATTTTTTCCTAAATGAAAAGAGCTCTTTCCTGAGTGTGTAATAGAAAAAAATAGTATTGAACTTCTAATTTAATAGCAATTTAGGACTGCCCAAAAGATGCATTTTATAAGGATTTTAAATACCCTTTATGTTACCAACTTAGGTTGATCAGCAGCTTTTCTTCACTTTCTGAATCCTTCAAAAAGGGAAACTCAAACCAGGAAAAAGCCATATATAAACTAGTAAAAACTAACCTCCTGAGGTTCCTACAACAAAAATATCCAAGTAGAAAATCTACACCATTACTTAGTAGCAACTATTTCTGTAGTTTAGCAGCCTAACAGTATAAGGAGCAAATGAAGCCACGCTTTCAGTATGCCAAGAGGCAGAAACACTGGAATGTAACAAACTCACAGTTTTACCAGTATTAAATATGCAGTCAACATTCAAGAACTATCAAGATTACACCACAAGAATGAAAATGCTATTTATATATCCCATGATGCAATAATTGCATTTTAACTGTTAATGCCAATTCAGAACTTTTCTTACCCAAGATGAAACTCTAAATGGCTTCTGCAAGTCTCTGCACTGCATTATGCATTAGGAATATTGTTTATTTGCTTTAAAATATGCCAGAGATAACTTACTGATACAAAAGACTATTTTGTCAGTATTGTTTATTTCTGCCTTAATTGTTTTCTTTGCTTTTTTACCAGATCAGTTCATATCTGTACAAAAGAAGCATCGTAAGTTAATCTAAGGTGAAGTGGTTTTATTTGGTTAAAGGGGCTTTCTGAAATTTAAAAAGTTTGGTTTATATCAGATTCTAACTGTAGTGGTACAATATTATTTGAGTATGTCTTGTATTCTACATTTTTTTTAAATATAACTTCTCTGGAACTCTTCACAAATGTTCAAATACTAAAAATTAAAGCAAGGTTGCATCTAAATATAATATCCTGCCTTGCTAAATTTTAAAGGGTTTTTTTCCTTCTTCTTCCAGAATTTGGTTTTAAAGTGCTTGTAGTGACTAAAATTATTACTAATTTACTTCAGCATTATTAGTTAGAGAGGGAATATTGTATTTGCTACAAAAAGAATGTAATTTGAAAGTAAATTATCACATGTGATTTTGATAAAATTGAATAAATACTATGTACTAGCAGTACTGAATATATTTCATGCAGTACATGTCCAAATTATTCTTCAGGCATAATCCATTCAAATTTTAAAAGCTAAAAGAAAAAATAAAAAGGAAAAAAGTGCGGGGACACACACACACGACATGCATGCTCTCATGCATAACCCCCCCCCCCGAACTTTTTAAACAGCATTTATAAGTCCACACATAACTTCAGTGCAATGCCTATATCATTTAACACTCACAGAACAAAGCCATGCAAAGAACATCAAGTCCTTTAAAAAACAAAAAAAAACAACCCACAAAACCTCCAAAAAACAAAAACCCCACAAACAAACTACAAAATACCAAAAAAGCACCCAAACTGTCATCCAGTATCCAGTTTTGCAATGCAAAGGTGAGAAACTAAATCTAAAAAAAGCTTGTTATGGCCTAGTTTTGTTTTGTAGATTAATTATGTAGCACTTGAAACATGAAAAATTGGGGCTTCACCTCTGAGTAGCATAGTTAATCTCTCAATTTTTTCTTTATCATCATGGGATACTCTTTAGGCAATCTAAATTAATAAAGACTTTCCACTTTCAGATGAACACAAGATCAAGTGTATCAGTTAGGATTTCACATTCATAGTACATAAGAAAATACACATGAAAAGAAAATAAAGGGTTAAATTAACAAGGATTTATTCACAGGAATACATGTAAGTAGAGAGAGAAAAAAAAAAACCCAAACAAACATATCAAAAAACCCCATCAACATAAAAGTAAACAAATGAAATGAAGAGGAACCAAACCAACTTTCACTCCTTAGCTTTAAACTCCCACTCTTGTGCGTTTAACTATAAATGGCCACCAATAGGTGCCGATATATTATATATACTCTGCATCACATCCATTAACTTAAACATCTCTAAGATCACGCTGTGAACAAAAAGAAACCACAAAAGGTAATACACTGAGTGGGAATAAACACAAATATAGCAATCATGTCATCAACTTCTATAACTGTCTTTACGTGTCAACTAACATTTATGCAGCTTTTATCAGTTCTTGCCATATAGCCAATTTTTAGAGATTCTGCTAAAAATTACTAGTATATAACCATGCAGAAAGCACATCACACTGACAGCACAGAGGCAAATATTTTGCAGTTATATTCGCTTTCCACATTGTGCAGGTTACACACAATCAACTGTAACATGCTAAAAAGGTATTTCAAGGCCTAATTGTTAACTACAGTACTTTATATTGTTAATAAAAATAAGATCCACAGAATCTCAGAAAAGGAATTTTAAATGCATGGCTATACTGAATTGGTAAACTGCAACACAAGACTGGTGAAACATAGGTAAATGTATACTGATTTCACTCCATTGATGCAAGTACGCTACTTTCCAACTAATTTAAATAACTTCTGATCACTATGCCTGAACCTTAAACTTCATGTTAAGAATAATGTCTTACTCTAGAAATTAGATCTCATTAAGTACAATGACAAAAATAATATCCACTACTTTTTTTTTTAAATGTGAAAATTAAGATATCTGTTTTTCCTTTGAAGTATCCCTCCTTAGTCCAAAAATGAAAGGAGTGACTCATTTAGTAGTTTGCTTCATTTTGTCCAAGTTAATATTTTTTAATTTACAACAAGGTTTCTATATTGTACACTGTAAGTGCCTGCTCCTAATGTCGACACAAGCTGCATTTTAACTGTATTAAATTAATTTGTTTAGTTATTCACTAACATGCAAATTACCTAGGAATCTCATGAAGCAGCATGAAATAATGTAGAAAACCTTTACTTAAAAAACAAACAAACAAACAAACAAATCAATATAAGAGAGAAAAGAAAGCTTTTTACTGTTTGTGGCATTCTTAGGTTTCCTTTATTGTGCACAAAATAGTTTTCGTCTTTACATATCCCTATGGTTCAACTATATGGTGCCTATTTTGGTAGAGTTCATAGAATCATAGAATGGTAGGGGTTGGAAGGGACCTTTAGAGATCCCTACAATGGACCAGAATATGCTGTTTTGTTAATAGATATTTTTGTTTCTTCTTCACATCCAGTGCAGAATTGTAATAGGAGACAAGATTTCAATCACAAAGGCTCCAGATGTTAAAACATTTCCCAACATCAGCTTAATACAGTGACGGCAACAACTCCCTCCCACCCCTCCCAGTAGGGTTGGGATTGTACTGTATTCCCTACTGGTTTACCCTTCCCCCCAAGTAAAGGGTAATGTTTTTCCTGGGTGCAAAGGCTCCTTCATAGTCTCCCAGACTGAAGGACCTGTAAAAGAAAAGATAATTATAGCTAAATCTTACATTGAACTTTAACTGATAGATCAGTGTATAAATAAAGAGGTTTTTTTGCCTTTAAGTGATAGGTGCCAAACTTGAACTTAAAAACAATTTTATGATTGGATTCTCCATTTTAAGCCTGTTTAAGAGCCCATTAATACCAGCTAAATTATTATTTATCAAACAATATCTTATACTTTAAAGTTACACTGACAGTTCCACTATTATAACTAAGCTTAGATTTAAGATAAAAGCTGTCCTGAAGTTTTTGTCATTTTAGTATAAGATGATGATGTTGTTATGACATTGAGAAAGAATATTAAGCATACTGTCTACCAATCTAACAATTTCACTTTTAGGTGGATTAAACAAGATAGACATAGTATATCCTCAGTACAATCTGAGGATAACTGACAATTTTACAACTTTGGATTCCTCTTCATTAGGATAAAAACCCCCACTTATTTCAAAAGTAAAATGCCCTCATTAGAAATATGCAAATGTTTGAAATTGATTTATTTTTAATTAATTGTTCAGATAAAAAAAGTAATTAAAAAAATTTCTTATGTCATTGACTGACAAATCTCAGGCTGACTTTTACATGGTTGTGCAATCAATAATACAATTGAATTGCATGATTCACTCCCATAATTTCAGTAAACACATCTAGAGCAAATATCAAATTAATATAAATATTGAATGAATCAACTTAATTTGTCCTATTTTTGGGTAGTATAATAATCTCTTCACGGTATCACACTACTTTACATGGGGAAACTTAGCTTTATACGTGCACATACAGCATACAAAACAAGGTTGAATAAGGATACAAGTATTCAAGAATGCACAATCATTGTTCTTTGCTGAATTTTAATCCTTCTCTTGATAGAACTTTAACAATTCAGAATTGGAGCATAAAGTGGAATATGGCAACAATAATCACATTAGCCTTCCCAAAACATCAAAACCTACAGTCAGTAGAGTTGCAGATTAGCATAACATCCTTTATTCAGTGCAAAGATCATCTAGTATGTAGTTAGGAATCTATTTGACTTCTTATTACTAAAGTGTCTTAAGAAACTTTCTTTCCTGTCCTAGGAAAATATTCCTGCTTAGACCATATCTGTCATCTACTAATTCATAGGACATAAGGGAGCCTGTGACTTTAGTATGATAGCTTGAGGATCATAATCATAATTTTTCATATTAAACCTGAACATGTACTTTGTTACACCTACACTTCCAACCTTATCTTGATACACTACTATGCATATTGTACACTTGCTCTCTTTCTCACTCTCTTTGTAAAAATAAAAGAACAGTCTCAGATAATTGCTTTTGCTACAGCTGATACCATTTAGGTACACCATCATCTCTTTCTTTTCTTCTTGTAGAAAGGAAAGATATCTGTTCCAGCATACCTGAAAAATTTTAGTCTAGCGAATTAATTACGTTTCATATAATGTAAACAGGGAGGAAGTCTGTTGTACAGCCGTTTAGAAAGGAAGATTCATGTGCTTACCTCTAATTATGGGACTGCAGCTGCATTGCAGAAAGTTAAACTCCGTAGTAAGCTGCAAGACGTTCTTTTAAGGGAAGAGGAAACTGGTCAGAGAAATGCCTCCAATTCTCATCCCCAACTTGATTTTTAAATCCATGAAGAATCTACAAATGAGGGGGAGGGGGTAAGTAAAGATAAACATTAAACAGTAGATACATGATCATTATTTATTAGCAACATATGCAGTAAGACACAAACTTTTGGATTGTGCATCTGTCTATTTGAATTCCCCAGTTTAATATTTAAGTGTTACTAAGAAACAAAGGAAGTCTAGTAATGTCTTTCTTATATGGAAAAAACCCACAACATTTCAGTAAAGGGTGACATATAGAATAAAGTTACCCACACAAATCAGTATAAAATATATAAATATATATTATATCATATATAAATATATATATGTGCATGTATTTTTATTGACTATGGTAACTCACAACCTAGAGTTAGTCCATTTCAGAATGCTAAACATTCTGTAGATTGACATAGTTTATATGTTAAGACTACTGTATTCACCTTTATTTTTTTAAACATGTAATATGTCCAGGGAGGAAAGCTGAGCTAGAATCACGGCCAGCATTTGACAGAATGAATGCCTGTCAACTTCCAGAAAAAAGCATCCTGAGAGCTATGTTTTTTTTCCATTGAAGCTCTAGACAACTATTACTAAAAAGGAAGCTATTAAATTCTTTAGTGTTTTGAAAGAACAGGGATCCACAGCAGTCAAAAGCCAGCATAAGATGGGAAGAGAGGGGAAAAATCCCAAACAAAAAACCAACTCAAACAAAAATCAAGCAGGTTAAAAGGGAAACATATGAAAGAAGAAAAGCAGATTAAATGGCTTCTCCTAATAGAAAAAAAAAATGCAGAGCCTCTAAATTTTGGGTTGTTTTTCTTTTTTAAGCTCAAGGATACTGAATTGTAGAACAGTGTATCATGAAAACATCCTCACAAAAAAGGCAGTGTCAAAGTTAAAGCTCACTGGACTGAACTCACTCTCAACACAACTTTTTCAAGCAGAACTGTTCTTAAACAGAATGTAGTAATAACAACATTATGGTGTCACTAGTTAATTTACTGCTTTTTTCCCTGAAAGAGATCTTCCACATGCAGATTCACCTCTCTTCCCTAACTCAGAGTCTGATTAGCCAGCTGCCAAGAAACTACAAAAAAAAAAAATCTAAGAATGTTCAGGTACAATAAAAGGAACACTTTTAAAAAATCATCTTCCAGTACAATTTTAGCAAGTGAGCTTCCGCTACAGTCTTCAGATATCTCGCTTTTCTAAAATGTGATACAATTCTTAGGATATGTATTAGATATCAGCACAGGTAGATATTTTCTCTCAGCTCTAGTGCTCCAAAAAACAACAAACAAACCAACTGACTCATCCCAAAACCCAAACACTGGACAATTCACTACCAAGACAAAGACCTCATGGGACTACAAAAATTTTTTTCACTGTTCCTAATTATTGTTGAAAATTGTTGGCATAATTATTGTTGGAAAAACATGTAAATGGACTACAGTAAACATGTATTCAGCTAGCATAAAAATTCACTCCAATGAGGAAGTAATCAAAAAAATTTGCATGACATTTTGAAAGTTTGAAAGCACTTGAAAGCTTTGTCTCCTTTCTTGCATGGCAAAATGCACAAAAGAATAAACTTTAAAAAGCAAAGATGTCCTTATGCCAAGTGACCAAGAAACATTGTGTCAAGTTTGAATGCATTAGATCCCATATGGATATCCAGGAAAGAATCTGAAAAAAAGAAGAGTTCAGCTTATTGAAGCAAGTATTGAATGCTGAAGGATCATTACAGAAATGTACTGAAACTTTTGGACAATCATCACAGACAGCATTCTGGACTTTCTTTTAAGCTTGTATTTGCTGTTTCCTTCTACTGATGCTGAAATACTTATAGCCATATATTTCCTGACTTTGCTGTTCCTTTGAAGGAGGTCAGTTATCTGAGAGGCTAACTAGGACAGTGAGATTTTTGTCTTTACTGCTGGAGATGGGATTTGGAAGTTCTCACTTCTGTTTTGATGTGCACACTTGGTATTACTTGAAGAGAAGATATCAATACTGACCCCCTGATCCAAGTACATACTTAAGAAATGTGCTCTATTTTAGCTTTTAGAGGTCCATTGACTTTTGACATACATCCTTCCTAAAAATAGAGATTTCACTTTACAACATATGAAGGGAGTCACAGTACTAATAGTAACAGCATCTATCCATGAAACTGAACTAAGTTCATTTTGTTCTGTTTTTTTTTTTGGCTAGTGCCAAAACACAATATATTGCTTTCTGAGTGTTGGTTTTTTTTTTTTTTTTTTATTATTTTGGTGTCTTGTTGGTTTGTTTGTTGTGCTTATTTTACACAAGGCAAACAGTACTTTTACTTAAATTCTACTGACATTTTTTGTCTAGAGATGCATTCTTGGCTATCACTGTACATTAGTTTCTTGAAGACTTATCCAAGAGGGATTCTAAGGAGGAAGCCATCCCAAAAACTTATTTTCAGCTGAAGCAAGATAAACAGATTAGGATACTATTAGAAGATTTTTCATTTGCAATTTTCTTGATATTTATTTTAAAAAAAAAAAAAAAGGCATCTTTGGGGAGGGATCTTGAACCACACAAATCTTTCTAGAAAAGAAAAAAAAAACAAGAGAAAAAACAAGTTTTAGATGTGGTATAAAAAACCCTGTTCTTCCAAATGCAGTCAAAACATAGTAGGTTGGACATTATGAAAAGCTCTTATCCTTTCAAATAAGATCTCAAGTGAGCTTTTCAACATTGTTAAAAAGAATTTTGGAATAACCTGAAAGCATGCATGTAAAAAAAAAATTAAAAACCTCCAGAATTTTATGATGCTTTGTCTGAAAGTCTGAAGAATTTTTTCAATAAAGTGCTAATAGTAGAAATAAAAAACAAGAAAGAAACAGAGGATCCAAAACAGCCACAGTTCAATATATTGTCATACAAGAAACATTACCTTACAGAACATGTCTCGGAGATCATCTTTTGGGCTAATCCATGATGCAACAGCATCACAAAAAAAAATAAAGTCCTATAAGATTAAACAATCACATAGATTAGAAACCTCAATTTATATGTCTGAAAACAATGCCTGATGTTCAGTCTATAAATTATGCAGGGTATTTAATAGAATCATAGAATCATAGAATGGTAGGGTTGGAAGGGACCTTTAGAGATCATCTAGTCCAACCTGCAGAAGTAGGTTCATTCACCTAGATCAGGTCGCATAGGAACATCCTAATTAACAACTGCTTTTGATTTTATGTCTTTATTTTCAAAATAATTCAGACAATAATGGCAAGTTATTGTATGCTTAAGTGTATGGAGATAAAAGTAGCTGAGTATAGGAATAGCTTTGTTTAATCAGGTTTTTGATTAAATAAAACAAGAGTTAAAAAAACCCCAAAACCAACAAACACACACCTCCTCCCCCCCAACTCATACTTGTCTAATTCTTTCAGTACATGTACAGAGTTTGAGAATGAATCATCTTAATAACCATTGATGAACTCTAGATCACACTCACAACTTGCTCTCACATATTTCCAGTTAGAAAAAAAGCTGTTGTATTTCATTAAGCTGAGCTAGAAATTGTTTCTGGGATACATAGAATGCTTATCATTGTTCTGGTTTTGGCTGGAATAAAGTTAATTTTCTCCCTAGTAGCTAGTACAGTGCTGTGTTTTGGATTTAGAGTGAGAATAATGTTGATAACACACCGATTTATTAGTTGTTACTAAGCAGTGTTTTTACATTGTCAAGGACATTTCATCTTCTCACCCTGCCCTGTCATCAGAGGCTGGGAGTGCCTCTCCCAGCTGGGAGGAGACAAAGCAAGGACAGCTGACTCAAGCCAAAAGAATATTCCATACCATATGACATGATATCCGGTATATAAACTGGGGGGAGTTGGCTGGGGAGAGGCCAATTTTCTGCTTGGGAACTGACTGAACATTGGTCAGTGTGTGGTGAGCATTGTGCATCACTTGTCTTTTCTTGAGTCATATTTATCTCTATTTTTGTTATATTCCTTTTCATTACAATCTTTATTAATAATATTATATTTTATTTTTATTTCTATTTCTATTATTAAACTGGTCTTATCTCAATCCATGAGTTTTACTTGTTTTCGATTCACCTCCCCATCCCATGCGGGTAGAGGGAAGTGAGGGAGGGGCTGTATGGTGTTTAGTTGCTGGCTGGGGNTAAAGTTAATTTTCTCCCTAGTAGCTAGTACAGTGCTGTGTTTTGGATTTAGAGTGAGAATAATGTTGATAACACACCGATTTATTAGTTGTTACTAAGCAGTGTTTTTACATTGTCAAGGACATTTCATCTTCTCACCCTGCCCTGTCATCAGAGGCTGGGAGTGCCTCTCCCAGCTGGGAGGAGACAAAGCAAGGACAGCTGACTCAAGCCAAAAGAATATTCCATACCATATGACATGATATCCGGTATATAAACTGGGGGGAGTTGGCTGGGGAGAGGCCAATTTTCTGCTTGGGAACTGACTGAACATTGGTCAGTGTGTGGTGAGCATTGTGCATCACTTGTCTTTTCTTGAGTCATATTTATCTCTATTTTTGTTATATTCCTTTTCATTACAATCTTTATTAATAATATTATATTTTATTTTTATTTCTATTTCTATTATTAAACTGGTCTTATCTCAATCCATGAGTTTTACTCGTTTTCGATTCACCTCCCCATCCCATGCGGGTAGAGGGAAGTGAGGGAGGGGCTGTATGGTGTTTAGTTGCTGGCTGGGGTTAAACGATGACAATCATACAGGTTCAAAACTATAGCCACCCCAAAATCCCTAAGTTTAGTTAATCTGCTATCATGCATTACCTCCTACTACACCATTAAAACATCAGTTTTAATAATTAAGTTGATAATGCACATGTTTTTGGATAGGAACTGAGGATAGCAAGTATATAGGAGGAGAGCTGGAATAGCGAAGAGTCCTCCCTTTAAGCTGTGCGAAAGGACAAATGGGCAGCAATGGAGGGAAATGTTAAGTACAAAATAAAAGATAAGTGAAATGAACTGAAAAATTCAATTCTGGTGTTTCAGGGAGAAGGATTCTAGGCAAAGAAAAGGGAAATTCATCTTCCTTTTTATCTTAAAAAATATGAAAAAGCTTTACTTTGGAGCTGCGGATACCAAAGAAGAAGTGTATTTTTGAGATGTACGATTCATTTTTAAGAGATGCATCTTCCTTGTATTATTAACTATTTAAGCAATATATCCAAAGTTCAAACAGAATCTTTCCTACCCAGGTTTTAAAAATGAAGTGATAGGTATTGGTTTTGTACTGTTTCTTTTTTTAAAAGCCTAGATTGCATCTGAAAAATAGGTTTTAGTATGTCAATTTTTGCCTTGGAAATGCAAGGCAAAATACATACATATCCTCAACATAATAAAGACTGACAGAAGTATTAAAATATAGTTAATCAAAGATCATTATTTACATATTAATTGTAAGTAAAAGACAAAAAAAAATTAACATTATGGTCATTTCCAGAAATTATAATTACTAAAGCAGAAATCCTGAAGTATCATGATATGTATAATTTGAAATATAATTACTTTGGTCTCCTTGACGTAAAAAAAGCAGCTACATCATGTACTATAGAGAAGCATCATCAAGCTAAACTTTTTTATACTTCATATAAAGCTTTCACTAAATTTCACATGAATAAAGAAAAAAAAGTTAAGATCTATTTATGTATCTTACTTGGACTACTCCACTAGGGTTGACCGAGATCATGGTACATATCCCACGGAATGCTGAATCCTTTTCCTCATTGTCTCTTATGTTTCGCAGAGAGGTGCACCTAGTAAGTTAGAGAGAAAAATTTAGCTAATCCTATTACTTTTTCACTCAATCAAGTCAGAACTAGATGACAGTATTTGATGGAATAAGTTACACTGATAAGATTATCTGAAACACCATTTTCAACACAAGAAAAATAATTGTTGCACATAGTCTTTACTAGTATATTCCCATTAGGTATCATCTCCATAATCTTGCTTTCCTGTTGTACTATATACAGTTAGAAAGTGTGACTTGTATTCCATTTAATAATAATAATAAAAAAAGAAATATGTATATGAAATATTTCTAAATATGTAAAAAAATTATCTAAATGGTGGGTGTCAGAAGGTTGGGGCATCCCTTTTTTCTATTGTAGCTAGCAACAGGACAAGGGGTAATGGGATGAAGTTGGAACACAAAAAGTTCCATTTAAATATAAGAAAAAACTACTTTACTGTGAGGGTGACAGAGCACTGGAACAGGCTGCCCTGGGAGGTTGTGGAGTCTCCTTCCTTGGAGGTCTTCAAGACCCGCCTGGACACGTTCCTATGTGACCTCATCTAGGTGGACCTGCTTCTGCAGGGAGGTTGGACTAGATGATCTCTAGAGGTCCCTTCCAACCCCTACCATTCTATGATTCTATGAAATATATGTGGCTTGGGCGTTGGCATCCGTTAGGCAGAAACATTCTGATTGGATAATTTACCACTATATGGATGCGTGGTGCTTAGGCCCTGAAAGAAAGACTCCCCTGTGACCTGTGGTGAAGACCATGGTGAGGCAGGCTGTCCCCCTGCAGCCCATGGAGGACCACCAGGAAGCAGAGATCCACTTGCATGGAGTCCATGGAGGACGCCATGCTGGAGTTGGTGGATGCCTGAAGCAGGCTGTGCCTCTGTGGGAAGTCCACGTTGGAGCAAGTTCCTGGCAGGGCCTGGGAGCCCGTGTGGAGAGAGAAGTCCAAGCCAGAGAGGAGGTTTTCTGTCAGGACTTGTGATCCTGTGAGGGAATCACAATGAAACAGTCTGAACCTGAAGGACTGTTCTCCCTGTGGATGACCCACGTTGGGGCAGTGTGTGAAGAGTTGACCCCGTGGGAGGCCCCATGTTGGAGCAGTTCATGAAGAACTGTAGCCCCTGGGAAGGACTTATGTTGGAGAAGATCATGAAGGTCTGTCTCCCGCAGCAGGGACCCCACACTGTAGCAGTGGGAAGTGTAAGGAGGCCTCTCCTCGAGAAGAAGCAGCAGCAAAGTCCATCTGTAAGGAACTGACTGCAATGCCCGTCCTCCAACCCCTGCGCTGCTGGAGGGAGGAAGGAAGGAGAGACCTAGGAAGAGGGAGGGGTGAGGGGAGGTCTTTTATGATTCGGTTTTATTTCTCATCTCCCTGTTCTGATGGTCCATTAATAAATCAAACCCTTTTCTCCCCAAGTTGAGTGTGTTTTTCTCATGATGCTAATTGCTGAGCAATCTTCCTGTCCTTATCTTGACACGCAAACCTCTTGTTCTATTTATCTCTTTCCTGTCCAGTTTAGGAGGGGGAGTCATATTATGACTTGGTGGGCACTTGGCACCCAGCCAGGCCCAAACCATCACAGAATTATGTCAGATATCACTTACAGAACAGTTACTTAAATTTACAGCAGCAAGCAAGCTATTACACATAACAAGTCTAGAAACATATTCCTTACAGCAATTCAAGCCTCTGACTCAATTTTAAGTAATGTACAGTTTAAATTTTACAGTATTTGCATACTTTGTATTATCATTCTAGTGTATTTTAAAATGCTTTCAATAGTCAAGTTTTAACACTCAAGCATGTGACAATCTTATCCCATGCATAAATTAGTCGTTAGCCACAACATAAAGAATACATGACAGTGCTACTAAAAACTCACAAACCTGATAGGACAAGATTAGTCACATGGTTGGCAATGATTAAGGACTGAGATTTTTTAACAAACTGAAAATATATCTGAAAGTGAAATAGAAGAAAAAGAAAGAAAGAGAGAGAAAGAGAGAGAGAAAAAAGGAGAGAGAAAGAGAGAGAGAAGAAAAATGTTTTTAAAAAAAATATTGAAGAATACACACCAGGGTCTTATAAACTGCTGTAGCACGGGGGCCACCTCTTGAGGACAAACGTAACCAAGACGACCAATTGTTATTGCTAAGGTAATGCAATCACGGTTATACACCACCAAACGCCAACCAAGACATGAGCAAATGAGGGGGGGGGGAGAAAAAAATAAAGAAAAAAACAACAAATAACTCAGAAACAGAAGTCAACAGAATCTATGTATGATAGTAAACATAAGATATCACCAGTGCTGTTTATTACCACCCCCTAAATAAGAGGCAGCAACCTATATATTCTCCAGGATAAAAGAAAAATGAAAGAAAATAAGAGAACACCAAAACCCACAATTTAAAATTCAAAGGCTTTCTGATGTAAGCAGCCATTCTGCGCTCTTCAGAATCATCTCTTACAGTAAATTTACCTACCATATACTTCAAAGTTTTTATTAAAAAGTACTATTATGGATACTCTCAACAGAAATGAATTAATAATTTTCAGTAGTCCTAAACATTTTACTTTTTCAATATTTTGAATGAAAGACTTTTAATAGATCTACTATCAGTAAAAATACATTTTATAAATACTTCAGAATAGAATATATTGTGATCTATCTAAAAAATGCTAAATAAATTAAACACTTCTCAGAGCACAAAATATTTGTTTTCTTCATAATCTTGCAGAGAATTTAAAGTGGTTGCTAACTCACAGCAAGTGACTGCAGAAAATGAATTCTTTAATCCCAATATTTCTCCTGTTCAGGAAAGACTTCCTCATAAAATCTGTGTAAGAATTTGACTTCTGATACAAAAGTATAAAGACATATGAAAAGCAAAACTGCTTCTTTGGATAATTAGATAGTGTGGTCCTTTGTTCTGAGGGATAGACTGAAGAAAATATCACTATGCAAATGCATTTTAACAGTTTGCTCAATTAATGAAGGATTAATCTTTAGAAAAAGGAGAAGGTGAGGAATAATGTATAAGGATTAATTGAAGCAAAAAATGTGAATAATACTACAATCCAGCAGAATTATATGAAGCAAAGAAAGGAAATTTATGTTCAAGAGATGTATGCAACACTAATTTCATGTAACATGCAGTAAAACAGATGATGCTTTCACTAATAAAAGTTTTGCATAGGATATACTAGCAGTTTGAAATGTACTCATTCCGATTACTCAATTTCAATATGCGGTGTTTCAAATTTTTGGCAGATCTAACTTATAAAACCGTATTTGAAATGCTACTTTCCAATGAAAATACACTTTTAATGTTTATCACAGCTACAGTCTGTACAAGGAATAGTAATTTCTATGAGAGCATAACTTTTTGGCATGTACTCATTATTTTCTATGCAATCACTTTCACTTAAGACGGACTTGTATGTTTCCATAGAAGTGTTTTCATAGCTCATTACATAACAATCTAAAGCAGAAAACAGTGATAACCAACTACATGCAGTACAATATCCCACAACAAACTTATAAGTACATCACACTCAACATTTATTTGCAGTTATGCATCCATATTTAAAGTAACTATTAAAATGCTAAAAAAAAGGTCACTACTTGGATGCTTCAAAAGATTCTCTGGCAGTAATGAAAGCAAACTTTTAAGTTCTAGATGCTTCTCAGTTATAAGTTTACACTTCCATCAGTGCAAATGAAGTGTGTTGGGGTAGGGGAGAAGAAAATTTATTATTTGCTCCAAAATTATCTTTCTGAAAAGCAGTACCTTTGCCAGGCAACTAGGCAATTTTTCCTCCAAGTTCAGCTAATTTTAAATTACATAAAGTACAATGACTAAAATATTATTTTTCTTACAAGTCAATTTTCAAACAGAAAAACATCAAAAGATTCTCAATTAGTAAAATAGTAAACCAGAGACCTGTTAAATTATGAATAAAGTTTTGCTGAAGTACGGAAGGTGCTCTTTATACCAGAACATGCCCTGTATAAATGCAAAAGAAATAAGCCACAGAAATTCCAATTCAATAAGGCATTTGGGGACTGTTCTCAATTTGGAAGGCAAAGCTGCTGGTCAGAACATGTGCATGCCACTGTTAGAATTTTTGGTAAATTCAGAGTTCATTATTTGGTATATATGTGCCAATTACATTTGTTCCAAACAATAATACACAGTATTTATTATAAGGATGTGGATATATTAAAATCAGTGTAAAGCCACTAAGTCTTTGAGTGTTACTGCATATATTTGGCATATTGTACACATAAATAAAATTAGAAGATTACTTAAATAGCTGAAAAATAAATAGAAAATGTTATAAAGGTGAGAAAGTAAAAACCTTAATAATCTAATTAATTATTATATATAAAAAAATCTCTAATTCCCTTCACCATGAATGGTTCAGCTTTTGGATACCTGTGTTCTCCAACAATGTCTTTGGTGTGTTGGGTCTGTTAATTATTTCTACAAGCTGGTGCAACACCATTGGGATATAAGGTTGCATCTCTATACCTGAAACAACCAAAAAGAAACATTTGGAAGAAAATGACCATTAATATACATAATCTATTTAGATCTGGTACATTGAACTTGCTATTATGGACAGGAATATAAAATTTAATTTAAACATGAAAGTATCACTAAAAATTTAAAAAAAAAAAAAAGACAACCCAGAAAAACAATTCTAAATGTGCAAAGATTCAAAGGAAAAAAAAATCTTACCCATCTGGATGGAGATTTCTCCAATTGCCCAGGTGGCATTGTTACATACAGAAATGAATTCAGGGTTTAGGTTGGTTCCCAAAATAGGCATGAAATCAGCTAGAAAGAATAACATTTAAAAATCTAATTACACAAGACAATCATCTTGTCTCATTACTGTAACATTATGGAAGTGGGGGGAATGAGTGTTTAAAAATCATATAAGCATATTAAAATTCTTGTAGTAATATTTGATGTAAAAATATTTCTTTACCTTTATGTAACTCTAGAAAACTTCTTTTTCTCCCCTTCCCGGGGTGAGGGAAGAAAAAACACACCTGGATAGCTATGTATTCAGTTTTGCTAAAAACCACGAATAAACAAACCAACCAAATAACAAAAAATCCTCCAAACACCCCCCCCCAATCTCCAACAAGAAAAACAAAATCAAAGCCAACCAAATCCCTCCCAACAGCCAATAACAATGAAGTCTAGTAGGCAAATCACAGCATTGATTAAATGTTAATAAAAAACAGGTTGCCCAGAGGGGTTGTGGAGTCTCCTGCCTTGGAGGTCTTCAACACCCGCCTGGACATCTTCCTATGCGACCTGATCTAGGTGAACCTGCTTCTGCAGGGGGGTTGGACTAGATGATCTCTAAAGGTCCCTTCCAACCCTGCCATTCTATGATTCTATGATTAGTCACAAAGATAGATTATAACATCTGCCAAATAAATTTTAAATTCCAAGCCTCTACAACCATTCATTTATGAAGTTAAGTGTATTTCAAAAGTATCTGAGGGAAGAGAGGGAACATTGTAAAAATGTAAAACTGATGCTACTTCCCTATTGAAATTAAAAACAAAACAAACCCTAAACTTACTGTCTAGTCAAGTTTTCTAATTTCAATATATATACATTTTATGTAACCATAGAATCTAGTAGAACAAAAGAGCTACAAATTCAAGAATTTATCAAACAAAGCAACTGTTCTAATTGAAGTCTAAGTACATCTGTTTCAAAGCATGTTATATTATAAAAATCAAGCAGCAAAAAGAAGTTTTGCATTGTCTACAAAAAATAGTACAAAATGTCTTCAACACATAGTTCAAAGGAGAAAAGACTACAGATCCTTGCTGATAAAGCAAAAAAACCCAAAAACTTACAACAACATGACAAGGTAAGACACAGAAAAGGGAACTTAACAATGACTAAACCAGTCTCTTATCATTTTGTAAAACATGTTAATTATTTATTATGTAAAAGAGACATACCGATGCAAGGCTTAACATGCTGAAAACACGCCTTTGTCAGATCACCTAACAATGCAAAAGAACTCTGCCGTACCTCAGGCATTTTATCCTAAAGAGAGGAAGAAAAAAAACCTGACAATTCTAGAATTGTTTCTGATTCTCTTAAGAAAGAAAATCCTTGGAATCAACAGGTTACTCATCTCACCTGCATGCATTGGTACATTAGTGTCAGGATATTGCTGCGAGCCACTAGTTGTTCAATGCTGCCTCCAAGTCCTTCAGCTAAACCACTGAGTAAATCAAGAGCCACTATCATGAAATCTTTATCTGGAGCCTCATATTGGTCTGGCTGAGCATTGTGTAACTGCAACAAATAATTATGCATTTTCAAAATGAGTATTACATTTTCTCAGAGGTATGTGTAAAAGTAAAAACAAAACAAACAAACAGTTTCAGAATTGCAGCTTCCTTTAAATATTCAACAGTTAATACTACAAATCTCCCTGTAAACTCATAACTTTATATAGTTAATACATTGGTTTAAGGAGATATTCTGAAAACATTGGAATAGTAATTGAAAAATACCATGGCTTGTGCAAGAGTCTTCTGCACCAGATTTACACAACGCTGGTACACAGGTTCACAGTATGGAAGAAAGCCAGACTGCAAGGCAGTAGCAACTGATGACAGGCACTGGAAAAAAGAAAAAAAAAAAAACCCCAAAAAAACACCAAGACACATACACACACAAATTTTCCTCATCTCCTCAAAGCATCTTTTACTTGGGAGAGGAAAATTTTAAACGTTTAAAGTATACCCAGAAGTAGCTGATTAAATAAAAACAACCAAGAAAGGCAGTTGAGCCTTAGTTGAGCCAAGGCAACTGTCAGGTAATTGTTACTCTCTCCTACATGTTTGAGAAAATTTCTCAGATTCAGCATCTTCTTAGAAGTGTTCACATGAAGTTCACATGAAGACAGTTACTATAATTCAGCAAGCTCTAACATTATCCAAGAGTTACAAAACTAATTTCTCTGTAAGTTTTTTCCTGCTTTTCACGCTTCAAAAGTATGGACAATAGACTACATGATCTGGTTCATACCTTCAGACTGTTTGATAATAGTTTTAATGGAGGGATGAAGGGAGAGGCAGGAGAGAGAAAGAAGAAAAGAACAACAGGGGGATGAAACTTTTTTTTTAATAAAATAAAATCTAAAAAAAATTGCTGTTAATCGAATGACATTTTCTCAGTTACGAGATTTTCTCACTACAGTTATAATATTTTCTCCACGAGAAATACCATTGTCAGCTTTTATAGTCACACTTCCTAGTAGGAGTATCTTTATTAAAAGGGCTAATTCCTAAAAGTTGATAAAACATATTTGAGTTTTAACATTTACCTCTAATAAAGGGAAGAGGTCTTTATCTTCATCCTTCAACATGTTCCACTTCTGGATTAATGGAGGCATTAGCATCTGAATATATTCCTGTTTAGTATGAAAACGCATCAGCTGTTGAAATACTTCACTGTATTCTATTTTATTTCAAAATATATATATTAAGAATTGGTATATTATACTTTTTCAGCAAAACAAAATTGATACACTGCAATTCAATCATTGTTGCAATATATAGTAGTATAATATTAAAATTTTCAATTTTTTTCTGAGGCACATAAATACCTTTGCAGAATAAATCCTTTTCCTCCAGCTTTGGCTTCAGTCTAGCAACTTTTAATAACTGCCTGGGTTGTTACAAATCTATAGGATTGCCTCAAGGACTACATAAAATGTTTTTACCAGCAATGCAATCTGGCTGTGCATCTGTAACCTGCTTTTCTCAACCATCTCCCATTATCCTGATGCTACAAGCCTATCCCCTCAAGTTCCTGAAACTTCTTCCTCAAGCAACTACCCATCCATAAATAAAGTAATTTTCCAGAAGGGCACACTTACCAATTCTGTATTAAAATGTTACAACTTCCCAAACACTGCTGTCATAGTCACAAGGACAGTAAGCAAGGCATGCTTGTAGTACCGTTTCCCTCAGAAAGTAGCCAAAGAGCCAACAGATGCTGGCAGCTAATGCTATGTCCAAAGATATAATATTCTAAGTGACTGAAGAAAGTTCCACCATCACCAGGAGGTCCCATTTAGCTTCCTCCTGGTGCTGTTAAATGTTAAGTTGTCCAGGGACAAAGAAAGATTGGAAAAGATGTCCTCTGATGGTATAGAGTCTTAGACAGCAAGTGAAATGTCATAGCAACAACCCAAATTGTTTTATTCTAGTGTGTCTATACCGTGTGAAGCACTATACAGAAATAAATCATAAGATGTATGACATGTATGTGTAATCTATTAACATAAGTACATGACAAAAATCCCACTATATTTGCCTGTGTGTTATCTGTACTTTGTCCAAAGGATTCTATGTTTTTATATATAAAATACACATCTGTTCCACTCTCTAATAAAGCAATTTCTAATGATGATATGCTCCAATACACACAGAAAGACACACAGAACAGTTTAGCTATACTTAAAGTGGTTACAAAAAGAAAAAAAATAAACGAATCATTAGAATTTAGTACACATTTTTACACCAATTTCTTTAAAATTCTATTTCATATCTATATTGATATATGTATCTCAGCTGAAAAATTCTGAGAATGAGAAAAAAAAAAGTAACAATAATGTGAAGTACATTTCACAAGTCACCACATAGAGAATTGTTTATTCAAAATGGAGAACATTTGTATAGTCTGAAAATTGTATGTAGTTGTTATGGCTTTCTGGTAATGGGGAAAGAGCTATAAAGATGGCTCATATAAGAAGTTTCTCGAACAGTAGTCTATATATTTTATATGTAAATATTTTTATTGAAATCTACACAGAATGGTCATAATTTCTGTTTCATAACATAAAGCACACTACAAAACCCATCAAATCAGTTTTTCAATATATGACAAATGTTTTTACAGAACATAAAGTATACTCACTGGTTTATTTAGATGATGTCCTACAGAATCTGCTAGAGTTCCTATAGCATCATAAAGAATGAGCAGGTTTTTATGCTGATATTTACTAAATGCGAAGACCAAAGTGTCAAGTATATATGCAAGATAAGGAACAAGCTCTGTACAAGCCTCCTCTTCTAGAGTAGCAAAGGCACTGAATGACAAAAAAAAACCCACCCCAAATAGGTCAGTCAGTATCTTGGAAAAAAAAAAAAAAACAAGACCACGTCGAAACAACCCACACTATCAATTTCTGTGTAAACATAGAACTATATTTAGTCCTCAAATTAATCCAATGCAATCTATTTTGATTGAACACAAAGATTCACTTCTTACATTGTGATGAGCAAAATTTAAAAATATACCCCACACAAACTAGCATATTTGCTGAGCTTCTTGCACAAGAGGTGTACAAATTTCATTAATGGTGTGTCCATATATTTAAGAAAAACACAATTATTTCTTTAAATATCAGTAGGCAAGGAAGAGAAGGGAATCTTACCTCCAAGGATCTCCTTTGAAATAATTGTAACCCAAATATTTTGATAATCCTGAGCTAAATATGAACACCACTAATGCAATGATAGGATAGTTTTCCATTGTCATCAGTATTAATCTTGTTCATAGGCATTTAAAAGCCAGATTTCTGGTCAAAAAAACTTCAAATATTGAAAATAAACAGGTGGCACATACAGATATAAGTAACTGGGAAGATTGGCTGATTCACCAGAAGGCTGAGCTGCCATTCAGCAGGATATTGACCGGCTTGAGAGTTGGGCAGAGAGGAACCTCATGAGGTTCAACAAGGACAAGTGCAGAGTCCTGCATCTTGGAAGGAACAACCTCATGTACCAGTACAGGTTGGGGATTGACCTGCTGGAGAGCAGCTCTGCAGAGAGAGACCTGGGAGCCCTGGTTGACAATAAACTAAACATGAGCCAGCAATGTGCCCTTGTGGCTGAGAAGGCCAATGGCATTCTGGGATGCATCAAAAAGAGTGTGGCCAGCAGGTCAAGGGAGGTTCTGCTCCCCTTCTACTCTGCCCTGGTCTGGCCTCATCTGGAGCACTGTGTCCGGTTCTGGGCTCCCCAGCTCAAGAAGGACAGGGAACTTCTGGAGAGACTCCAGCACAGGGCCACCAAAATGATCAGGGGTCTAGAACATCTTCTTTATAGGGAAAGGCTGGGTGAACTAGGGCTACTTAGTCTAGAGAAGAGGAGACTGAGGGGGTATCTCATTAATATTTACAAATATCTAAATTGTGGATGTTAGGAGGCTGGGGCATCTCTTTTTTCTATTGTATCTAGCAACAGGACAAGGGGTAATGGGATGAAGCTGGAACACAAAAAGCTCCATTTAAACATAAGAAAAAACTATTTTACTGTGAGCAGAATGGAGCACTGGAACAGGCTGCCCAGGGAGGTTGTAGAGTTTCCTTCCTTGGAGGTCTTCAAGACCCGTCTGGACGTGTTCCTATGTGACCTGATCTAGGTGGATCTACTTTGTCAGGGGGCTGGATGATCTCTAAAGGTCCCTTCCAAGCCCCTACCTTTCTTTGATTCTATGATTCTATAATTTCCTTTACTGCGATAGACTGTTTAGTTCGGTGATTCATATATTCTGAAAATAAACTAGAAAAGAGAAATAGAAATAATCTATTTTTATTTTATTAGAACTCAGAGTAATTTGTACCTACTTCATAAGAAGCTGAACCTACTCCAATTTAAAAGAAAAAAGATAAAATGCATTAAGAACTATTTACAGAGTCATCGATAAAGGCATTAAAATAGTTTCCCATGAAAAAGCTGTGTCATGGATAATGCTACTTCTTTAAGTTTTGGCTCACCTGCAGGCAGCTTCTTGTACTCTCTTGTTGCTATCCAGAATACGCTTTAGCAACTCAGTCATTAATGGCTTCAAGTATATGTCTGGGGGTTGACTAACTACCCAGTGTGCATAGCGACTAAGAGTCCAGCATGTAATGGAGCGCACAAGAGCCTTTTTGTTAGAGAGACATTGAATAAGGTGAGGGATCAGCTCAGGAAGATATGGAATCATACCCTGCATGCAGCCTAGAAGGAAAAATACAGCTATTACAGTATGAGAATTAGAAAATATAACTTTTTATTATTTCCTAGAAGGGACATATTTTCATCCTCTATCATGTAGTAGTAATACATTTTAACAATAGACAAGAGCAAGTCTACCTAATGTGTGTTAAGTTCTCAAAAGAAATTTCACAATAAACAATAATTAAAATCCCCAGTTAAATTTATATTAATTTCAAATACATTTGTACTTCAGTGCTTCCCCAATCCCCAAAAATTCTGCTTTATTAAATTTAATATAGCAACATTATATAACATTAGCAACATTAATAACATTAAAATAAAAATAGTTTATAAAGCTTGGAAGTCTTATGCCATTCTATTCAGTGATTGAGATAACAAGTAGAGAAAGATTAGGCCTTCATAACTAATTCTCATATCATTAAAAAGGATTACTTAAGAAATTTAATTTTCTTCTTGTTTTCTCCTAAAATACCAACAAGCAATAAAAGTTACACACTTCAAGTCAACAAGGGTAGTAATACACTGAGATTTGCCATAAGTACTAACTTTTACCTTGCCTGAATTGATATCAAAACCAACAAAAATGTTTTCTAGTAATAAAGAAAAAGCCTGTTCACTAGGCACTGTAGGAAAAAGATAGATAATGCAGGCATAGACCCAAAAATTCCTTTGGTTTGCAAAATACACAGAGATGCTGGAAATACAGGCAAAAACTCAAGCTTGTGAGTAAATACAAAGAAATGGAAGTTATCATATTTAAATCAGAGAACCATCCACAGCAGCTCAGGGCACTGAAGTCACAGGATCAGTCTTCTCCATTTATAAAAACACTGAATGAAACGTAAGGCTCAAATTTATTAAATATTAAATCAAGGTAGTATTTCATGAGAGACCAATAAATGTATGCTGCAGGTAAAAAAGGAAGAAATAAAAAGAAATTATCTAAGTTATTTAGTCTCCAAAACATGCATAGATTTGAAAATGAAAAATTAAATAACTGGTCACCAACTAATAGATGTAGAGATTAATAACTAAAACCAAATCAGCTAAGGACATATATTTGTTTGCACAAGCAAATTCACCTAGAAGGAATTGCAGAGTGGTTTTAGAAGCAATCAAAAATTCAGCAACTTGACATGCACTGTTGCCTTACCTTCAGCAATTGCTCCAAGAACAAGTATACCAGATTCTTTAACTACCCATTCAGGATGGAAGAGCAATTCTTTCAAAAGGGGCAAGATATGTGGCAGAAGTTCATCACGAAATACATTAGCGAGGACATCTAGAGCAGCAGCAGAACATTTCCCTGAGGGGAATTAACAGTGTTGCAGTTGTAATTAGACAGTATAATCCTCATTATAACTTTGAGCTGCCAGGGCATTAGGAAGAAAAATAATTCCATTTCATTACAATACACAGGGATCTACTGTGCTCTGGTACAAAGCCATAGCTCTTAGAAAGCAAATTTTGCAGAATTTGTATAGCCTTTTATATTGGGGATATTAAAACACTCACTGGCAGGAAGCACATTGTTAATTGCAACATCATATACAATACATAATTTCAGGATGATGTAACACTATAGAAGACAGAAGGTCTGTGACATGAATGTAACACTGGAAAAAACTAAGGAGAAATAGCAAAAAATATTAGCTATTGATTAATAAGACAATGTTCAAACACAATCCTTGTCTCATCCATACCATAGGATGTCATGCCCAGCATAGAAACTGGGGAGAGCGTTAGCTGGGAGGAGCAGATCGCTGTTTGGGTCTTTTTTTTGGGTTTTGTTTCTGTTATATTCATTTTCAGTACTATATTTTATTAATAATGTTATTGTTATATTTTATTTCATTTTAGTTATTAAACTGTTCTTATCTCTACTCATGAGTTGTACATTTTTTATTTTCTGATTCTCCTCCCTATTCCATTGGGAGAGGGTTGAGTGAGAAAGGGGTTGTGTGGTGCTTAGTTGCTGGCTGGATTTAAACCATGACATATGTCTAGAAAAATAATGCTAAGATGGATTTATAAAGAATGCTCGTATTATAGAATTTATACTGCACGTTTTTTGCTTATTATAATCTCAGTTCCTTCTTAATCTATCAGAAATTATTGAATTGGAACAAAAGTATATATGAGACACATAATCAAGTAAAACATATGCAGCAAATGTAATATGCAAAGATCACATGCAAAGTGGATCTAAACTTCTAGTGAGTTCAGAGAGGACACAGATAAGTTTTCATCTGGGAGGTAGCAACTACTAGAACAGGTAATAAATGCTAAACTTTTTCTGCTCTGCTCCTAAACGATGTCCAATGGGTTTGAATAAAACAAAACATAAGCCCTCAACTCAGAGTAGATCTCCATGGCAAAACAATAATAAAAAGTACAGACTCCCCAAGACCAGCACCCACTGCTTTCAATTAAGACTATTTCAGCTTTCTACTAGAGGAAAAAAACAGCAGGCTCCCATATTTAGTTACCAGGTCTCATTTGACAGTAATGCTACTAATTGTCAAATTTAGAACAGTGGATAAGAAATAGGGCACACAATTCTGAATTTCAGATAATCCAAATTCTCTCAAGTTCAGAACTGTTCTGTTCTCTCTCTTTCCAAGTCAGATTTAGCTTCCTCGCTATCTTGAACAAAACTATAGATCATAGGGCAATCTCTGTTATTTCATCTGTTTTTCAAAAAACATATATTTAAATATTCTGTAATTCTGTAATATTCTGTAATCTCTACATACAACTACAAGAACAGCATTATGAATTTAAACTATGAAGAAAAAAATATGCTATACAAAACCAAGTATATTTGTGCTTATTTTCTTCTAAAATAATATTTTTTTAAGTTTAGATATGTCTCAAAGTTGTTTGATTCGTAAACTTCAAGTTACATTCATCTGTACTACATCCTGATTCATATCAGAAAAAGTATGGCCAGCAGGACTAGGACAGTGATCATCCTCCTGTACTTGACACTGAGGAGGACACACCTTGAATACTGTGTTCAGTGTTGGGCCCTCACTTCAAGAGGGACATTGAGATGCTTGAGTATGTCCAGAGACAGGCAATGGAGTTGGGGAAGAGTCTAGAGAACAAGTCTGATGAGGAGTGGCTGAAGGAACTGAAGGTGTTCAGTCTGGAGAAAAGGAGGCTGAGGGGAGACATGATCACTCTCTACAACTACCTGAAAGGAGATTGTAGTGAGGTGGGGGCCAGTTTCTTCTCCCAAGAAACAAATGGCAGGACAAGAGGAAATGGCCTCAAGTTGTGCCAGTGAAGGTTTAGATTGGACATTAGTAAAAACTTCTTTGCTGAAAGGGTTGTTAAACAACAAGGAGTGGTGGAGTCCTCATCCCTGGAGATATTTAAAAGCTGTGTAGATGAGGTGCTAAGGAGCATGTTTTAGTGGTGGGCTTGGCAGTGTTAGGTTAGTGGTTGGACTCATTGATCTTAAAAGTCTTTTCCAACTGAAACAATTGTATAATTCTATGATCCGAACTACTGGTAACGTCTGTCAGTAGTAGCATTCTCAAATAGAGGGGAAAAAAAGTCAAAACACAAAAAACAGATTTAGAGGGAAGACTGAAGTAAAATAAAGCATTATTAAGCTTCCTCAAGCTAAGAACAAGGTGTAAGACACTTTAAAAAAATAAACAACTGATCCATTATTTGTATTATATTGTAGAATTAAAATTCATAATCCAAAGCTTCTATTTAATCGCATCCAGTAGATGCTTGCAGCTCTATCGGTCATATTTGAAATAAACTTACAGATGGCTAGCTTTTATCAACAGTTAAATAGTCTAAAATGTCACCTGAAAGACTACTCCCCAATCACCAACTATATCAGCAGAATATCAGCAAAGTTTCAGTACTCCTATGCACAAACTCCTCTTTTTACTGTGGTTATTGTATTATGCAAGTAGCTATATTTTAAAACATTTTACACATTATTTTGACATACTTAAATTCCAGTCAGAAATAGCATCATCATCATCAAGATCATCATCATCATTGTCATAATCTTCAATACCATCTTCTTCATGTTGCTGAGCTACTGTCCGTGAACGATGAAAACGAGGTCTTATGTCCTGTTCACTATCTGGAATAGCTTCATCTTCTTCAACATCCCCCTGTCATGAAAATGTTTTATCAGATAAACTAGTGCAACTATATCACTCAAGGAAGTTAACAATGTTTTGTAGATTTTAGTTCAAGATTTTGTAAGCATATGAAAGATTCGAATCCCACTTGTGCTACCCAGCTAACTAAAACTGTCATTGTCCCTGCATTCTGCTACAGTATTTACCAGAAAAATTACAGAAAAATAGAAGCAAGAAAGGTAAGCTCACACAAAAGCACAAAGTATCCTTTCCATTAAGAAATTACTCTTGATGGGAAGGAACTAGAAGGAAGAAGAGATAGAGAAATTCTCATACAGAGACATATTTTAAAAATGTTTTGATAGAAAAAAACCTGCAGTTAAAGCTATAAGGGCAATAAATTTCATTCTGATCATTATTTTAGGCTGCTTTGCTGCAATAATTCATGGTTAAAAGTATCCCAGCTCTGACAAAATTGAGTGGAAGGGAATCAGGGCAAAACAGGAAAAATACCCAAAAGTATTTTCCAACTAAGATGGCAGCAGTTGCATTTAGATTTTGGAATAGCATACCTTGCACCAGAAAGCTAAATCTGTTATCATTCTGATTTACAAGCCAGAAGCTAACTAGATAATTCTTACTGGGTATAAAAGAAATCAATGCTTACCTTCAACAGAATTATATCAATCTCTGAATATTTCATACCATTTACCAGCACAGGTATCAGTCTACAAAGAAATATTAATACATGTCAAGAAGGAAGACCCTGGTAATTATAGGCCCGTCAGTCTTACTTCGGTGCCTGGTAAAACGATGGGAGAAGGTAATTCTGGAAGTTATTGAAAAACACTCGAGAGACAATGCAGTCATTGGTCCAAGCTACCATGGGTTCACAAGGGGAAAGTCCTGTTTAACTAACTTGAGGTCCTTTTATGACAAAGTCACCCATCTAGTCGACCAAGGGAAGCCAGTAGATATTGGATTCTTTTTGGATTTTAGTAAAGCTTTGGATATTGTCTCTCACAGAAACCTTGTAGAAAAAAAGGTCCAGTATACAGCTAGACAAGTCCGTAATACACTGGGTAAGCAATTGGCTAATGGGTTGGGCTCAAAGTTTTATAGTAAATGGGGTTACATCAGGCAGGTGGACAGTCAGCAGTGGGGTTCCCCAGGGCCCAATTTTAGGGCCAGTGCTCTTTAATGTTTTTATAAATGATCTGGACGCAGAAACTGAATATACTTAAAGTAAGTTTGCCAGATACTAAACTAGGAGGAGCTGTGGCATCCCTCTATGGTAGAGACCCTACAGAGAGGTCTGGATAGACTAGAGAGCTGGGCAATCATCAACTGTAAGAAATTTAATAAGAGCAAGTGCCAGATTCTGCATCTGGGATGAGGTAATCCTGAGTATATGTACAAACTGTGGTATGAGAGACTGGAGAGCAGTCATGGGACTCCAACAGTACTGATGTATGGCAATACAGAAAAAAAAGGACTAGGAGAAAAAAGTCTAATATTTCACATAAAAACACATTCACTACAAAAATTAATCCATAAAAAATATATATTGCAAGCCAAACCAAATTAACACTGAAATCACCATGGACTGAGCCAGCACCAGTGACAGACTCAATCCTTGTGTATTCTGCAGCTGAGGAGTATGGTTTCTGAAGGTACTCAGGTCAGCAATAATATTCACATAGCTCAATGGCATGTTACCATTTGAACTTTTAATGAAAGACAAATATTTGGATTAAAAGTCATTCATTGGCATTTCTGCAGTATACTTCATCAATTATGCAGGAGCTATATATTTTATAAGAAACTATACAGGAGGAAAATTGAACAAGATATTAAACAAACAGCTTTTTAGAAGATTTTGTCTCAATCTAATACAAAAACTTTAAGATTATCACCAAGCACTGGAAAATTCATGGATCTCCCTACTCAAAAAGGACTTGTCAACAAACATAGAATCATGGACTGGTAGGGGTTGGAAGGGAGCTCTAGAGATCATCTAGTCCAACCCCCCTGCTAAAGCAGGTTCACCTCAATCAAGTCACACAGGACACATACAAGCAGGTTTTGAAAACCTCCAGAGAAGGCGACTCCACAATCTCCCTGGGCAGTCTGTTCCATTTCTCCATCACCCATACAGTACAGAAATTTTTACTTGTGTTTAAGTGGAACTTCCTGTGTTCCAGCTTGTGCCTGTTACCCCTAGTCCTGTCTCTGGACACTACACAAACGTGTCACCACATCCTCTTGACATCTACCATTTAAGTACTTCTAAGTGTTGATGAGTTCCCCCCTAAGTCTTCTCTAGGCTGAACAGTCCCAGGTCCTACAGCCTTTCTTCTGTCCCCTGATCATCTTGGTAGCCCTCCACTGGACTCTCTCCAGAAATTCCCTATTCCTTTTTGAGCTAGGGAGCCCAAAACTGGACATAGATGAGGCCTCACAAGGGCGGAGGGAAAGAACGTATCTCCACCTGCTGGCGACACTCCTCTTAATGCATCCCAGAGTGCCATTGGCTGCCTGGGCCTTGAGAGCACACTGCTGGCTCATGTTTAGTTTGCTGTCAGTCAGAATTCCCAGGTCTCTCTCTGCAGATTTGCTCACAGAGCTGGTCAACCCCTAGTCTGTACTGGTGCATGGGATTGTTCCTCCCAAGATGCATGAATCTGCACTTGTCCTCGTTGAACCTCATGAGTTTTCTCTCTGCCCAACTCTCAAGTTGTTTGAGATCTCACTGAATGGCAGCAGTCTTCTGGTGATTCAGTCAGTCCTCCCAGTTTGATGTAATCAGCGAACTTGCTGAGGGTACATTCTGTCCCCTCATCCAGGTTGTTGATGAAGATATTGAACAAGATTGGCCTCAGAACCAACCCCTATGGAACTCCACTGGCCACAGGCCTCCAACTAGACTTGGCGCCATTGATCACCATCCTCTGGGCTCTGTCATTCTGTCAATTCTCAATCCACCTCAACGTCCACCAAGCCACACTGCCTGTACTTTCCTATGAGGATGTTATGGGAGATGGTGTAAAAAGTCTTACTGAAGTCAAGGTAGATGACATCCTCTACTCTCCCCTCATCTACTCAGCCAGTTATACTCTCATAGAAGGCGATCAGGTTGGTCAAACAGGATTTCCCCATGGTGAATCAATGCTGACTCCCCCAATAACCATCTTTTCTTTCATGTGTTTAAAGGTGACATTGAGGATGAGTTGTTCCATTACCTTTCCAGGGCTGGAGGTGAGGCTGACTGGCCTTTAGTTTCCCGGATCCTCCTTCTTGCCTCTTTTTGCAGACTGGAGTGTCATTGGCTTTCCTCCAGTCCTCAGGCACCTCATCTGTGCTCCACATTTGTTCAAAATAAATGGAGAGTGGCTTGGTAATAACATCAGCCAGCTCTCTCAGCACTTGTGGGTGCATTCCATCAGGAGTCATGGATTTCTGGGTGTCCAGTTTGTCTAATAGGTCTCTAATCCCACCAGGGGATGGTCTTCCTTTCTCCAGACTTTCTCACTATCTCCTAGGGGCTGGGCATCCCAAGGGCCAGCATCATCAGTAAAGACTGAAGCAAAGAAGACATCGGCCTTCTCTGTATCTCTGCAGCGGGCTCACATTCTCACTAGTCTTACTTTTGCTGTGAAAAGGCAACATGAAATAAGTTGCATTCAAGAAATATGACACCAAAAGATGAGATGTATAATGTTACTCTTATCTGTTTTACTAAAAATTTCGAAGCTAAAAATTTCATCCCTGCATGCTCTGTCAACAGTCCTATACTCTTCCCAAGAAACCAGGCCCCTTTTCCACATTCTGTAGGCTTCTTTCTTCTCCTTGAATTGCTCCAGTAGCTCCTTGCTCATCCACACAGGCCTCTTGCCTCCTTTTCCTGATTTTCTGCTTGTGGGGACACACTGATCTTGGGCTTGGAGGAAGTAGCATTTGAAGATCAACCAGCTCTCTTGGGCGCTTCTAACATCTAGAATCCTATCCCATGAGATTCCTCCAAGCAGGTCTTTGAAGAGCCCAAAGTCAGATTGCCTGAAGTCCAAAGTCTTAATCCTGTGTCCTGCTTCTTCCACACAG
>WBNH01001416.1:422-15928 GCA_013401255.1 Urocolius indicus
TGTACCATTCTGTGTTGTTTTGTTTTGGTTCTGTTTTGGGGTTTTATGCTTTGGTTGGTATTAAATTATTTTCTGTTTTCTTCCCCAAGCCGAGTAGCCAGGTCTGTTTTGTCTTACACCTTAAGCGGCAATTAAGCTCTCCCTGCCCTTTAGCAATCCTCAAGTCTTTGTTACTTGAGGCTAATCATGGTCTTTTGTTCCCTGATGGGCCTAAACCATGACACAGGGTCACAAGTCCTGACAGTAAACCTGGTCTGCCATGGACTCCTCTCTCCACAGGTTAGCAGGTCCTACCAGGAGCCTATTCCAGCACAAGCTTCCCACAGTGTCATAGCCTCTTTCAGGTGCATCCCCTTGCTCCAGTGTGGGGTGTTGCCTAGGCTACAGGTGGGTCTCAGCTTCCCCATGGCCTCTATGGCTGCAGGGGCAGGTCCTGCCTCACCATAGGCTGCACTACAGGCTTCAGGGGAACCTCTGCTCTGGGCCTGGGGCACTTCCTTGCCTTCTCCTTCATTGCCCTTGGTGTCTACAGGGCTGTTTCTCTCACATATTCTCACTCCTCTCTTCTGGTTTCTGTCGTACAGCAAGTTTTCCCCTCCCTCAATCTATTATCCCAGAGACACTATCACCATCACTGATGGGCTCGATCTTGGCCAGCAGCAGATCCATCCTGGCACTGGCTTGGCATTTGCTCTTTCAGACACAGAGGAAACTTCTGACATCTTCTCACAGAAGCCACCTATGTAGCCTCCTTGCTACAAAACCACTGCCACGCAGACCCAATACAATATCAAAATCAAAGCAAAAAGCAGAAAAGTTTCATTGCTTAGGTAAACAGTTTTTCTTGCTTATTTCTCACTCAGCAGTTTGCTACTATATATATGCTTACCATAGTTTATACCTCCAATTTATGTAACCTAAATAAAAGCTAAATAAAAGTAACATCTGACTTGTGCAAAATACTAGCTAGGACTTAGGACTTCCTGTAGTTTCCATTAAAAAATTTAGACAGGATTACAAGCATTCTGGTTTCCTCAAATAGTATTTCTTATTTCTTGTTTTTTCAGTCTGAACTGAAAAGCAATCAGCAAATACTGAACATTGGATTCAGTGAAGGACTCTTCACTAAATCAAAATGCTATGATCATAAATCAGTATATTGTTCAAATGAATCTATCTGGGCTTCTGCTTAAATGTTCATTGATGTTCAAAATGTTTTTATACAATAAAGCTGCATTGAGCCTGTCTTCATGGTAAAGTTGAGTTCACTGAGAGGACACAGATGATCTTTCAGACTTTACAAGACTATAAGCAACAAGATACATGCTTGGAAAATATCACGAATAATTTGAATACTGATCTACAAGTAATTACTGTAGGTGTACAGAAAGTTTTTGCACTTACAAAAAAATTTGCCCTGCTTCCAAGGAGCACCTGTGCAGGAAGACAATATTTAAATCACTAACCAGTACATGGAAACAAACAAACCAAAACATTACGCACTCTCCAGACTATTCTTGTTGCATGTTTTTCAATGCTTATTCTGTCTCCTAGATAGAGGATTTGCTTTTTTGATTTGGTTTGCTTTGGGGCTTTTTTGTCTTCATAAGGGTTTAAGAATTATTTTAGAATTTAATAATACTTTGGAGACTAATGATGGTTTTGTTTATACTTAAGCAATACAAATGAACTCTAAGTATGTTAACAGATGTAAGTGCAAGAAATATTTGGCCAGTTACCTTGCAGGAAGTTTAAGGTTGTCACCAGTTTCCTTCCAGTGTCAGCAGTTGTACAACTCATTTGGAAAAGTACAGGGTTTTTTTCAACATGAGTTGCAAAGTGCACTGATAACTGCTAACTATAGATAACTACCTGCTAACCAGCTATTTTTGCCTTTTTCTACAGAAAGTTTCCAGAAAATAGTTACACCAGTGTGCTTCCATTTTACTCACCACTTTTGAATTTCTCTAGCAGCTGTAGAACACACTGTTACAAAATGTCAGCAGTTATGCAGATAAGCATCCTAACTCATGGGGAAGGAAATGTGAGCTATCTAAAGTGAGATGAGAAATAGCAGAGCTCGTTATGTTTTGCTGACTGCATTTGGAATGAAGTGCTTTCATTCTGAAATGAGAGAAAACAACAAAGATCCTCTTCTGTCTTCACCAGAGTGAAGACAGTGTATGTATCTGCTCCTTGTCTGAGAGCTACTCTGCAAGAGACTTCCCAGTTAGGTGGCCACACAGACTTACTTACGACAACTTGAAATCAGTATATTTGGCTCTTGCAGTAAAATACAAAGGACTTATTTCAAGTAATCAAAATACTTCCTTTGACTCTGTTCTATCTTTTTCAATAAAAATATTCTAACAACATAAGTTAGTTTTGAAGCAAATGTTTAACTTCTAAAGTACCTACACAAAACATTTGGATTTTTTCCCAGCTTTTTTTTTTTTTTTTGTCTAAAATTATTTACGGAGTTTATCTCAAAGAGTACACTGAGTTCCTACCAGAGCTTTTTTCCTGTGGAGAAGGTGCTAGTTAAAGAAGCACCTAGTTCTAAGACAGACAAACAGCAGCAGCACAGACAACAAAAAGAAACTGTGTTTCCAGCAATGTAGAACTTTGTGAAGGTGAAGAACCATCTGTTTGGTACATTTGGTACATTTGTCTTGGCTATGGCTTTTTACGCTTTCCAGAGTCATGCAGCTTAACATGGAAAAACACAACATGCTTTTTAACAGGCATCTGTAGCCATTTTCCTTTGTTTCCCTGTTTGGGATGTCAATGGGAAAACTGTTTAGCCGGTCATGATGAAAGAGACCAAAGAAGCCTGCATCAACCACTGCAGCATTCAGACAAGTGAAATTACTAAGAAGCGACATGGCTCTAAGTGCTGTGAAGGTTTTCCAGGAGTGAAGACCTTGAGAGTTAAAGGGCAACACAACCCTGTCATGAGGACAGAGTGAAACGGATGTTGCAGCATCACTGTAAATTCTACATCTCCAAATATTATTTTTCTCAACATTTTTCAATATTATTTTTCTCCATAGACCTACAGTAATTAAATAAGAGGTTAGTTTCATACTTTGGAAACCACACAAGTCATCTATATCTCAATCTGTTACTTTGCTTTCTGAGCACTCTTACAGGCAGATCCAAGATCCACTGATACCAATGAGAGTCTTTGCTCTCAGAAGTCAGCGTTTAAATTGTGTTTTTCTTCTTATATCAATCTTTAGTAGACATACCTGGGTCCTGATACTCCACAGTTTCCTCTAGTTAAAAAGGTATTAAAGGCAAATAACAGCAAGACGTGTGACATTTTGTCAAGTCATATTTTCCATTTTCAGGCACATTAATGAAAAGCATGTAACAGCCAATATAACTATTGCTAATATTTTCTCCTTTTATCCTTTATGTATTTTGTTCTGCTTTTTTCATCAAAAATAGTTTCTTCAGCACGCAGCCTGAATTTTGACTAGCTGTGTGTAAATTACAAGAATTGGGATTCTAGAAAACTAATAAAATTAACTTGAAGGCTTCATCAGTCACTCTGTTGTTAGAGAGAAAAGATATGCAAATAGAATATTGAAATATTGAAATTCCTGTGTTTTACAGCAATTCACTCAGGTCTCTGTTGAATGCTTTTCTCAAACCTCCAAACTTATATCTTGACTTCTTCAATCTAGTCTACCAAATCCAGAATTTTCATGTGAAAATCACTGTAATGTGTGCAAAATATTTAAAACAAAGCAATGAAGATAGATGTGAAGAGTAACAGATCACTGAGAAAGGCAGCAAGATTGTCCTTTTTTTTCCTAAAAATATCTAGACTGTGCCAGTAAGCAAGTTTAAGATACAGTTTTAGAAGTGTGTGTTGTGTGTACAATGAATTTCTCTTAAATAATCTAATATTCCTGTTGTATTATTGTCAGAGTGGTAAATCCTCAGCAATTTGGTAAAAAAATGTTGTATTTTTGTAGAGCAGCATGTCAGTTTGTACATCTAGAATGACACTCTTCTGCAGAATTTAACATTGTTATTAGATCTTGGCAAAGTCCAATAATTTCAACCAAAAATTTGTTTTTAAAAAAGCAAATAAAGCCAGCTCTCAAGTGGAGACTACTTAAGGAAGGGCTTGTATTTTGGAATTCCACTCACTGTGACATACATATCTTCAAGGTTAAGCTACTGATGCCAGACCAGTGACAGATTTTCAGAACAAAACCCTTTTCTTTTTCTCTAGCTGAACCCAAGAATCAATCTCTCAGCAAAAATATAGATTTTCTACTGCACGAATAAATCTAGAAAAAGACAACAGCAGAGACAAGGAACACTTCTTAAACATCCTGTTTTTGATGTGTACCTGTGACAAATGAGAGACAGGCAAGCAAGAGGCTGAATTCTTAGACCTGCTCACATCAGTGGCATTTGTTGCCAGTTGGTGGACTAACACCAAAATGACATGTGTAGATGGTATCCGCACAGACCATGTACAGTTCTGTAAACACAGGTGTATGTGACCAGCTCTTGTGAAAAAGCTTATCTGCTTTTAGTTTGGTCTGGACAGCACAGAAGACTGTAGTAATCTGCTGAAATGGCATGAATGTGTTTTGACTGAATTTGGATCATGACCCAATCTGTGGGACTCTGGGAGTGTACCTGCAGGATCAGATCCCCTCCCTTTTAATCACAGGTAATTTTGTCATGATCTGTTCTTACCAGAAATGTTTGTTTAATATTTTTAAAGGAACAGACCACCAGGTTCTTTCAGTTCCTTCTGACTGATTATAGATGTCTAATTAGCATGTGCCACACCAAGAACAGGGCAAGTTCTCCTCTTTTAATCTCCAGTTCACTTCCACTCATCCTGGAAAACACACTCCCATTCTAGACTTAGTATCTTTATTTAGCAAGGCATTAAAAAATTGGCTTCATTTCACGATGTTGTTTTTACTGGAACTTAAGCATGTGTGTATATCTTGCTGAACAAAGTCAAAGACTGAGTAGATTACTAAATAGAAACTTGGGTCCTGAACCCCAGTAGGAAAATATTAACATTTTAGAGGAACAGACTTAGTTCTCTGCCACTGATTGGGGATTACCTCCCTCTTCAGTTTCCTGAGAAGTCCAGACAACAGCTACATGAACTATCAAATTTTTTTATACACTACAGAGTCACTCCCAAGCAGCAGTCTTTATCAAGTTTTCTCAGGTTAAAAAAAAGTTGGGCCATGGATCAGATGCTTTTTTTTTAAAGCCAAGAAAACAAAAAGGCTTTCTGCCTAAGCCATCTATGTATGTTACAATTTTCTGCTGCAATCTTATTTACATGCTGGATTCTTAAAAATGCTGAATTAAAAATCAGAACAGGTCAGCAGCAGCAGGTCAACCCATAAAAATTCCAGTGAAGAAAGACTCCAGGGACGTACTAAATGTAAAACTAGTTGTATATTTGCTAGATAGATGTTCTCTGTGATGAGATTTAATTACTTCATATTACTATTTCATGCAAATACATCTATAAACAGTTAGCCATATGCTTGAACTTACAGGCAGGTTCAGTTTTTTCCATGAAAAGAATAACTGAGAAATAAAAAGCTGCTTCTGGAGCCGAGTTATTTATATTTATTATTGAAAATAAGGAGTCCTGTACAACAATGCCAAATTTGATATGGTGTGTTTGAATCTTTTTTCTCTGCAGCATTCATAATGATGTGACTTGTCCTGTGGGCCACGCTGGAGAAATTTTAACGTAGAAGGCTACTGTTCTGCAGGCTGGCTAGGTAAAAATTGGACCTGAGTGAGTGGGCAGAAGGAATAACCATTGCAAGTGATGGAGAACCACTTCCAGGCCCTACGCTTGCTGCTGAAGTCCTCTGGCTGCAATGCCAGTAGGAGCATCAGCAGCCCAAGGAGCCAAGCATGAGATGGACAGCCCCATACCATGTAGGCCTGCGAGGCCAGGGCTCTTTTGCCATGGGCAGCACCCACACACATGTCACTCGGGAAGGAAATAGGCTAAGAGGACATCTTGGAGGGGAGCTCATCTTGTCTGTGCTTTGTGCTGATAGGTTTTTTGGTGGAGGGTGAAGAGACTCAGGAGGGACACGGGCACTGAAACTGCTGTGATGCTCCATGGGGTAGGGGAGAAACATCAGAGATCTCATTTGGGAAATAAAACAGACACTATGACAGACCAAATTTAAAATTCTCAGGTCTCTCTGGCCTCAGACTGCTCCCCATGCCAGTATCCCAGACTTGCTCCTAAGCTGCTTACAGTGTATCCACAAGTTTTATAATCAGAATGCAAAGTAGCAGATGAAAGCAGAAAGACACTAATGAACACATGTGAGTTACAAAATTATCTTCAAGTGGTATCTCATTTTCTCATTAAACGGTAGGTTGAAAATATCTGTTGCCTCCTGGCAATGTAAGGAGAGTACCACCAGTTAGATGCTATCAACATGTTCTTTTTTCCCTCCCTTCCCCATCCAGAGCTTCCTGATCACATATGGTTTGTCATTAAACTCTGGCAATCTTCAGTGAATTTACATTTTTGCATCTTGAGCCTCCTTAACTCCCTGAAAAACTGTAACACTCATACTTAGTGCTCACATCATTGATATTACCAATACAGCACACTCCTTTTGTTACAGCCTGGAATTTCATTACCAGCAGGGGACAAATAATTTACCATGTGAAATAAATTACCAAAAATTATTGAAGACCATAACGTAGCAAATTGCTGAAAGTCTCTTCTACCCTACAAAACACAAAGGTACAAAACAATGTGAGTTAACATGGCTAGAAATCTTTGCTGCCTTTCAGCTGATGAGGTTCTCTTCATATGGAGATCCAAAGATTTTAAATGGAGTATGCTCTATTTCAGTTTCAAAACAGAAATCTAGGGAGCATATAACAACAATCAGGTAGTACATTCCAGACAGCATACAGAGCATTATTAAAAACAGACTAGGTACACAAACTTGTCATTACCAGCACAACTGACTCTTGTGATGTTCCTTCTTTTCCCTACAGCCCCAGAAGCTGCCACTGGACTGTATCTGAATTTCTTGAAAAAGAGAGGGGGAAAAAAAGGAGGTTTTTATGGTTTTGAGTAAAATTTATGAGAGAAAATAAAAGAAAATTTAGCTTATTGAGTGTAAGTGCAAATAAAAAAAAAAAAAATCAACTGCTGTTCTATAAATCTCAAGAGCCTCCACCCGGAAAGTGTTCCCACTTCTCCTACCACTGTTACCTTCTATTGAAATTATTATGAATCTCCTATTGACTGATTGATTGGTCTTGGATTAGGTATCCAAGCACCAAGTGGGCTTCTGAAGAGATCATGTTTTCTTCTTCAAGCACTACAGACTTCCTTCTGCCTATAGTCGTCACTTTTTAACACTAGCTTCATAAGTGAGGAGGTTTTTTTGCACTTGGTATGACAGATGGTGGCTGACCAGCAGCTCCACTATATCCTACATCAGATTTTCCTTTTCTTTCTCAGATAGTATCTCAGCAATGATGAAGTCATTAGCTTTTGCAAGGTAATCCAATTCCTTCACATAGCTATAAAGAGCAATAAAGATCTCATTCTTAAAGAATGATGATACTTGCAATACTGGAAAATGTCTGGACTTTTTTAAGATCAAGAAATTGATCCTGAACAGACTGACCACATCTCCACTGAAGTGGATGACTTTTGTCCCTGAGTCTCTCTTGAACTGGATGTACTAAAAGTGGAGAAGCTGCACAGTGATTCAGTCCTGTAGACAAATATACAACCAGAACTTGTCTTAATCATCAGAAGTTCCAGATGTAAAGGGGAAATGGATAAGGCAACAGCAAGCTGCTAGTGTAAGACCTAGGAGCTGGGAAGCAGGTGGGAAAGCATGCCTGCCACCTTGCGTGCCAAGAAGGAGCAGCAGTGGTCACAGAACGTAATTTCAGCAGATGGCATAGGAACTGGATGTGATTTTTAACACCTGATTTCTACTGATACATAGCACTTTCAGAGCAGTCCTACTTGTAGACACCTTCTTTCAACACATCTGGTTCAGCAACACCTTCTACTATCTGTTACTGGATGACTGCTACGTCTATCTGCATCTGTGTCTCACATATGACCCTAATCTCCCAGGCCATTGAACAGTGACTAAGTCTAGCAGATCTTTTCTACATAGCATTTTGGATATGTTTTTTCTACCTGTCTGTCAAACCTAAATTACTCATATCTCAATTAATAACTCAAGTTCTGTTCCTGGCCTTCAACAAATGCAGTGTAGCCCTACTCAGAATGGTGCTGACAAAAATAATTTCCCTCTCAGACAGTTGGTGTGTTTATATAACTCCTGTGGTTCAAGTCATCAAACAGAAAAATTGCATTTTTGTGCCTCTGAGTTCCTTCAGAGCCCACAGTCATGCTCCCTACACCTCGCACTCACCATGAGGATGGCTACTCCCCCATTCACTAGACCAAGCCAGTCACTAACATTCCCTTGTTACATCTGTGCAGAATTTCATTCTTTCGTGCTCTGCCCATATACATGTGGTGTCAGACTTTTAACCACTTGTCATCAGAAAATTATTTCGCTGTCCATAATTCAAAAGGCCAAACATTAAAATTGTTCAGTAATCTTAATATGCCAAAATTTGACCCTTATGATTGAGAGCTGTCAATATAAATTTGTAGCAAACCGTATGCTTGTCTGGTTTGAGTCAGGTCCAGTGATGTTTCCACCAGTTCCTGTAACAGAAATTCCTGGCAAAGGATTTCTCCACAACACACTCAATCTGAACAATCTAGGTTATTGGGAAAGAAGGAGCCTTGGAAGGCATCCAAACTACTCAATCATTCTGACAGTTATGGGAGGCCAACTGATGGAAAGATTTTGTGAGAGCTAAACGAAACTGTTCTAACAAGACATGTTTAAGCACAATACAATACTCCATCACAGAGCAGGCTACAACCTTTAGATGCCAAAGTATTACTTGCATAGAGAGCAGGATGTTCCCTTCTAGTCTGCCACTTTGTTTTGTTGTTTTGGTTTTTTTTAATTCCCTTGAATTCCTGATAATAGCACCACACTGAGCATTGCTTTGCTGATGAAGGAATCCAAGAATACATTACTGATTTATTTATAGGCAGTGAGAGATGGTGACAAATCTGAGAACAGAACTTGCAAGTTCCAGTTTTGCATGAAACACAAGAAAATTCTGCTTTTCCACAACCCCACTCTCAACTGCAAGTTCTTACCTTCTTTCAGCTTTACTCCTTCTTGTGATCCCTGCCTAGTGTATTTGTCCTGAAAGGAGTGGAACTTAACACGGGAATCAGAAAGCTTTAAGGCAACTCAAGACCCTAAACAGATAAAAAGATCAGACAAGAGTAGCCTGAAGAGCTACTGAGAACAAGTACCCTTAATGGGAACAAATGCAGGCCATGCTCTGTAATTTCCATTAGCTCTGGGTCAGTACAGAATCTGGAATAATAAATGTCACATATAATTTATCAATACACAGCATTCATTTTACAGCACTTGGACATTAATTTTGAATATGCTTTTTAAAGTGTGTACAGAGTCCTAAAGAAGTCACTGTGCTCTCAAACACTCTAAGTCATCCCATTAAGTAATAGAAACATTTTGAAGTGTATGAAAAAGGGAGAACACAATAAACTATTTATAGTCTCAGTGATTTTTCTACCTGTTTAAGTGCTAAACACCAGGTCATACTTAGCAACACGAGTGTTCTGAAACAGTCCATGGCCAAATATGTTTCACCAACTGCCAGCTAACTCCTCTATGCTGAAGGAAAGAAAGAGTGCTCTGGTCATGGCATCCCAGACAGGGCTGTCTATTGATACTGCTAGTGACTCCATACACAGAAAAGAACCTACAAAAGCACAGTCTCCATTTTCTAGAGGTTCTGCACAATCTGAAGTTCTGTCTTCTTGTACCAGGATCTCATCCAAAGTATTTTTTACTATGTGACTTCCAAGGAAACCAAACGTTATTGTGAAATGGTCTTCCCTGCAATTAAATGAAATGGAGATTTTGGAGTTTGACAAGCTAGGGCATATTACTGACAAAATGCTGATATGTTCCAACTGAGCTTTTTTTTTTTTTTTTTGGTTCCAGAATCAATATTTGTTAGTTCATGAAGCATCTAAACCCAACAATTTGTTACCCACAGTTTATGTTGCATTTCCTGCTCTGTGAATGGTTTTTAAGGTGTACTTAAAAACCAGGATAGTGATTCCAAAAGATTTGCCAGATTTATACACTGTAAACTAAATAATGCAGCCAGTGAATTACTCTGATGTTTACAGTTATTCCAAGCTGCCTACAACTCAAGAAGTAATAATTCTTCATGGTTGTTTATCAAAACATTCAAAACATGAAGTCATATAAAAATTATTTTTTATTTTCTAAGGAAGAATGCCTACACTTGTCAGCATTTGTACATACCTATATCTACATTTCTTAGGTAGAAGTCTTTCCTTGCCATTACAAGGTCATCTTTGTAACTATTTCCTTTTTAATTTTACTCAAATCTAAAGACACAGAAAATCAAGAGGATGATGAATAGGGTGTGGGGGGGACAACGACACCCAGCATGCATAAGGATTAGTTGTTAGCTGTGTGTTTTAAGTGAAAGAACTAAGGGGCAAGGCTCAGAGCAAGCTAAAGGAAGTAGCTGTGAGCAGGTAAGCTGTGGAACTCCTTGCTGTAGGATACTGCAGGTACCAAAACGTAGATGGATTCAAAAGAGGCCATGCACATTCATAAGAGACAAATCCACTGTTCAATATCACAGATAAGTTAGAAACTGCCTTTGGCTCAGGCAGCCCCTTTATTTCAAATTGATAAAGGCTTAGCAAATATTTCAGAGGAAGTAGTAGATATGCTTGCTGTGTTCCACTTTTCCTTTGTTGTTGTCCACTTTGCTCAGTTCTAACAAAGCCATTAACGTAACAATAAGTTACATAAAAGTTCCACATTTGTTATCTCAGCATCAAAACTTAGGAAGCAGGCCAGGTACAATAGTGATCTTACTGAAGAGATTTTTCCTACAGGTTATTTTCCTAAATAACTTTTCAGTTTGTCACAACACAGAAAAACACTGGCCAAGAAAATCTCCTGCTATGTGGACTCTTCTAAAAACTGATTAGTTTGACTCACGCTAAAGCATTTACACAGCTAATTAGTTACTGTTTACAGACATAATCTGGAGCCCAGCAAGTTTGAAACTCTGAATGGTGTCTCATTATGGCCTAAGTTTTGCAATGAAGCCTGAAGTGGGATTGCTGATGCCATGCATATATATATAATTGAAGTTACACTCTACTAAACCTAGGAACCTGAGGAAACGTTAGGCCATTTTAGCAACACATCATGCTGCTAGAGCCACAGATAATGAATATCCCAAAAAACAAGCACACTAAAAAGTCAGACGTATGACAAAAGCATATCTTCTCATGATTTTGACAAAAGCATCTCTTCTCAGTTTTGTAGCTCCTCCAAGTATATTCACAACCCTTCATTATATGAACCTCAGGGGTATGATTTGTGGGCTTCAAAGCAAATAGTCAGGGCTGCATAGCACAGGAAGGGAGGTCAATGGATGGCAGCATTCGTCTTGGGCTCTTTGCCTGCATCATTTAAACATAAAATTCCTTTTGTCATTTGTAAAAAAGAATGAAATAGCTGCAGGACAACGTTGTATTCATCACTATCACTTTGGCTAGCCAGACGCTAGACTTCAGAGGGAAAAGGAGAAAGACGGGACAGCTTTTAACAACATAATGACTACATTTGTCAGCACTCACATGACAACGTTGTTACTCACACGAATGAAGTGATTTGAGTTCACAGAGCAATTCCTCATTTCTAGATAAAATCAAACCCAGGGGTTGATATCTGTCCATCTAGGAACATTATTGTATAAAATGGTCCTATTAGGAACCAGACTTGACCATTCGGCAATCTTTTGTTCTTGCTAAATTGGCTTGAGAGAGTAAAGCTGTGAGCCTGTGTTACTGAGTTGGGTAACTTATTTTGCATAGCAGTGTTATATCACTGTATATTAGCTATAAACCTAGAAGTGCTGTTGAGAGTTAGTGCCAGTGAACACTGAAGGCTTTTGCCAGAGGTGAAGATAGGTTGAATTATTACAAACTCCTATGTAAAATGCTTGACCAGTGATCTTAACAAAAACACAGCTAGTCAGATCTCAAAACCACACATTGCAACACAAAAACTGTAAGACAGGCTTTGCTCTTGTCCAGTTTACTGTACAGACAGAAAACATTATTTTCACCACTCCTCTTCCTCTGCTCCCAAATTTGTTAAGACAGGACTAACACTTAACAGTAGGACAAGAAGCCAAGAGTTAGAAATCCTCTGTACTATTTCTGGTCATTCTGATGATTATTGTTAGAGGATATTCAGGAACAATAGATGTTTTAAGTTGCGTAACATCCTGTGAGGCAGCTCCTGCTAACCCCAGAACTCCTTTTGTGTTTCTTAGTCCAAAGACTGAAATGGAGTTTGGGTGATAAAGGTGGCTAACTTTAAGATCACTGGTAACATCTGTAATGATCTAGGGCTCCAGGATTTCCTCCTTCAGCATATTGAGATGATAGATAAACTGAGGAACAAGTATTTGAGCTGTGCTATGGTTCTACTTGAAAAGATTTTCAAGAATTTCCAAAGCCTCTCCTTCCAGCAAGAAAGGAAATGGCATGTGCCAAAAGAAATACACCTATTCAGTCTTGTAAAAATTGTCTATTTTTTACGTGTGTGCTATAATCAAGATTTATTCTTTAACTGCCAGGTAGTAGACTCAGAAAATCTCAATATGCATGGAGCAGAGAATGGAGCATGGTCAAATTTTCATTAGCATTTACTGTCTTCAGCATCATTATCCCTTAGTAATAAAGTTTACTTAATTATTTTAACTCTAATAATCATTTGGGGTTTTTTTCTTTCATTTTGATGATTTGATTGTTCTCTTTCTTTCCAAAGTGGACGTGCCAAATACTTATAAAGCAAGTTAACAGGTTTTTCAAGCTCTCAGAAACTGATATTTTCAGGGAAGAAAATAATCTTACTTTTACCTTGTACTTTGTAAAAACAAATCTGTTCATGTCTTGACAACCTTTAGAAACATTCTGGGTATCTCAGAGGTTTCTACTGAGAAAAAAATGGTACATTTTCTACATAATTTCGCCAAGTAAATGCTTTGACAATGTCTTTGTACTTGCCCACTAAATCTTATATTTCTGTCCCTTTTAAGATCTTGACATAGCAATCACACTGCACAGACTTACACAGAATCACAGAACCTTAAGAATTGGATAGGCTCTCAAAAGATCATCTAGTCCAACTCCCCTGCCAGGGCAGGACCACCTACAGCAGGTGACACAGGAACTTATCCAGGTGGATTTTGAATGTCTCTTTAGGGAGAGACTCAGCAACTCATCTGGGCAGCTTGTTCCAATGCTCCACCACCCTCACAGTGAAGTTTTCCCCGTCTTTGTTTGGAACCTCTTATGTTCCAGCTTGTACCCATTGCCCCTTGTTCTGTCATTGGACATCATTGCAAACAGCCTGGCTCCTTCCTCCTGACACCTGCACTTTACATAGACATTAATCCAAATTTATAAAGAAAGTCAGCTAAGGTTCTCTGAGAGGTTGAATTCTAGCTTTAGCTCCTCTGTTTATGAGGAAATAGTCCTGTATGGTCCCCTAAGGAAGGCCAAGGAAACACCTTGCAACTTGCTTGATATCATGCATGTGATATTGTCAATGTTTAACATTAATTAGCTGGGGCCACTTTGGGACTCCTTCACCCAGTCTAAGAGAATTTCCTGTGGGAACTCTGGAGGGCATAAAGACAAGACCTTCTCTGTTTCTCTGCAGGATCATTGCTGTTTACTTCACTGTTTCTCATTGCTCCTGTGTAAAAGAGAGGCTCTGTGTTCTTCTCTTCCAAGCAGTTGTTTGGGGTTTTTTTGGTAACTTCTGCTCTGGTATTCAGATATCTGAATCATTAATTGTGGGACATACTGCAAAGAGGACAGGATCACTAGAGAGGACATCCTCTCCTGGGCCAAGTAACACTGTACTGAGGTCCATTGTCTTCCTGAGGGATGACTCTCTTTTATACTTCTGAATGTACAGGTTATTTACACCTCTTCCTTGCTAAGGAGTGAGATTTAATTGCAGTAAGTCCCCAGATCCTGAAAAGATACATCCCAGTTTGTCTGTTTTACCATTTTGGGATTTGCACCATCTCCAGAGTCTTACTCCAGAAATACAGTTTTAGACAGAACATTTTCCTTATGACAACTTCACTTTTTCTTTCTCAGTTGACTACATGCTTTTATGGTCTCTTTTAACAGTGTCTCTTGGAATTCTCACCTTTCTGAGGCTAAGTCCCTTGTACTCTAGGAAGAGGGTCTTTGCTCAGGCCCAAATTGTGCTACCAAATGGCTACGAAAAAAGTCAGGCTGTAGAAGATATTATAAAAAGAAGAAATATCTATAGCTGCAGCAGGCAACATAATAGGGTAGTGACACATGAAACCTCCAGGGATAAAAGGCAAGAATGTATAAACAATCAAATGTGTTGTGGCACTCACCAATTTTAGAATATTTTTTCTCACCAGACATTAATTTAAAATAGTTTCAACTTGTTCATCAATTTTTTCTATGCCTCATTGCAAATCTCTCAAATGCCAGCAGCATTATACAATGTTACTGCATCTAATTTATTGAGCCTTTTTTTTTTCTATGGGATATTTAACAAAATAATAATGTGTTAGATATAATTAGAATGTGACTAAATTTCTGTAATGCCGATTATATTGGATTACTGCAAAAGTAATTTATACCTCTGTGCTGTGGATGCAATGTCACCCACAAGCAAGCTCACAGTATAAAAGGTACATAGGACACAAAATACAATGAGCAAACACACAAATTTGCAAAATCTTTACTGACATCTTGCCTGTTGACTTTAACAGTAGCATTTTGTAGTGTTTAACAATAGACTGTTATACTTGCACAGAATTTTATCATTAAATTCACAGCTCTTCCTTTGTCTACCTGTCATGGTTTAGCAAGGAGTTGCTTTTACTTGGTAACAGGGGGAGTGGGTTGCAGTGAAGACCCGGTAAAGAGTTTTTGGACTCTCCCCCGACTCCTGGGATCTGAACAACCCCCCAGCCCGACTGGGCCAATCTGGCGCCTCTGCGATCACTATATAGGGACAGAAATTTGAAGTGTTTGGCAGGAGGTGTAAGAGTGGTACGAAATGGAGGTGACCGTGCAGACCCCACAGTCAGAGAAGGAGGAAGGAAGGAGGAGCACCAGACCAGAGACCCCTCTGCAAGCCGTGGTGAGAACGCAGGGGGTACCCCTGCAACCTATGGATGGCAACGGCAGAACTGAGAGCCAGCAGCAGCAGCAGCTTCATGTGAGTGCGCCTGGA
>WBNH01001416.1:16061-66051 GCA_013401255.1 Urocolius indicus
TGTTGTTTTGTTTTAGTTATGTTTTGGGGTTTTATGTTTTAGTTGGTATTAGCCTGGTCTGTTTTGTCCTGCACCTTAAGTGGCAGTTAAGCCCTCCCTGCCCTTTAGCAATCCTCAAGTCTTTGGTACTTGAGACTAATCGTGGTCTTTTGTTCCCTGGTGGGCCTAAACCACGACACTACCCAACCAGACATTTTATCCTAGGAGGCAACCATGATTTGCCCTTCACATCTCTCAGCTGATTGTTCTCCATCATCTTGTCCCATGTGTACTGGAGATGGATTCCAAAAGCACATGCAGCACATGCCCTAGTTTTGGAGTCTGGGATAAGTTTGATCTACCAGTAGATAGAGCTCCAACCCTGGATGCTCTGCTTCACTTTTTTTTGCCTCATTGATCGCATTGTGGATTTGTTTGGTTTTGAGTTTTTCTACATCTAATAGGCCTTGCTTTTATATAGGAAAGCATTTGTGTCTTAAGTTCTGTGCAGTTCCATGGTTATAAGGTGATTTCAGAGCACCGTGTCCTAAAGTCTTTCTAACCTATTACTCCACCACTGTTGTCAGCTTCTCTCCTTCAGAAATGATGCTGGTATATACAGAAAATATAAGCAGGCTTGGCCTGTGAAGACTAAAGCAAAAAAAAAAAAAAGCATCAAGTTTTTCTGCCCTTTCTGCATGCACCAGTAGGATGCCATCCTCAGCCAACAGCACGAAGGGAGCTGCAGGCATTTCTGTACAGATGATGTTGTTTATTCTAGCACCATGAATAAAGCATCTCAATAAAGTACTGCTGAAATGATTTCTGTTTATCTTCACTTTGTTGGAATGGAATTCTTCAGAAACAATTGGGCAGCCATCCTTCACACTTTCATCAACCCAAAGCAATGGGTAAATATGAAGGTTTATCTCAAATGTGAACAACAACCAACTGCACAACCCTGTGTGGTCAAATCTCAAGTTCAACAGAAAATGTAACCTGACATGCTCTGAAAATACATTTACTTGGGCTTTAATCTTTGCCCTACATGACAGGAAGAGACATGTTGGACTACAACAGGCTGATGACTTTTCAGTTCCAGCCCTGCCAAAGAGAAGCTAGCATTTGCAAAGCAGCTGGAACCATCAGTGGTTCTAAGAGAGGAATGCATAATCACTGTTTTAGTGAGCTAAGTTTACAAAATCCTTTTGAGACATGAGAATCTGAATAACCCTCAAGGAGAGTTTGAAGTGTTAATGGATGGAAAGAATTGCTAAATTATTGCAAGACAAACACTGGACAGCTCAAGAGACACTATGTGCTAGATCTTCAGTGAAATAAGGCAGCTAGTAACTTAGCTACAGGCTGATACAGGATCAAGGAATCTTCAGGACCTAATTTAAGTAGGCAAGTTTCTTTTTATTACCATAGCCTGTAGAACCATAGCAACCATGGAAAGACTATACAAATACATTGTTTTATTATGCCTTATCTGGTTCCTTCCATGGGTGATTTTAAGTAAGTGCCAGTCACCCAGGTGGTCCGATCCTTCAGGGAGATGAGCCTCAGTGCTGGCATACTCTTAGTACTCACAGAGCCAGCACATCAGCCCTTTTAACACACTGGAGACTCGGGGCAATAGTATGTACCTGCGTTTAACCACATGGACTGTTTGGTGAACTAGCACTACACATACCAGTGGAGAACAGGTATCTTCAGAGAATGACACTAACCTCCATGATGTGCAATAGAGAGCTCACTCAGCACCTTTGGGGCACTTGTAACAGCCAGGGTAGAAGGATTCTAATCATTTTGTCCTTCATTTTTCTTTCCTCAATTTACCATTGCTTCACAGGAGGGAGAGTACAGGTGCTAAGGACATTTAATGACAGCATTTTATACTCCTCTAATACACGTTGCAAATGCATTGGAAAAGCAGACTCCTGGCATTGACATCAAGTAAGGTAGTGATTGGATTCCTCCAATCTAAAAGGCTAATGTTTTTTTCAAAAAGATAATTTTTCATTGAAAAAGTAATTCTGAAGAAGCACAAGTTTCACAACTGGTGATGTGCTGGAAAGACTGATATGCTAACATACCATGCACAAGGAACCTCTGTTGATGTCAACAGTCAAAAGGAGAAACTATTTATATGGTGATCTTTAAACAATGCCAAACTGCTTCAACATAACTCATCAGCAGAGTTCAAATACACGAATAAATACATTGGCTTTCCTGCATCACAGAGTGCAAATGAGTATCTTCCAGTTTCCATACTCTGCGACAGTGACACTTGCATTGTCACAATTTGCACAGACTTGAGACATTTCCTAACATTTCTTCCAAAGAGGCAATATTTAAATTTGAATTGTACAATTTGTTCAAGTCAGTGGTCTGTGCTAGCTGCTGAACAACAAGTAAATACTTGAATCTCTACCTGCACGTCACTATGCATGTCTTTCCTTAAAATAGAATAACATGAAAGAAAAAGCAAAGTAAATATTGCAGCAAAGGGTTATTGTGCCTCAGAGAGGAGGAACTTTCGCTGTTCAGAGTCTGAGTCCAGACAGCAACAAATTCAGGGAACAAGGTCCAACTAACTGGTTTGGTGTCAAAGCAACTTTCAGTACCAGATTAGTCTGGAATGCACAACACAGTCAAAAGGAAATAGTGGAAGTACCAGAGACCTAACTTGATAGGACTGCTGTGCACAGGAGTTTCTAAGGGGAGCAGCTATGCTCAAAAGTCAGAACTGCCCAGGCCTAGACTCATAGTGAATGGAGTAGAATCCAGTCAGCGGTTGGTCTCCAGTGGTGTTCCCCAGAACTCAGTGTTGGGGCCTGTTCTGTTTAGCATCTTTATCCATGACCTGGATGAAGAGACTGGGTACACCCTCAGTCAGTTTGCAGATGACACTAAGCTGGGCAGAAGAATAGACCTGCTTGAGGAAAGGAAGGCTCTTCAGAGGGACCTGGACAAGATGGATAGATGGGCTGAGGCCAACTGTATGAGGTTCAACAAAGCCAAGGGCAGGGTGCTGCACTTGGGCCACAACTCCCAGCAGTGCTGCAGGCTTGGGGCAGAGTAGCTGGAAAGCTGCCAGGCAGAGGACCTGGGGGTGTTGATTAACAGCAGCTGACCTTGAGCCAGCAGTGTGCCCAGGTGGCCAAGAAGGCCAATGTCATCCTGGCCTGTATTAGTGTGACCAGCAAAACCAAGGAGGTGATTGTCCCCCTGTACTTGGCATTGGTGTGGCTGCACCTCGAATACTGTGTTCACTTCTGAGCCCCTCACTACACGAAGGACACTGAGGTGCTGGAGCATGTCCAGAGATGGGCAACAAAGCTGGTGAAGGGTCTGGAGAACAGATCTTATGAAGAGTGGCTGAGGGGAGCTGGGAATGTTTAGCCTAGAGGAGAGGAGAGGAGGCTGAGAGGACACATGATCACCCTCGATAATTATCTGAAAGGGAGTTGTAGTGAGGTGGGTGTCAGTCTCATCTCTCTAGTAGTGAATGATAGACCAGTTCAAGTTGGGCCGGGGGCCTTTTAGATTGGAGAGTAGGAAGAACCTTTTCACCAAGAGGGTTGTTACAACACTGGAACAGGCCACTCAGGGAAATGGTGGAGTCACCATCCCTGGATATATTTAAGAGACGCATAGATGAGATGCTGAGGGACACAGTTTAGTAATGGGCCTGGCAGTGTGAGCTGAGCGGTTGGACTCAATGATATTAATGTCTTTTTGAAACAATGCTATGATTCCACGATTCTTAAATGATGGTCAAAGAGGTACATAGGAACACTGGCAGGCACAGTTGAGTTACAGGCGTGAGAAGATAGCATGTCTGAAGTATATGAACAGAAATACATTAGTTTCCTTTGTATTTAATTAAATTGTGATTCCCATTACTGCAAGATGTTGTGAAGGATCAATGGATTCTAAAAGAGATTAGATAAACTCACTGAAAACAGTCTGTCAGAATATGAAAGGCAACCGTTAGAATACAGCTGCGTTAGGAAGTACCTAAACAGCTGTCTGCTGAAAACTGGTGTGATATACTTCAGGAAGGCTCACTTTGTATGTGACTTGTTTGCTAGACCATTTGCATCTATTCCTTGATCTAGTTAGAGACAGGACATAGGACTTGACAGATCTGTGCTGTGATCCAAGAAGAAAGTTCTTTATCCATTATTCCTTCTACTGAGGCAGGTCTGCAACTATTGACTTATCTTTTAATTTTCTCATGTCTTGTTTCAAAAACTTCCACTTAAACAAAATGAAAAACTTCTTTACTGTGAGGGTGAGGGAGCCTGGCACAGGCTGCCCAGGGAGGGTTTGGAGGCTCCTTCCCTGGAGGTCAAGACCCAGCTGGATGTGTTCCAGTGCAACCTGATCTGGGTGGACCTGCTTCTGCTGGGGGGTTGGACTACATCATCTCTAAAGGTCCCTTCCAACCTCTACCATTCTGTGATTCTAAATTACAGTAATCCATGTTGCTCATAGTTTGTTAGTATTAAACTGAAGTTTGTGTGACAGGGGACTGCACATCCATTCAAAAAATTGGGAGTAATGGGTTCTTGCGAACAGTATCTCCAGAAACTAACCATTCCATGGCACTAAAAACTGTCTTGCATCTTTAGAAGATTTCTTAGATCTTCTAAAAAAAGAGAAAATTTCATTAAAAAAATCACTCAGGTGCACATTATTCCCATGGACTCCACATTCTCAGTCCTAACTGGCTAGAATGCCAGTTCTGTGTATTTCTTGTGTATTTCTTAGTTCTTTCAGGCTTTACGATGAGTCAAAGTAATGGATAAAGAACAGCCAGAGCAACACAAAAGTTGTAAAATCTGACTTCTCATCACCTTTGCACTCTTTGGAAAATCCTAGTGACTTACAAATTTAAACAGCCAAAAGGATGCTGGTCTCATGACACACATAGAACTGTCACATGTTTCAGGCAGTATTCTGCACTTTACACTGCATGTACTTGTTTGCAGAAAATTTGTTCCAGGATACATGAATTTGAAAGAGTTCCTTCATGTAATGCATTACAAAAAGCCTCAAACAAAAACATCACAGATTTAGAACAGCAAAACCATGCTACTGTTTTAGTCTTATGACAAATGCAATGAACCCATCTTTCAAGTTCTCTCATCTGCGTTGGGTTTCTGGTAGCAAGGGAGGGGCTGCAGTGGTGGCACTTGTAAGCAGTTGCTCAGAACTCTACTTCAGCTCTAAGTCAGTCCCACCTCTGTGATCATTTTTTAAGGAGAAGCAGTTAGAAGAGGGAGATGGAGATGGCAAAATGGGATGAGAGAGAAGTCACCATGCGGACCTCAAGGGCAGGGAAGGAGAGGTGTTCTGGAGCAGAGACCCCCCCCACCGCATGCTGGGGTAAGACAGCAGCAGTCCCCCTGCAACCTATGGAGGGTAACATTGGAGCTGAGATCTGCTGTCAGTTCATGGAGGACCCCACAGCAGAGGAGGTGGCTGTGCCCACAGGGGCTGTGGCACTGTGGGGAGGCAGCATTGAAGCAGAATGTGCCTGGAGTTCAGCTGCCGTGGAGGAGACCCACGGCGAGGAGTCTGTGAAGAGCTACAGCCCAAAGGAAGGACTCGTGCCAGCGAGCATTTATTAGAGACTGTATTTCATGGCAGGGACCCCGTGTTGAAGCAGAGGAAGAATGCGAGTCCTTCTTCTCTGAGGAGAAAGGAACATCAGAGACCATCTGTGAGGGACTGATCGCATTGCTCATTCCCTATCCCCTGGGCTGCTGAAGGGTTAGGAGGTGGAGAGCTGAACCCATGAAGAGGGGAGGGCTGGGGAAAGATGGTCTTAAAGGGCTGCTTGTATTTTTCTCATCATCCTTTCTGTCCTGTTTCTAGTTGGTAGTTGATTAAACTGTTCTTACTTTCTTCCCCAAGTCAAGTAGCTGAGTCAGTTTTGTCTGGAACCATAACCAGTGAGTAAGCCCTCCCTGCCTTTGTCTCAATTCCCTTGGTGCTGTTTTCTCCTCCCCACCTCACTGTAGCAGGGGAGTGAGTACGCAGCTTTGTGGTGCTTCCTTGCCAGCTGGATTTAAACCATGACATAATCAAAAGTGTCTACATTTGTATTAGTTACTCTGTCAGTAACTGGTTGTAGCTGGAGCATGTGAATCACAACAAAGAAGATTCTTTTGCTGTGAAGCAGTACTCTCTAACAGTGAAGTTGAAGTTTATAGATAATCCCATTCATGGAGTTCCCAAATTCTGCCCACATCTTCTTATTTGAACCCCAAATATGATTTCATAAAAATAATGCCTCAATTAATATTTCCTGCAGCTCAAAGCTTTTATTCCAGTACTCTTTATCGCCTTAAGAATCGTAGTTTTTGTAAGAAACTAAGCCTCCAAAATTAGAGCAAAACTCTTCGGTTATAAAAAAAAAAATCAATGGGCTTTTGTTTGGTTTTGTTTTGTTTTCAATTTTAATAATTTGTAATGCAGCTAGAAATCTTTGCTTTAAGAAACAGGTGTCAGGTGCAAAACAGTAAACACCGCTTGCCAAAGTGAGAAGGAAATTAACTTTTACACACTATAGGAAAAATACTAACTACAGAGGAATATTGTATTTCTATTCATTTGCTTTAAACTATTGTTAATAAATTGTAAATAATTAATACCTTTTGTCTTATTTTGTATCAACAGTAACCGTTGATTAAACACAACATAGGGTTTGGTCTTCACAGAAATTAAGATTCCCACTTTTTTCCCCAAGTCATTTCTTCATTCTGATTTACATTCATGAAAGCATAAGGTAACTAGCCACATTACCTACAGCTGTCCAACTGTTTACTCATAGACAGTACAAACTAATACAAGATTAATATTTAATTTGTCCATATTATTTTTTTGGCAACTGGTGTGAATAAAAATACTGAATTATGCACATTCTACAATATTTTGTCACACACAGATGTATAAAACACAGCATCAGAAGTCCCAGCAGAATTCTTAGAATTCAGTGGTTTTGGTCATAAATTGATTATTCTGAGGGGAATTTGATATGGACAAAACCCTGAAGTACTTTAAAGCAAAGCACTTTTCATATATGTTAACACACACAGGCTCTGATTGAAGAGAGTTTGCAAATTAATCCAAGTTTCCTCAAGCTGAGTTGACACTGTGGATAGTTCTTCCAATAGGTTTGGCTCTGACGAGACAATCTTAAGATGTAACTGAAAATGTAAACAAGCAGTTAGTGAAACAAATACAAACAATTAAAAAAAATAAAAGACCAGTTTCCTCACTCAGTTCTCACACTTTGCTTTCAGGCATGTCCCAGGTAAGGGAACGTCTCTCTTCCTTCAATTAATTTCCTCCATTTAATGCTGCTTCCCTTTTGCCAGACTTTTACAAGCCATTTTACTATTATGTATGTATCAGATTGGATAAAGAAGCAAAATGTCTTAAACATGTGATTGCTTTATTAGATATTCTGATACTGCTGCTGAAGCTATCATAATCTCACACTTTTCTAGAGGGTACCTCTCTTTGCTTTCCAGCCTGCACCACAAATTCCTCTTCAGTCTAGAAAGGCTAAACAGCTGCTCCTAAGGTCAACTAGGATTACTATTTTATTATCTGTGTGGCATAAAGCAAGAAGAATGATGCCAGTAACTTCGGCAAAGCACACAGAAACCTCTAAATCTTGCAGACAGGCAATATGTTATTACCATAACAGTTAATTTGCCTGGCTACAACTTAAATCTGTAAGTTTTGCTAAGCTCACAGCTACAACAAAAGACAATGGTGTTCATGTGTCACGTATTGTTCTACTGCAGTTCAGATCAGGAGTACCTAGCTGTCCCTAGTCTACACTGCAAGAGCTAGGTTTTTTTTGTATAAAACTAAACAGAAAAGTGAATTCTAACATCTTAGTATCACAGCTATTAATCATATCCAGTCTATGAGGCCATATCAATAAAAACCAGATTAATAACAAACAGGCATGATAAAGAGCCACTGGTGAACAAGTAGCAAGACCTCAATTCTATAGAGTGTTTCATTCTACAGATCTTCTCCTATTCATCTGTGGTATTTGCTTTTGTGGAAGCTGCCCCACATTTCTATTGAACCCCCCAAACACAACTGAGCATGTCATGTTTTCCCAGCATTAAACATTCATTTTTTAAAAAATAACAATAATTTTAAACAGGACTAACAAATAAATTCATAACACAAATTTTACCTTTAAAAACAGTGCAAGATATGCCTGAGCAAGTTCAAAGTTGTACTTCTTGTTCAGCATCATCCCAATCATTTTCAAAAAGCTTAGCATCACCTCCGTTGAGCCGCCACCTTCAGGGGCCAAACCCCTTAGTTCTATCTCAATATTAGATGGTCCCAGGCTTTTCAGTAAGTTAAGTGGGGCTGTATCTGTATAAAGCATTCAGTGATATATCATCAGTAAAAGTTGCAGAAAATAATCTTACAAATCTTTCATGTGGACAAAGTTTATTGCTAAATTCTTAAGCAGTTACTGTATGTTTTAAGTCTCTACTGTTTCCTTTCTTGTTTTCCACAAAACGCCATCCTGCCTTTGATTACTGCCCCATCACATAATATAGAGAGGTACATTTCTAATAAGACAGTTGCATTTTATTTGCAGGTTTCACCTTGAAAAATACAAGTAACACCTTTGTACCAGTACCACTCTTTTTCTCCATTTCTGTCTTTTAAGCTGAACAAAGTTTCTCATTAGGCACATAATGTTTTAATTTTACATCTCTTGGCAAAGAGAATATATATACACTTGAGACTTCAAGCTGTTACTGCAACTATACCTTAGAAGAGAAACGTTACCACTTGTACTGTGAATCTTTACAGTGTTCACTATAATTGACATTAAATTGAAGATCCTCTGATGAATATAAGGCAACTATTACTTTTGTTGAGAGAATTCTTCCTGCTTTTCCTGAAATCTTTTCCCTGATAGAAATACATGCAATTTACAAACTCTTTTCTCTTCATAATTGTTCTTACTCAGGACTTCCACAATTCTACCTATCTTTGAGAATGCCATCCATTTGCTTTAAAAATGTAGAAATAAAAATATGTATGCTTGCAAACACAGCTGCTGGTAAAACCAGTTTTTAAAACATCTTCTAAATAATATTTGTTAAGAAGTTGTTGATAAATTTCTTACACTCTTTTATCATGACAAATAATGGTATCAGACACTAGCTAATATTCCTTAGGTGGTATTAATCTGTTTCCATCTGTATTTGATTCCTGTGAAAACCATTAGCTGGTTCTAAATGTAATTGTGGTATTAGCAGCACTAAATAGATATACTACCTCATTTTTGTGCTATGTATGTTGGTACACATACTATATGGAAAAAGTGCCCAACTCAGTCTATGTTCCACAGTCCTGATCTGAGGTATGAAACCCTGTCTCCATCCCAATGATAAGCCAGGATGGCTTCGAGTATTGTCAGTATGGCCCTGTGCTGGACTCTCTCCAGCAGTTCCCTGTCCCTCTTGAGCCGGGGAGCCCAGAACTAGACACAGGACTCCAAATGAGACCTCACCAAGGCAGAGGAGAAGGGGAGGAGAACCTCCCTTGACCTGCTGGCCTCTTCTTGATGCATCCCAGGATGCCACTGGCCTCCTTGGCCACGAGGGCACATTGCTGGCTCATGGTTAGTTTATTGTCAACCAGGACTCCCAGGTCTCTCTCTGCAGAGCTGCTCTCCAGCAGGTCAATCCCCAGACTGGACTAATGCACGGGGTTGTTCCTCCACAGATGCAGGACTCTGCACTTGCCCCTGTTGAGCCTCTTGAGGTGGTTTTTCGCCCAACTCTCAAGCTAGTTGAGATCCCGCTGAATGCACAGAGCCGTGGTGCACAGCAGTAGCTTCCCAAGTCAGGCTGAGCAGGCTCCCTGGACTGGCATCACAGCATAGACCCTGGGGTGCACGTGCCTTACAACAGAGGTGCCCGGAGGAAGGCCCATTGATGCACCTGTTCCCTGTTGCACCAGCCTCTGTGTGACCTGTTTGGTTTTTTAAAACGTTTCACCTGATGTTTCACTCTCCTCTGAGCAGCTTTGAAGGAGCTTAAGAGAATACTATCAATTGTAATGCAAAAGAATGCATTAAAACCAGATCTTGTTTGTGTTAGATAATAGAACTCCACACACACATAGTTCTTTAAGTGCAGCTAAGTAATCTTGTCATCTCAAAAAATTCAAGAGGCAAAAAACTTCCCAGCAGAACTGCCTTCTGGACAAGCTACCAGCGACACTCCATTTACATTTCCAAGGCAGTTATAACAGCAATAATTTCCAATAATCTAAATTTGAATGACTCTGTAGCAGAAAAAGTTAAAGAGGGAAAATGGCAAGTACATTCCATAGGCAATTAAAGTGACAGTTTCAAAAGGAATTGACTGTTAAAAGGAATACAACATTTTATTTTTATATTAAAGTTTCTTCTTAAGATTTAAATTCTAAGGCAATCAATTAAAGCTCTAAGTTTGTTGAATGCTTAGTTAAGTAGCCCTTGAAAATAGAACTTGCTAGGCAAATCATATCTTTCATGTTTCAGTGAATCACCAGATTATATTTTACCTTGCATTTCCTTCCTTTCTTATCCTACAAATAAGACATAGCACCTTTTCTGGGTGATATCATCCCAATCTCAAAAAAAGTCCAGCCATCTCAGGAATATGACCTTCTTTCTCTATGTAGGTTTTACACATAACTGGGCTCTGCGGTCCAGGCAAGTTGGGAGTACCAATGGATCTTTGATTGGCTATCTATTTATTATTCAACCTTATATGTAACAGATATTCTCTTTGCCTTTGCTGCTGCACTAGGCATATTTTTCCCATGCACACGTTACAATTTAGGCATTATAAATTAAACATATATCAAAATATTATTAGCATCTACATTTTTAGTGAAATGTCTTGTTAACTTACATTCATTAGTGCTCAAGGCTTCTTCAAGATGAATGCAGAAATCAGACTTCTGTGCCAGTACTCCAAGGTCTACTACCTTTGACTAGACCACAAAATAGAAGAGAGTGTACATGAATATATAATGATTATTAGATTATTTTCCTACTGGCAGAATTTGAGACTTTGAGAATGAAAGCATTAATATCAATGTGTTAAAACTGGCACTTTACTGTCTTTAGCAAGATTTCACTCATCACTAAAATGGATTTTAAATTTTTTTTTCAACTCAACAGAGAAGCATTATTATATTGATTTTCTGTTTTTACCTGGATATCATTTTCTTCCTCTGGAGCACTGTATCGAGGTATAAGACCAGGAACTGTCGGGATGAAGAAAGGGGCTGACTTCGGAACTTTTGGTGGCTCTCTTGGTTTATTTCTTTTCTGTTAATTGGATATTTTTATTAAAATCGTTATCATAATATGAGCACGTGGCTTTTTTTTTTTTTCAAGAAGTATTTTTAAAACTATGAAACTGTAAGGATTAACTGAAAAGTAAACATATAGGTAAAATGTAGACCCACTAAATATGAAGCTACTACTTAGAAAATAGTCCCTCTCCCAGATACCAGAAAATGAAAAGCACCATAGAGTCTTCTACTGCAAAACCTTGAAAAGCAGGATCAAAATAGCCTCACACAAACTTATTTGCTGCATTGACATGGAAACATCTGCCTTTAAACAGCTGTTTTGCATGTTGCACAAACAGCCATGGCAAAAAGTTATAAAACAGTTCATCCTTCTCAAGATGGCTTGAACATCTGAAGGAATGGTTAAGACAACTCCCTGGTCTATGTTACAGGGCAAAGAGTCCTTTACTTTATCTTCTCATCAAAAAAGACTACAAATGCTACAGCAGATAAGCCATGGTGTGCCTAATATCATTACCTTGATAACGTCGAGACTGAGAAGATTTCTCCACCTTGCTTCTGGTAATGAGGAAAGGGTCACCAGCTGTTCTCCCAATTGCTCAGGTGAGACATATTCTATCATTTCATCACAGGTTTCCTCATCTCCTGCTACATCCACATCTTTCAAGAAGAGATATCTTTTATGAACATTCATACTTCATATTTATTTTTGAAGAATCAAAACAAGAGGATTATTTTTTTGCAATTTTTGAAAAACATACAACAGCCATACATGTGAGTACTAGCATAATATGTAACTTAAAAGCTACAGAAGCAATCTTTATTAAACATATGAAACAATAAATTTAAATAGCTAACATTTATAGCTAAAATTCAGAATTGCTTAAACAAAATTTTAAAGACTTGACAAGATTTATCTACTTCATGTGAAGTGATATTTACAGAAATCTAAAAGGTAGAACAACAGATTACTTTCAAAATTTTAACTGGTTTTTTTAAATACATAAACAGCAATTTTAGTCCTGAGTTACACATCTGTAAAATCCTTGCACTTAAATATGCAGAACATTCACAACTAAAATTTAATAGTCATGTTAAAATTTAAGAAAATCTAAAGATTAAAGCACAACATCACACAACAAGAGATATCCAGTCTGTCATCTGGTTTTCTCTAGACTTCCTATGTGGTCTTGAACCAAACATTTCTATATTCTCTTTTTTTTAAAAAACTATTATGTGCCTAAATCCAAGAATGTGATAGCAAAGACTAAAACAACAGAGACATGTAAAACACTGAAAACTCTGAGCATCTAAATGGGGATTTTATGTTTGCTGAAGACAGAAAGTGGATTAAAGAGTTCAGACAGAATGGGTTTACAGTACAAAACCATCTAAAGTTGTGGGATGAAATCCTGTCTCTCTAGTTTAAATATTTTTTAAAGAATGTACTTAATAAAGCAGTCAGCATAAAATGTGTTCCTCATTCTTATATGTGGTCAATAACTAGGTGTGTTTCTCCTCCAGATATTATTTAAATGTAGGCATTGCTAAACTTGAATGGACAAGATGTCCACCTAGAGGCCCTCAGAAGCACAATCTTTCTATTGAATACAAAAAATGTAACTTGGGCCTGTCTTTCACTGGGAAACTAGCTCAGGTATATGGCAGGCCAGGTGAACCCAAGACAATACACAGAAGTGAAACTAACATGGCATATAGGCATACAAAAAAGTTGGAGGGAAATGGAACCAATAACAATCCCTTTTTGCATGACCAAAGAGTAATGTTAATTTCAAAGTAGCCTCACATATGTAAAAATGGAAGGTATGTACTCAAGCCGGGGATTAAAGAAAGCCAACAAACAGCACAGATGATTTTATTACCTACAAAATCTCCTTGAAGATGTGGAGATCATCACAGTGTAATTCTGTATGTCTGAACACAGAAATATGACTAGGTTTTAGTATATAATATTAGCATATAAGCAAGTATGCCCAAAATGCTATAAACAAGAGGAACAGTTCAGAGACAGTGAGTAAACCAGTTTTTGTTTGAAACACAAAGCCAAAGCAAAAATAGATGACTGTCACTTGAAGGTTACCTTGCAGAGGGCAGGTGCTGGGGAGCATCACCACAGAGGGCTCGTAGTCTGCCAGAAGGGGCCGCAGTGAGACCAGAGAATACAGGGAACGGTTGGACCTGAGAAGTAAAATGAGCACCTCAAAAACAACTTTCAAGTGAATGGGAACAAGGATTTCAGACACAGTTTTAACTGCTGTCTAGCACTACCCCATTATGGCAACTCACTAGGTTCAAGACTAGTTCTCCTCATCTATCAGATAAACAAATGTCTGAAACATAAAAGTTACACTTAAGTACTGCTGTCAAGAATGCTTAATACCTATGGCATTATGAAGTATGATTACTTCAATAATTGCCAGTTATTTTATTTACTTGAAGTTGTAAAACAGCCACCTAAAAAGCTTTCTTTATACTTAGTATGCAAAATACATTATGCAAATATAAATGATTCATCTTGCTTTTCCAGAATTTCATAGTAGTACTCTTAGCAAATTTTCTTGAGGTTTGGAACACACACACAAGTCACTCTGGCAAATGATTTTCTCTGTCACTATAAAGCAGGGCTAGGTAAAAACACTTGTCATTCACAATGAAGCACTTTTACTTAAGCGTAGAAAGGTCTAACAATTCAACACCCCTCAGGTAAAACTACTGGCAACAAATTTAACCTATCTATCTATCAACAGGAAAAAAGGCACTAAAAGCGTGTTCATTAAGTACTGAGCCTAACCAGTCACTTGTTTTAAAGCCACATCAGAAGAAAACTTGACTAAACCACATAACTGGATATCTCTGTGCTGATCTATCATTAATAAACAGAAATAAATGCAACGTTGTCCAAATTCTACTCTGAAGTCTCGGACAACGTTGCAAACCAGGACAAGAAGACAAGTCCTTCGGAAACACTACATGAGCACTGACATTTTGAAAAAAAGTAGAGCCAAAGAAAGACTTTTGGAATGGAATAATAAGAACTCTTTACAGTATGAAAAGAATGTTTAGGAAAATGAGATAATTCAATTACTAGAATAAGTTTCTTATCTGCAAGAGACTTCAAGATTTACAAATCACAACAATGTAGAACCAGAGAAGACAAAACTCTGGACACAACACAGAACAGTTTTCTATTTGCAATAATGGTGATTAAAAGAATTCTTCTCCATCTGAAATACTCTGTAGAGACAGACATATTACATACTCACCACAAATAAATTCCAAGATCATCCACGTGTGTTGAAGCTAGAAAATCTCCTGTAGGAGACATAGTAAGGCTCACAGCCGCAGAGTCTACCAAAAAACAATCTATGAGGCTAAGGAAAGAAAACACAGAAAATAAATTCTCAGAAAGATGAACTTGTTTATCTATGTGTATCTGAATTAGAGCACAAATATGACTGAATGCCATACTTCCAGTAGGACACTGGAACAAACTAGCATATTATTAGCGCTCAAAAACTAAACATGCCTATAAATTTTTTTGAAATTGGCTAAAGCTGGTACATTTGTGCTACCTCCTTAAGACAACCAGATTTTAGGGAAAATTTGATAGTTTATCTGTCCACGTTCAGCTCCTTATGCCTAACATTAACTTTTTCAGTGTCCATAAATTTCATACTTCCCATCAGTCCCATGCTGCTCTGACCGTATCTTTTAATGCACTGCCATTGTCAGCTCCCTCTCTCAAGATGCTTCACACACACCTGCTTAACACTAGGGCTTCAAATTCCTGAAGTAAAAAATTAACTGTGCACTGCAAAATTGCATGATCTGCAACAGTTTGTTTTGAAATTACTGTATGTTCAGTATGATACATCATTATTTGATCGTTCACTACTGTAGAAAACTGAAAAAAATACCACATAAAGTTAAAATATTCAGAGGTATGTGACTATTTTATCAATAAACCACTTTTGAGTTCTGGATGACACAAACCCTAGGCAGACTTCCACTCAAGCCTGGGTTCATAGAAGTGCTTCTGACTTGGTGAGGTACAATTTGAAGCAACTGTAATTTTTAAGAATCACTTGAGTATGACAACTATTTAACTGAGAGAAACAAAAAGAACAAATGGAGAGCTTGAATATTTTGTTCTTGTTAATAGATCAAAATCAAAGTGAGAAGTGGTGAGAGCAGCTACTTCTACAATCCTGTTCTGTTTACTAACCATAGAAAAAATATTAATGTAACAGCCATTTCGAAGTGTAAAATCTTGTAGGCATATATTTTCTTAGGTATGGAGCACTCCTGTGATAGTTTCACAAACCCATGTTAAAAAATAAGTGCTCTTTTTTCTTTCCCGAATGGAACATTTGTTTCTTCTATATGCTGTAATACACACATTAAAAGTAAAAACTAATCAATTAAGAGCCACATCATTCGTCACTTTCAACATTAACTACACAAACACTAAACTCATAAATGACAGACGAGGTATCAGTGACATGGATACATTTTGCACTCAGTGCACCATGGCTAAAATATTTACCATAAATACTGGTTTTAGTTTCAAATTCATAATTATACCACAATCTTTACCAGTAGCCAATAAATACTGTTCAATAAAGGAACAATAAAGAACAAGTGCAAAACAAAATTAACATTAAATTAACTTTTTCTACTTACTGAACTTAAATCATAATTAAAATGACAGTGAGGGGGTGGGAATTAATCCCCTATAGAACATTTATACAATTGTTTTGGTTGGAAAAGACCTTGAAGATCATTGAGTCAAACCACTATGAGAGACATGCTCTTAATTTTTACACCAAATATACAGTAATTGCTAAATGAATCCTGCCTGGCGGCTGAAGGTATTCACCTTCACACTTCCAGCTTAAGTGTAACAATGAAACAAGGAAAAGTATAGAACTGCTGAGCTCACAATACCAACACATTTCTTACAGTCTTAAGCAGTCCATCCAAACCACACACAGTCAGCTTGTACCCTTGATGCCTTGTCTATGCAAGCTGCACCGCAGCAAGAGAACAAAAACAACAACAACAAAAAAATCGCACAATCCAAAGGTCTTGCTTGCAACTTTCTCATCACAAATTGTTAATTATTTTCCCCAATTCTCAAAAAAATCTGCATAAAAACCCCACATGCTAGGAATAGTTACATTATGTATGGACAGTTAAGCAGCATTCCCAAATAAAAATAGATGTTCAAGAACTTAATAGCATGACGTATTAAAGTAAGTTAATATTTTTTTGAAACGTAGGATTTAAGTAATCTAAAAACATGTTTTCCGTTCTCTTATAAGCACAATATCAAAGCTGAGGTTTGAGTCTTTAGAATGCAGTTTATTTGATTCTTCTATTTGTAAGCAAATATATCATAGTAGAAAAAAATCAAGCATCCATCTGTTTATAAAAGCTCCTCCTTCCTCCTCCCTCTTGTGCCTTCAGTTCCTGGAAAACCTTTCCTCTAAAATTCTGGAAGGTTAAATTTCCCTTATTAATTTTAAAAAACAGGTTTGTCATGTACCTGCCTACATTTCTGCTTGATCAGAATTTCTTGCTGATTCTTAGAGAGAAAAGACAAAATATTTACTTGTGTGCCACATGCAAACAAGAACTTCCAAAAAAACAGTATGAAGGGACACTTAATACAAGTGTTGCGTTATTAATGAAATTAAAGATGCAAGTAGCATTTCTCAAGTTTTAGAATTAATGCTGAAAGGCTTTTTGTAGATAAATAATTTCAGAAGGGAAAGAGAGTTAGAAAGAGCAAGTCCTAACAGAGCACTCACTTCCCTCCCATTTATAGTGCAAAGACAGTTACTGTCTATTCGGTCTCATTTTAGGGTAATGTTTTTGTAAAAATAGGTCAATGTTTTGTTGAGACTCAACACACTTCTGGTAGTAAAATGAAAACTTTTACAGTATGTAAACTATTTACCAAACCACATAAACAAAAATAAAACAATCCAAATGAAACTATGCAGTACTGCATGACTAGAACTGCATACTGTATAGTATTACTCTAAATTATTAAAAATTATTCTGCTGTGTCGCTAAAAGAATGTACTGGTAGAACTCAGTTACTTTTTGATCTGTTTTTTTCTGGGCTCCTGAACTTCTTGTGTGTACTCCTTGACCAAATTTTATTCTGGGGGAAGGCTACTCACAGTGAATCATAAAAGAGTATTTTTTTGGTAGTTACAAACATGCACAAATGAAAAAGCTAATGGAAGTAAAGCCTTATAGTACTGCTAAAACGAACGGTAGTGAGAACATGCTACAAAACCAGCTGGAGTAGTGTAACCAATCCAGGGGCCCTCAGCACAAGACAGGTGAAGTAAGAGCAGGAAAACGATCAAAGGGCTGGAACAATGTTTCCAATGAAGAGAGGCTGGGAGAACTGAAGTTGTCCACTCTGAAGAATAAAAGGCTTTAGTAAGACCTTCTTGTGGCTTTCCCATACACAAAGTGGAGCTACGAAAAAGACTGGGAGAGACTTTTTAACTGAGTCTGTAGTCAGTACACAGGGAAATGGTTGTGAAGTGAAAAGGAGCAGGTTTAGACTGAACATAAGGAAAACCTTTTTTACGATGAAGGTGGTGGAACAATGGAACAGGTTGCTCAGAGAAGCTGTAGAGGGCTCATCACTGTTGGTGTTCAAGGCCAGGCTGGATGGGGCTTGAGCAACTTGATGTAGTGATAGATGTCACTGCTCATAGCAATGGGGATGGACTAGATCTTTGAAGGTCTCTTCTAACTCAAGTCATTCTATGAATACTTCACCATATCACAAATCAATTCACCTTAAGCAATCTCTTGCCTTTTATAGTGCTGCCTCCAGAGAAAGAAAAATTCACATTCACCAACACGAAATGAAAACTCCAGGTTTCATCATTGGATCTTGCAGACATTTTTACCCTGTATACCCAGAAAAAGGCACTTACTGCAAGCGTTGCACCCAGCTACAATACTAGACACTAAGCTGTTACACCATGCACAACTGAATATCACACAGTACAGGTTGCTGACAGATAATCAAGCCAGAAGGCTTTCTGCCACTTAATGGACAGAAAGTGCATTGCAGTAAACTTCTGCTATGTGTTTTGAAATTCGCTCACCATCCAGAGGGAAGGTCCCAAGTCTTAATGGTACAGTCCATTGATGAAGTTATTAGCCAGCGACCATCAGGACTGAAAGTCTAAAAATAGTCATAAATGACAAGTCAGTCCCCACAGGAGATCCTGGATGAATCTGCTCTCTGGTCGTAACACAAAAACTGATACTACTTTATTAAAAGGGAGAAAAGGACAAAACTGGAAGCTATTTCAGGACTGGGTAACTACATAAACACAGCATACATCTGGCTGTTAGTGAAAGCACCTTGGTCCTCACTTTTACATTAATGATGAAAATCACTAGGCATAAAACTGATTAAGTAAATACTTCTTTGCAATTAAGAATTAAATAAAAAGCTAAAACCTACTTCAATGTACAAAGCCCTATTACACAAGATGCAAAATAAGTAATTACCAGCATGTTGCATAACCTCAAATCTATTTACACCTCTTATTTACCTGGTTCATGTTTTCTACATATACAGTTTCAATGGTTGCACAATTTTGCTCCTCAATGTGGTTTTCATTATTCCTAATGCTTTGTCTTGTTGCACTCAAAATTAACTTGTTGCAAAGTTACAGTAAAATCCCAAATTACACTAAAAACACATGGCCACTTGAGCAGTAAACATTTTAACTTGAAAATTAATGTAGCCAAGAATTCTGTAGAGCTCAGCTATAACTTTACCATTCACAGCTCAATATGCTCAGTGACTTACTACAAGCAGAGAAATCCACCACCTTTAAAAGAAACCTGTGCACATCACCTCTTAAAAAAATTAGTTCAAAATTACCATGTCATTAATCCTCCCATGGTGTCCTGAGAACGTCCTGACAATCTTTCTGGTTTCTATATCCAAAACACTAATACTGAAGTCATCAAAGGCAACTCCCAGAATGCCGCTGCCAAGAATGATTAGCACATATGACAGTGAATACTCAGAGAGAAAATATAAAAACAATATCCTGACATTGCTACAAAAATCTTTTATCCTGAAATACTTAACAGTACTACATTCCTTCACTCTAATGAAATATCTTGACATCACTTTGCTTTGACATCACTACTGGTTGAGAAACCAGTAGTCAGTTGTATTTCAAAGCACTAGAAATTTAAACTTTATTATACTATTTGGTTGCTATCCCAGATGTAGATACATGCAAAGTAAAACACTATGTCCATGAAAATGCTGCAGTTTCTTACCTGTCTCTGTGAAGCAGAATTCCACTTGGAGAAAAAGAAAGCTCAGTGCAATAAATCAGATCTTTAGTTTTGAATTTCCAAAATTTAATCAATCCTTCACTACCAGCTGTGATTACCAACTGGTTTAATCCATCCACTGCTACTCCCCTAATGGCCCCCTTGTGTGCTGCAAAACAAGGGAAAATAAAGTTATCATTCAGAATTTAAAACACAGCACAGAAATCAACATAGTAACAAACACTGTTCTTTATGTCTTCATGTAACTACACTAAACAAGCAGTAAGCTTATGAAAAAAATCTAAAGTCACCTGATAAGACTGCTCAAGTATTGTAAGTTTCTTTATCAGTACAGAAACAAAATTGCTTTCAGTTAAGCATCTAGAATCCAATACAAAAGTTGTGAGCAACTGAAGCTGAATATTAAACTTTTATTTTTGCTTTTGGCTTCGGAGTGGGGGGCGGTGGGAGGGGCAGGTTAATAGAGATTTCAGGGCCCTTTTGAACAACTTATGGAAGGCCTCCAGGGGGCTAAATCACTGCAGACAAAATTTACAGCCTGAGTTCTGGCACAGTCTGGATAGAAGTCTTCCTACGTCACTTTACATTGCACGCTCCTCTGGTTTTGGATCATTTTTATTTCCTAATCTATGCCTAGGGCTACTGGCCAGTAACCAAACTTATAAAATTCTTTCCACTCTCAAGTAGTGATGTTATTAGGAAATTACTTCATGTTTGCTATGCTCAATGGCTTTTAGAAACTCAGTAAAGTTTAAGGGCTTCTTTGTTTCTACAACAAAAACAAAAATAAAAAATCAGATCACAAGGGCCCTATTATAAATTGCAGACTTACAAAACAAACATACATGAGGATACATGATATATATATGTACACAACCACTAAAAGGAAAACCATCTGAACATTGTCACTTATATTAAGCCCTAAGTTTGCATCTGTGTAGTTGAAAATAATAGCATAGGTGAAGAACTGGACTTGCTTAGGATTTCAGTTTCTCATGCATGTAAAGTATTTTTTTCATTTTTAAGCAAGCAGCACAAGACTGATGGAAAAATTCACCTCAGAGACAGAACCCTGTAACAGGAAGCTAAGTGAGTGTCTTAAAAACAGCTGAGGCTAGAGGATCACATATGAGTGCTAACCATTTTGGTAACTGACAACTTTGTGTCAATTACAACTAAAAGTATGCTAACTTCAGAGCTGTCCAAACTGTCAGTGATCCTGTTCCTCAAAGTGAGTTTTAAATTACTTGTGATTACAGTCTAAGATAGGACAGTACAGTGTAGTCAGAAAAATGGAAAAATTTCTCAAATTCAACTCAGAAACTCCTTTAAATTTCCCAGATGACAGAATACCAGGTTGCTGCTGTTAAGAGTATTTTAAAAAGGTAGCAATTCATACCTCTTTCTTTGCCATAACACCCTCTGTGAATGCCAGACTGCATATTATACACATCTACCCGTCCAGTTGACAGACCAATTACAGCAAAGTTCCCACAGGAAGTAATGTCAACTGCCTTTCAAAGAGAAAAAAACGCCAATATCTATGATAACAACTCTTTAAGTGAATATCTAATTAGCAAAACTGTTAAAAGACATATCAGGAATACAAAATACTAGTATGTTTTTATTAGAGTTCTTCAATGAAAACTACACAGAATATACAACTGATTACACCTCAAAAAGTAGAGAGAAAGACTCTTAAAATAAGTGTGTGCTTATGAATGACAGTGAATGCTGACTTCATGACGTATCAACACTGTAACCTAAATGACTAACCTATATGATCAAGAAAACCACAAATTTAATCCCTAAGATGAAGTCCAAGCTTGCCTCTTTCCACGTCTGTACTGCCAATGGCATCCCAAAATAGAGTATGTTCACACAAACAATTTGAAACAAAGAAACAATGATCTAGATGTCTTTGGAAAGATACAGTCCAAAGACTCTAGTAGCTAAAAGAAAACAGTGTATTTACAACTGAATTGACCCTGATTACCACTTAGCTACTAAGCATAAGGTCAGAAAAATAGTTTACCACAAGACAGTAGTAACACCAATGCTTAGCAACAGGGAGCATGTCACAGTAACTACTTGCCTTGCGAGCTCATGAGACTCAGTAAACACTTATTTCCCTTTCATTGACTGACTTTCACTGTGTCCAGCTTCATGCTGTAAAGCATTTTGGAGGGAATATTCCTCCAGCAATTTAGAAATACATTTTTCTGTATTGCCAAAAAAGGTGTCTTCAGCATTATGTACTCAGAGCACACTGATCATCACAGTCACGTAGTCAGCTCCACATCACTATGACAGATTGAAGGTAAACACCAACTACCAGAATCTGAAAATAAAATCTGCACTTAATCTCGATGTTTTACATGGCATTTTTCTAAAGATCATATGCATTACAATACAGCTAGTAGGACATGCAGAGCTGGCAGAAAGCACTTTTCAAAGCAACTAAAGCATGTTTAGATAGCACCTTTTCATTCTAAATATTGCTTCTGTACAAACAAATAAACACAACTGTAATTCTGTAATGCTGAAGAAACACCCTAAATAAAACTTACTGTCGCACATATATCAATAGGTTTGTATTTGCTAAATTCTTCTGGTCTGAGTTTATGAGCTCCCATTGAAGTTTTCTGATAGTTCCAGGTTGTACAGGTTATATACCCTTGATGACAGGCAACAATACCATCCCAGTCACTCTGACGTGCCACTTCTGCAATGTAACACATACTACTTTTAGAAACAATAATTTTAAAGTAAAATAAGCTTTTCTGATATAATAAAAGTACTTTCAATTACCTTTCAGGTAGAACAGTTAAAATTCAGCATTTTCATTGGACAGTCAAAGAATACCATTCAGAAAAAACACCTGACAAACCACTGTGAATATGCAACTTAACTAAAACACAAACAAAACTACAAGCACATTTTTGGTATGATATGTTTCATGTCTTGGTATATTTGAGTCTGTGGTTTGAAAAGCATATTAAAACTTAAATAGTTCAAACTGCTCAATCTCTACACACTTCCAGATAAGTCTCTAACCTGTTTCATCAGCTGCTGAAACAGAAGCCATTAGAGCAACAACTTAAAGCAAGGTTTAAGAGCAGTTTCACACAGCGAAAGACTTTTGCATTTGCTGCAAAATTGTTTCTCAAAAGCTCAGTATCCAAACTTTGTAGTCAAATATGATATGTGAGGCCCTAAATAATGAGCAAGTTTGCTGCCCCCTCCCGAATTTATACATTAAATAAAATCAAGTACTTGAAAATGGGTATCTTCTAAAATTTCAAAAAATAAAATGAGACACAAACTGCTTCACTTTAATAAAAACAATATAGCAAAAAAAACCCAACTCTAAATAAANTTGTATTCAAATGGCTACACAAAATTGTAAATCCAAATCTTCCAACAAAGGAAACAATCAGCTATCCTGAGAGGACAAAGTTAACAACTACTCTTAAGACAAAACAGACTTCAAGTGTGAAGAGGAGGTCATTAATTTAAAGAAACATGTTCTGATGAAGCAAAGGTAATTAAAATTCTGATTAAAAAAGTTAGGTTCCCTATTTGTGCACTGAATTACAATGAACAATGAGTTGAAATTTGGCTTTGAAAAGAGACTCAAAGGAATTCAGGAATAAAAATTAAACACTACAACTAAGATTTCCTCACCTGACAAAGATCTTAATTCCCCCACTAATTGCTGGTTTACCAGCATAATGATATACCAGGAGATTCTGTCCCTGGTGCTGGAGATTTTCAATCAAAGAGATAGCTAAACATAAAGACATTTCAAATAATACTTTTTTTAAAAAAAGAGAAAAATTTACCAAGTAAAATGTATTTTTTTACTGTCCCTCAACAGCTCATTAAGGGCCACAGAATTTCAATAACCTCATCGTGGGCTGAGAGGAACCTCATGAGGTTCAACAGGGACAAGTGCAGAGTCCTGCACTTACAACCCCATGCACCAGTCCAGGCTGGGGATTGACTTGCTGGAGAGCAGCTCTGCAGAGAGAGACCTGGGAGTCCTGGTTGACAATAAACCAACCATGAGCCAGCAATGTCCCTCGTGGCCAAGAAGGCCAATGGCATCCTGGGATGCATCAAGAAGAGTGTGCCCAGCAGGCTGAGGGAGTTTCGGCTCTCCCTCTCCTCTAACCTGGTGAGGCCTCATCTGGAGTCATGTGTCCACTTCTGGGCTCCTCAGCTCAAGAGGGATAGGGAACTGCTGGAGAGAGTCCAGCACAGGGCCACTAAGATGATCAGGGGACTGGAGCATCTTCCTTATGAGGAAAGGCTGTGGCAACTGGGGCTGTTTAGTCTAGAAAAGAGGAGCCTGAGGGATGATCTTATTAATATTTGTAAGTATATAAATAGTGGATGTCAGGAGGTTGGGACATCCCTTTTTTCTACTGTATCTAGTGACAGGACAAGGGGTAATGGGATGAACCTGGAACACAAAAAGTTACATTTAAACAGAAGAAAAGACTATTTTCCTGTGAGGGTGAGGGAGCAACTGGCTGCCCTGGAAGGTTGTAGAGTGTTCTTCCTTGGAAGTCCTCAAGACCCACCAGTAGTGTCTTGAGGGTTAAAAGACAAAATGTAGACATGGTGAACTCTAACATCTCAACAACAACTTACCTGAAGCAAAGACTGTAATTGGTGGAAGTGCCATTGTATCAAGCTTAAGACCTTTCTTTTTTGATTTCTTCTTATTAATGGAACCTTAAAAAAGAAATTAAGTCTCAATCTCATGGTTCTAAAATTGGTTTTAAAAGGATTATTTACTAAATGTAAAGCTCATACTAAACTTACAAAAATGTAGCTTGCATTAACACAGCATTGCAGTTATCTAGGGTTTGAAGAGCTAAGAACATTACAACAGGGTTCCTGTCAAAATTCATGCAATGCTGAGCAAATCACTAGCCTTTTCCATTCACAGTTGTACTACTCAACTCATTTGCTTCAGGAACTTGTGCTGACATCCTGAGGCAGAGGTCCCTCCACCACAGTTAAAACCATAGCCATACAGACATAACTATATAAAGCAACAGATAATACCCAGCCCTTTCAATAACTAAAGAGTCAGGAATTTCAAATTTATGCCCAACGAACATATACAATTCATCTACATCTTTATATTTGAATCTGTGCAAACATATATATATATATCTATATATCAATATGTAAATAACTAAAAAGAATAATAATTTCAGTCTCCTTGAGCCTTGCTCTCTGAATTGTACAATAAAGTGTCTCTTAACCATGTCATTGTGTAGAAGATAAGAGTTTTAAATAAAACTCTAGATTAAATTAAAGGAAGTAAAGAAACGTGAATTTACTAATAGTTTAGTCAATTAACTAGAAAGAGAATAGGGTAAAAAGTTATTACGCATGCTGAACTGTCAGATACTGTTTTATAAATTTTTAATAAAAAAATCATGGCCAATGTTTCCCACATTGCCAGTCAACAAAAACTGCATTTCTATCTAAACAAGTCGGAGAGTACATTTTGTGTACATGAGGAAGGACTGAATTTGCAGAACAACTGAGGTGAAGTCTTTTCACCCAGCAGTTAAAGTGAAAATAAGGCCCATCTAACCTTTTAGCTCTGGTTTACGTAACTACTTTCCAGGGCTTTTTTCACCAATATTTTTACTTCCACTGAAATACTTACCACGTCCTAAACTTTTATTAAACTTTTCATGCACTGTTGAAAAAGACTGCAGTGTTCCATCTTGACCTGTTAAAATATTAGCAGAGAGGAGTTAAGTGCAAAAATCAACTTTCTGTTTACTCATCTGTTTTATGAACACCTCCATGTTCATCTGTCCCTTCCTCTCCTTTCTGCACCACAATATCTAGCTCCCTCCAGCTTTCTATGATTAAAGTCTTAAATAAACTGTTACATCTTTCAAATACCTCCATAATACTTGCCAGGCTTTCCCATGACCCCATATACTCCCTCACAAACTACAACACTCCCTTCATTATCCTTTGTCTAACAATGCTGTAGCTAGTTAAGAGCTACACCTATGTTAGCAAGTAAGCTAACTCAAACAAATGGTACAGGCTGAGTTGTCCATCTTTCTTGTTAACAATGTCACTAATGGGGTGTCCCTCCTCTAACCAGTGACCAATGTTCACAGCACTGTTGGGAAATTGATTTTATTTAATAGGTAGAAAAAAGGCTCAAATTTGAATTGGCAGTCAGGTCTACTTTATAGGGGTGACACGGACAAGGCAGAACCAGAAACTAACAGAAAATGAAATGACACACAGAAGTAAAATTAAAGGCAGCAAGATGATTTCAAAAATCAGAAGAATCGTAAAACACTCTTACTTGTCCAAACAAGCAAGGAAACATAGAAGTAGTCAAAGTGAACTTAAAAGAATCTAAAAGACAATGAAACAATTACAGTATCCAAGCAACCTTTCTTCACTGCTATGATAAAGAAATAATGTACACACTGGGAATCAGAAGAAATGTTAAGCAGGATGAAAGTTGGGGACATTGGTGAAATTTTACACGGTGAATCTGTGGAGATGCCTGGTCTAAGGAAACCCGTAGTGCTTGTGTGTCACCTCACAGCATTGCTACCTCATTTCTGTTGCACAAATTGTTACAACTGGTTCAGAAAAGATTCTAACAAATCAGTCTCCTTATACTGCAGATACATCAGATCTCAAAGCTTGACACCCTTTCCACTTTAACGGTTGTCCCTATGCCCTCTCCATATACTTCAGTACAGTTAAAAAAAAAATCAATAAACTGCAAAACCAAACGAGAGGGTTTCTTATGCAAGTCTTGACTGATACTGTGGTTCCTCTGGTGTGAGCTGAATTGCTGTCAAGTAACTAGAATTCAAGTTACTAGCTGGACAGTCAGCAAGATTTTAGCACAAGTGTATTTGCTGCATCGTATTAGGTGTAACATTCATTAAAATGTAGTATAATGATTTCAAATATTTCTTCACAGCAATTAAAGATTTTCTGGGCCACAGAAGAGTTTTCTGATATAGTACTTAATTCCTAAGAGGTCTATTTATAGATTTGTAAATATGCTAGCTTTCTAAGGAAAGGCAGTCGCACATTTTTACACTTTTAGATTAACACCTTGGTAACAAGTGACCTTGGGAATATATACTACAGACATCATTGAGCTGTAACAAAATACAAAGACACTGCAAATCACAAAGCTTGCTCTAACTAGTGGGAAAAGTGGAGTGGCTCCTCTGAGCTACTAAATGCATTATGCTGCTTTTTCTTTCCCTGTCACAACGGAATTTCCACAGTTGTTCCAGGTTTTCCTTTTGACCAGCTGATAGTTCCTTTGGATATAATAAATTAACTTGTATTCACCAAACATATAAATATGGATGATGAAAGCAGCTCCTAAGCTTTTCTGCTTTTAATTTCTTCTCAGCCTACCTGCTGATGTTCCTCTAGGGAAACCATTAAACAGTTTGATACAGTAATAAATGGTACTGTCTACAGTAATAATGATACTGTCTACACTAACCACACATTAGATACAACATATAATTTACTGTATAAATAAAATAAAGACACTTAACTCCAAATGTTTTCTTTATCACAGCAAACCATCAGACTGAAGTCTAAAAACGCAAATTCATACCTGCACTAAGAATATGCTCTCCATTTTGCCCATGGTATCTGATTTTTGTTGGTGGCGCACTATGTCCCATTCGGCTTCTCAACACACGCCCGGTACCACCAGGTCCATCAAAAATCCACACCTGTCTCCGACACACCCCCCCCCAAAAAAAAAGCAGAAAAAGAAAGCTAATTAATATTCCTTGCAAATAACTACACCTGTTGGCAGTGGAACATGATTCTATGAAGCTTAACTGGGAGCTGGTGCAGTAGACTTCACACACTGGCTTTTACCCTTGATCCTAAAACTCCCAGTTTCGACCACAGCAGTTGATTGTTCACTGCTGTCTATTCTGCCCCTTCAACAAAGGCTGATGGCATTGGACATCACAGAACACATGGGATTTGTTACCAACAGCAACTGCTCGTGACCCAGAATATTATAAAATGGCTGAAGATTTAAGATAGTGCACCAGGATATAAAGCATGGTTCTGGAAAAGTAGATCCAGAGTTTTGTTCTTCAAGGCTATCATGAAGCAATAAATGAAGCGCTGACACCACTGCAACGTACAGATCATCTGAGAGTCAGTAACCTTCTTAACTTTTATTGTATTTGTTTCATTCAAGAATTGCTACTTCAATACAAATGAAACCTTTATACTTTGGAGGATTGTAAGAGAAAAAACAATGTAACAGGAGATAGTGGCAGCTACTCTAACTTACCCGTAGAGCATTATCAGCAGCATTAGTAATTAGAAGAGGCTCTCCAGGGACAAACGACATACCAGCTATTGCTGTGGAATGGGCATCTTTTATCTGACACATTAGTTTATTCTCCTCTAGATCCCACAAAGCAATGTGTCCAATTGGGCTACCAGCTGCCATTATTGGATGACCATCTGCTTAAAAAAAGATAAGTTTGCTTATTGACATTCAGCTCATCCTTACTGAGTGCTAACATCTTAAAACTGATGCCAAAAAGGAAAACACGGGGAAATCACAAAGAAAAAAAAAAATCTCAACCTGGTTCTAAAAATATGTTTTAATTGAAATGCTCTAGTATTTCAAACAGAGGAGAAACAAAGTCCACTGACAATAAAACCAGGATTTTTGTTGTATCAATTAACAACAAATATATCTACATTCAGCAGCTGATGCTAGAGGTTTTACCTGAAAGCACAAGAGATACTGTACCTGTACCATATTCAAAAGTTACTCTACACCCCAGATTCTTCCCAAAACTTCTTAAATCATCTCATGTTTCCAGATGTGAGAGCTACTCTATGACCACTCTAGAAGTTATCAGTCTTTTTTTTATATCCTCTTTAAAGTTTTTGGCTGAACAGCTTGCAAAACCAAATTCCAAAAGTTTATTACATGTTTATTCAATTAGTAATAATTAAAATACCAGTTCACAGATTTTCTGATTTTTGTTCTATATGCTCTATTCTGTCTGATACTAAGGAGATAAAACCATCATACTAACTTCTAAACTAATACTACAAATATTCAAGTTTTAAAATGTATCATGACAAAATTCCACTAAATATCTTGCAGAATTGGTAACTAATCTTTTTGTACCAAGAGAAGAAAAGTGCCAGTTTCTAATCCGCAATTACAGACATCACAGATAACTAAACCAGACAGCTGTAGAGTTTTCTTTTTTGGTAAAGCTTCACAGAAATCTGCCAAGTTCATTTTAATTCAGATGAAGAGCACTGTACTCAAAGGCTAAATTGAGTACATTAGTTCAAAACAAACAGGTAATATTTACACTAGATTTTCTAACTGTAAAGACAGGAGGGAGAGAGATAAAAGAACATCCAAAAGCCACACACTAAGGCAGGCAGTGAAAGTTATTCAACTTTATTGACATTTTGAGTTAAATGGATGACACAAAATGGCACTCTTCCCACTTCTTACAAGTCTTTCCACAAGTCTCTTCAGTCACATTTTTCTTCAACAGGGTCTGCATTAATCTACATTCTGTTAAGATTTGCAAGTTTTTATATTCAAATGAGGCTCAGTATCAACAACTCCACGGGAAGGATCAACAATGAAGTAACTAACTTTAGTAATTAGTACATGCTCATTAAAACAAAACAAAAACAAACAAACAAAAACAACAAAAAAACCTTGCAAATGTAAACAGTGTTGCTCAGTAACATCCATTCAGTATTCACTCAACTAGTATTATTCTAACTTTGTTTTGGAAGATGAAGACACTATTGATAAGCAGGTTTAGATACATAGGGTATGTCTGGGTAAGTAGGTTTGGATCAGACTACTGATCACTCTGCATGAACTCTGGTTACTGTTCACTCTTGGCACATTGTACACCTGTTCAGAGTACTGTATGTCAGATTTGCTGTGCATTGACTATATGCACAAGAAAATACTCTAAAGCAGACACTACGATGAAAATACAGCTTCTTTTCTTACTGGTAACTGTTTAGATTACCTACTGCCTTCGAAAACTAAAACTCTCAGATCAAATTTTTATTCTGAAATGCTTTATCAAAATACATTTCTACTTAGCTTTCCCAGTTTTACATGCATTTCACTAAAAAAGCTAAGACTTGCCTGTACGAAAAGATAACGCTGTGATGGGACCCCATTCTTGTTGAAATTTCATCAGTGTTTCATCAAACTTGATATTGTGTACAATGATATGACCAGATACAAGACCAACTGCGATGACATCCACTGCTGGAGCCTGCAAGAAAAATTGAATAGCTGACATGAAAAACGCTTGTAGCCTGTTGCTACACTACCAGTAGCAATATGTAACAGGACAACACATCAAAGTCCAGAACAAACAGTAAAGAAATAAATATGGCATCTCGCTTAAGATCTATTTATGTTATCTTAATGCACAACAAAAGACATGATTAGTCTACAAAAAAAAAAAAAAAGAAACAAAAAATTTTGCACTTAAGCCTCATTTCATTGGATGAAATAATTTTGTTTCCAAAAGCTGGAACTCCTTTAAAAAACTTCTCACTTTGAGCCTTCAGTAGCTCTGATAGACAACTGTACACTCTGCCACAATCCCCCTTATCCTCAAATTCTAACCAGGACAGCTACAGACCATTTTCAGCACATACGTATCTTGCAAACATTTGTTACATCGTTTGTGAATAAAGACCATAGAAGTGATTAACACGGAACAGTTAAAATACTAAATACAACAGAGCTAGGACCGCAGGCAGGGAAGATAATAAGCCTCCAAGTCTACCTCTCGTCCATGTGCTCAAGTAAGGGTTATTAAAACTACCTAAGAGAAGTAAACTCTTAAATTTTAAACAATTACATTTTGCCTGTAATTCTTGACTAGTTATGTAAGAAAATAAGACAGCAAAAATACTAACTTGTGCAAGAGTTGTCACTGTTGAGTGCCATCCTGGAAACGAATATAACAGCTTGCTGGAAAACAAAACCAAACAAAACTCACAATCAATAAACTCTTGGGGGTTTTCCACAACAAAATGGATGCTTTATATGCAGTTTCACAGAAAAGTATGTCAGCTTTCTGTCCTTACAAATCCCTTAAAAATGAAAAAAAAAAAAAACCAAAACTGTGATACTAATTAGGTGAAGAACAAAACTTACAGTTAGTTTTTAAAGTGCCATGCATCTATACCTCAAAGATGACACAATTATGTAACATGAATAGAGAAGACCTCCGTCTATGCCAGTTGCTCCCCATGTGTTTCTGTTTGGAACAAACCTCTCCAGAATTCCTAACAAACATAAAACGCCAGTCTTCTCATAAAAATATTCCTTCATTTGGCCAGTGACTTCCCCAAATTAAGACATTATTGGCTATTGCAAGCACATTCTGTATTCTTTCTTTCAGAAGTCATAACAGTCAAAACGTTAAGCAGGACTGCTCACTAAAAAGGCACTCATGCTTTTACCTTTTAAGGATGAAAGACAGTATTTAAGACATGATGAAAAAACTATTCCACTACCACAGATAGAAGTTGTCATTCTTCAAAGACTGCTAGCAGATACATGTTACCACGTCTCACTTTCCTTTCTTGACAGAAACATCCAACTTCCCCATCAGTTCTTAAAAGTTTTTTTTTTGTCTAATTGTGTCCATACCCATCTACAAAATAGTCCAGGTAGGGAACAGTCAAAACCAGAAATTGCTTAACCCAGCAACACTCCTGGAAGATCAGTAACAGTTCCGTAAGATTTTACACAATTAAAAGAGAAAGTAAGCTGCCTAAGGAGGACTTGTACAGACATTTACATTTACATATTTTTAGGTTATTCCTATTTCCTGATTCATATAACTTGTAAGGCTATGTATCTCCAGGAGATTAGAATATGAAACAAAAAACTCAGCACTGATATCACTGCAAGTATACAGTAATTAGGAGAATAAAACACTAAGCTATGCAATCTGATTTAACACTCACTTGCAGTGAGTGTTAAATCAAACACAAATTAGAAAATCAACTGATGGTGGTAGGTATGAAATATCTCACTATAGATGGTGCTTTATGGAGACATGTTCATAGACAACTACATGTCTGCACATCTCTTATTTGAGTATAAGGATCAAACACTAGCAATTACCTCCACACTACCTACCAGCACTTCCTTTGACCCCCAGAAACAAAAAAATTAATGCTGAAAGAGGGAAGGCAGAAGGCCTACACAGGCATTTACTATTGCTTTGAATATTTTTATGGGACAGCTATGATACTCCAAGAAATTTTCAAAAAATAGGAAAAGTCTCCTGAACAATCCCTGACATTTTGCAGGGAGAGTAAACAGAAAGTAAACTTGAAAGGAGCAGCATTCATGGAGCACCTGCATTCCTTGCTCCTGGAGCCAGACCAACTGAAAACTTGTGCCAAAGGAATCAGTAAAAGATTCCATGTTCAAACCTACTGTCCTGTTTGTTGCATACGAAACTACTTGGAGCACAAGGTATATCCAAGTTTATTAAGAATCTTACTTGGATCTTATATTCCATAGCTGCAAGCTTCCTTGTTCACTCCCAAGTAGAATTTTGTTCAAATAGGTGCTGGGATGCAGAACTGCAGAAATTGCAAAAGTGGCCTTATCAAAATCCACTTGAAGATACTCCTCTGCAAAAAAGTAAGAAACAACATTAGTGTGTGTATCCCTTATGAATATGCAGGACAGCCATCTGTTGGCAAACGTAAAGGTAGGACTGATGGTTACTCTGTACAAATCCTGTAAGTTGGTGGTGTTTCTTGCATCAAAGGATTAACTAACATGCAACAGGACAAGCTAAACTTGTTTATGATATACCATCTGTTGGCTTGAAGGTCTATTTTTTCCCTATAAGCCTACCTAGCACAACAACGCTGGCAAAATTGTAAGATTTATATCTTTCTAAAAGATTCCTGCTCCTGCCTGAGCAAAACACCTCATCTGGTAGCATATCTTTTGTTTGTTGTAGCAACATCAAATCCCTGAAGCCTGTCTGCAGTCACTTTCGAGACTCAACATCCAGGGAATGGCATGGATCACACTAATTAGAATGCTTTCTAAAGAAAAAATATTAGGCCACTGAAGTAGGATTTCATAACTGGCATGAGAAGATGCTGACATAGTCAAAAGGTTATTAATAAGAAATTAGTCTACCCAGACTGGTAAATACCAAGGTACTACATGATTTCAGAGATGGTGCCACAGCTCTTGCACCAATCTTTACCAGAAAATGAAAAGTTAAAATGTTATTTCTGTAAAAGTGTATTTCTTTACACTTACATGGAATCTTACTAGGTCTCTGCATGTGGTGCAGGATCTATTTGTGAAAAGTTACTGCAGGGTTAGGACTTCGGGAAAACATTTAGGTAGCACTATCATTTAAGGAGTTTTTTTTTAGCTACTTGTGAACGTGAGCATTTAAAAAAAACTTTTAAAAAAAATTACTGGCTGTTTAACAATGTTATCCAACAAAGTGGTAACAAAACTCAAGTGACTCTCACCTTCTGTCTGTATATTCCAAACAATAAGAATGTTATCAACATCCACAGAGACGACATGATCACCAAAAGGCTGCAGAAGGTGTATCCTTGCCTTATGCCCTTCATAAGTATGAACCACCTATAGATTAAAAAAAAAGAAAAAAGAATGTTTTCAGTATAAGCTGTTCAGGTAGCATTTCGTGTTAACATAATTCTTGAGGACAACTGACACATGTCATTAGCAAGTTTAAATAAAATACATGGAAAGACCACACAACTTTAAGTGAGAGATACAAAATTTTCTCTGATATTTAAACTGAAGCCAAACATTATTTTACCCGAATGGCAAAAATTATTTAGTTTCATTTTAATTATTTCAATTTATGCAAATTAACATTTTTTTAATCTTTAAATAATGACTTTGTTATCAACTGTTACAGAATTTGCTATCATTCTCCTAAGCTCTTTATTCCTCCCCCTCCTCTTGTTTTTATTTCCCTAAAATTGAAGCTGCTAGATGTCTACAGAAATAGATGCTTTTAGAAAACATCTAAAAGTAGTAAAAACTAGAAATAGTGTCTTGAAAACCCAGACACTACTCAAGCGTTTCATAGCATTAAGTACAATAATAAAAACCTCTTTGTTCCTGGCGAAAGCATGGAGAATATTGTCATATGAAGCAAATATCAGCATGCGGTCAGCTGCCAAACACTGAATGTCCTGTGTCAAAGCATTACCTGTTAAACAGAACAAAATTTCAACACGTTTCCTATTTGTAACAGAAAGTCTGACTGTTATTTTTTTTTAGCACAGTGATTCACCAAAAAAAGCTGTCTTGCAGAGTGATTGGACTGACAAATTACAAGGTAGTTCTTTTGAAAAACAAACTACTGAATTATCACTGTAAGACACACATTAGCTTTGTGAGGGTTTGTGAAGAACTTGTCCCAACATAACACTTCTGTCATAATGTCAAGAGTCACACAGCCCTCTGGTCTGGAAACAGTAAATTAAAGTCTCAGCATTAGCAATGTCTACTAGCTTAAGCCATTCTGCAGTCTTGGAAGCCAGTGACCCACTCCTGTTCCTGTTTCCTGTTTACGCCTAGACACAGGGAATTTATTGTCCAAAGAATACATTTCTCTCCCCACGCTGACACTGGCTGAGAAAGATTATCTGCTACTGTGATCTGCTACTTTACTAGCTCAAATTGTAGAAGCATCAAAGCCCCCAGCCACATTGAGAAGCTGCTAGTGTGGCCTCAAGTGCTAAAAATAAAACCTGGAAAAAATACTATAAGGAAAAAATACTCTCTACCTAGGGAAAATACAAAAATGCAAATCACAGCACTCAACAACTACACAGAGAAATACCAGAACAAAAACCAGTCATTGTAGGAGTATGCCTATGATACAATCTTGGATGATCACAGGGCAGTTTTCCCCACAACATTGCAATGTATTATGATTTTTTATCAAAGAATCCTGTACCATTTGCTGCACTGCTTCAATGCAAAGAACTCAAGTAAGAAAACAAAAAAAGGTTGCACTTCATGAGACGTTTCATTTCTTAACACTTTAGACATCTTCCTGCAACACCTCTGAAGGGACTTAGGCCTACAGACAGGTTACAAACAGTTGGTGCTCCACATGAGCTGTGAGCAAGTCTGCTTAGGGGCCAAGACAGTTTTAGACACATTGTAATTAAAAAGCTGAGAGCATCACTCAGACAACAGCAGTACACCAACAACACCACACAGAGAAGCACATTGTTTGTTTACATGCAAAATTATGATTGAAAAAATATCTCCATCTCTTGGAAAACTTCAATGACTGTGTCTGTAAAAAGATGTTGCCTACTGAAAAGGATTTCACGGAATATGCAACGTATTTTACAATTTTGTAAGCTGAAAACAGAAGTTACATTAATGTGTTCACAGCTGCAACTGTTAGTTGTGGATCTTCAGAATCTAATCAAGGTTGTGTGACAATTATTTGTTCTCAAGTGCTGTGCTAATGAAAATATTTTGCTTTATGAGGTCTGTGTAAAAACTCTGTTATCTACAGAAGCAAAAAACTTGCTTTTCAAGACAACTTTCATCTCACTGAATCATCTGAATGTCAGTTGGAAAGAACTTTAGCAAATCATTTAGTTCAACCTCCCATCCAGCTCCTTCCAAAGCTGGACCGTCACCAGTACTAGATCAGGTTAACTGCAGTTATGCTCAGCTGAGTCTTGAACATTTCCAGATAAGGAGATGGCTCAAGTTCTGCACTCTACAACAGTTCCCTCTTAGTCAGGGCTATTTTTCCTAACTACCACTGTGACTCTCTCAAGCTGCAATCTGAGGCTGTTGCCCTTTTTTACTCTATATACCATTACCACCCCAAATTCTGCTCTGCCCATCTTTGTAACAGCTCTTCAGCTGACAGGCTGATGCTAGGTCTCCTCATACTTTTCCCTTTGCAAGACTAAACAAATCCAGTTACTTTAACATGTCTTATACTGTGAGCTGTAGAGCCTTGACACTCCACAATTCTTCATGAAAGAGAAAAGGGAGTGGTGAGAGGGTGAAAACCACACTAAATGTGTATCACAGTCCAGATACGACCTCTTCAGCACAAAGTACAGGAGAATATCAGCTTTCCCTGATCTGCTGGCCACATTTCTAATGTAGCTCAGTCCATGGCTTGCCTTCTTCACAGTTACTGGTCTACGTTCTACTTGGCACCAGCAGAGCCCAGCTTCTCTTCAGCAGGATGCCAAGCAGATAGTTCCCAGCTTGTTCTGTCCCAGGTGCAGGAATTTGCACTTGCCCTTGCTGAACTTGGCATGGTTTTTGTTGGCCAAGGACTAGCATCTTGCAACATTTTCCCCAGACACATCCAGGTGGCTCTGCCACCTGGATGTCAGTCACTCCTCCTAACATAGCATCATCTGCAAATTTTTACTAAGAGAGCAATGCAGCCTCACCATCTAGGATGTTGCTGAAGCTAAGGAGCACTATCAGTTCTGCTGTTGACAGCTAAGGTGCTGCACATGTTATCAACTGCCAACTGGATGTCAAGCCAACCATTACCGTTCTTTGTNACTCTCTCAAGCTGCAATCTGAGGCTGTTGCCCTTTTTTACTCTATATACCATTACCACCCCAAATTCTGCTCTGCCCATCTTTGTAACAGCTCTTCAGCTGACAGGCTGATGCTAGGTCTCCTCATACTTTTCCCTTTGCAAGACTAAACAAATCCAGTTACTTTAACATGTCTTATACTGTGAGCTGTAGAGCCTTGACACTCCACAATTCTTCATGAAAGAGAAAAGGGAGTGGTGAGAGGGTGAAAACCACACTAAATGTGTATCACAGTCCAGATACGACCTCTTCAGCACAAAGTACAGGAGAATATCAGCTTTCCCTGATCTGCTGGCCACATTTCTAATGTAGCTCAGTCCATGGCTTGCCTTCTTCACAGTTACTGGTCTACGTTCTACTTGGCACCAGCAGAGCCCAGCTTCTCTTCAGCAGGATGCCAAGCAGATAGTTCCCAGCTTGTTCTGTCCCAGGTGCAGGAATTTGCACTTGCCCTTGCTGAACTTGGCATGGTTTTTGTTGGCCAAGGACTAGCATCTTGCAACATTTTCCCCAGACACATCCAGGTGGCTCTGCCACCTGGATGTCAGTCACTCCTCCTAACATAGCATCATCTGCAAATTTTTACTAAGAGAGCAATGCAGCCTCACCATCTAGGATGTTGCTGAAGCTAAGGAGCACTATCAGTTCTGCTGTTGACAGCTAAGGTGCTGCACATGTTATCAACTGCCAACTGGATGTCAAGCCAACCATTACCGTTCTTTGTATGCATTAGTCCAGTCTACTTTAACACTCCCTGAGGTCTTCTATCCACACCTGTTTTGTACCTGTCATTACTTTTCTCCTATAATACAGCCCTCCAGCAACCACAAAAATAGAAATAAAAAAGGGATCTGGCATTAACAACTTTATTCACTGCTCACTCCTTAAGGCCTAGGGGTGTTCTTGGAACAAGATGACAATGACAGAAGGTTCACAAAGTACATCCCTAAGAAGAACTAACAGCAATCTTGTTCTCAGTTTGATATCCAATATTCCTGAGACTCTATTCAACATATTTTAGTCTAGGTATTAGCACATACAATTAATTTTCCATTTTTCGGTTGAAAATCCTATGCAGACGCCAATAGTGTTAAAAAAACAAAACCCAAAACACCCTCACCACAAAAATAGTGATGAACAATCTGAGCATACTTACTCACAGCAACAATACCAAGCCTCTTCACCTGCAATGAAAATGTTAAGAAGGCATTTTTAGTGACTGGTTGCAATGAATTTGCCATAAAGAGCATTTAAAAATCCTACAAATCAATCTAAAAAACGGAACCTGCTTGTCTCACAAGAACAGAAAAGTTAGTAATCTTAGTTTACAATGGCATCTACCTAAATGTAACATGTCAAAAAGCCTGGGAGAAAGCCTGTTTTGTCAAAACACTGTCCAGTAACATTAAGTTGTACCTCTTGGTACACTCATGCTATGAAAATATGCATGTTGAGATAACTTGTGAAGCTTGAGCAAATTTGTTTTCACATCATCTCTATTTCCACATTTATTTCCACTACAACCACACTATATTATTTTCTTCTCTCTGCTCACAGACAATTTGCTTCAGTTACAGTGACATCTGTCCAGTGATGATCATTACTATTTTAGTTCTAAGTCCGTGGATAAAATTGGCAACAGTGAATGCTAAAAAACTGACATAAAAGCACAGTAAGATCTATGCAGTCTGCTTTCTGCTGTCCACTATAATAATTTGATTAACTTCTGTTTCATTGCTGTTTCTTTACATTCAAAATTATTTTATTATACAAGGGGTGAGTCCATGCAGAACTAAATTATCCATTTCCATACAGCATAATTCTTAATGCGATCGAACGGATTGGCCTCTAAGTTGTACGTATACTCAAAACGCTAAGCCGCAGCTATCCGAAGTGCAGGTGAGCTTTGCTTTAAGCAGCAACGAAGAAAAAGCTTCAACATCCGGGCGGTCCTCGCCCCGATGGAGGGACCGCGTTGCAACCGCAAGGCTGCCCACATGGCTGCCCCGGCCCTGACCAGCCGCCGGACCAGCAGCTCTTCGCGGCCGCTCGCCGCCAACCGGCCCCGCTTCCCACCACCCTCACGCGCTCTCGCCTCATGGCCGAGAGGCTACGGGGAAGTGGCGGGGCCAAGAGGAAGCGGCGCGGCCCGGCCTGGCCTCGGCTCCGGTCCCGACCTCCTCAGGGCCCGACGCCAGCCAGCGGCGAGGCTGGCGCGGCCGCCACGCGATGGAAGGAGGAGAGAGGGGCCCGGCGTCTGAATACTCACGTTGTAGGTGTGGATGCTGTTGCCGACGGCAATGGCCAGGTAGAACTCGCGGTGGCGGCTGTGGTAGCGCAAGACGTGCGGGACGTGGCTACTGAAGCGCCCGAGTACGCGGTACCCGACGAACAGCCCGGCGCCCTCCCTCGCCATTGCTACCCACGCCGCTCGTCCGCACGCAGGAAGCGTCCCCCTGCCCGCTTCCGGCTCTCCACCCCGTCGCCGGCGTGCGCCGCCGAAAGAGGTCCGGGCACACAGCCGGCCGGGAGCTGCCCCGCGGCCCCGCTGCGGACGCGGCAGGCGGTGTCAGCGCCGCTGGCCCGGCGTCCGCGATGCCAGGCACCCCCAGGCTGCACGAAAAGGACCGTCACCGGCCAGCGCCTCTACAAATGCTCCTCATAGCCACCACTGCTCGGGTTTTGTTTTGTTTTGGTTTTTTTTCCCTCCTCTTTATTCTTCTGTTTTTATCCCCGTTTCCACTCTGAAAGCACCGTGCCCGGCTCTGTGTGGAGACGTAGGGCAGCCCCGCCGCAGAGGCAGACAGCGGGGCAACTCGGGGATTCGGCCTCCAGCGGCGCACCGAGCCATAGCAATCTCCCTGCTTCCGAAACTGCATCCTGTCGGGTTTTGTTGGTTGTTTTTTCGTTGTTCTTTTGGGTTTGTTGTTTCTTTGGTTTGTGTTTTTTTTTTTTAAAACAAATTACATTAAATCTCACAACACGCCGGATTATGTCGTCGCGATGACCGCATGGCGGACAACAAACACACAGCAAGTCCAGTGGAGGAGAAAAAACTCCCCACAGCCACCTATCCCAAATTCATGTAGCTTCTCCACACTGCCATCAGCTCCCGGGTCTTGCTGTCATCGCACGGGCCTCGGATGGCCTTCCCGCCGGCGGCTGCGGTACCCTGCCACCGCACAGGCGTTGGCGTCCCGGCGTGGCCGCCGCGCCTGCCTGCAGCAGGGCTACCCCGCCGCCCCGGGCCCGGCCGCGCACCCGCCGCTGGCAGCTGGTATCCGGGACAGTGCCGCTGCACCAGGACGAGCGTGTTGAGCCAGAGCGGCGACCCCTCGCCGAAGTCCCGCGCATTCTCCAGAGCGCACTCCAGCAGCCGGCCCGCCCGCTCCGCTCTGCGGTAGCCCTGCGGGCAAACGGCCGGTCATGATGCCGGCTCCACAGGAACCGACAACCCTCTACCCTTTCCCTTCAGCGCCTTCCTGCGCCTCCTTAAAAAGCAGGTTGACCACCCGCCCCTTCTCCTCCCTCGCTCCCCACCCCTTCCTCCTTCCTCCCACTTTCCCCACTTTTTCGCCCTTTCCTCTAGCTTTATTCCTTCTCTGCTCTTCTCCTCCCTCCCCCCCCCCCCNGGGAATGGCACCTAGCCGCCGGGGGATGCGTGCACCCGGGCGAACCTCGGACTGCTGTGGGCCCGCCGGCGCGGAAGACGCGTCCTCGCAGGTGTGAAAATCGAGCTGTTTCTCCTGGAGGGAAACAACAATAGGGGATGCTCGTTAAAGCCACGGCCCCTAGCGCGGCGGTCGCCGGCGGCCGGCCCGCCTCAGACACTCCGTTACAAAAGTCCCTGACGCCCCCCGCCTGGGGCCGCGCAGGATGCGAGTGGCTTCGGGAGTCGGGCGGCGGCGGTGCGGGGCAGCCAGGGTCGGGCTGCGAGGCTCTGCTCGCATGCCGCGCCGCCCCAAGAGCTGCCGCCTGGTCTTCTGCTAAATGCCGGCTGCCCATGTGAACCATCCGCGGAGCTTCTGAACCACTGATCACCTTTGCAACCGTGACACCATCTTCAGCGCTGTTGAAGCATTTACAATAGCAGTGATGTCCTACGGGTCTGCAAGGTGCTGGGAAGAGTCGGGTAGCGCTCTGACAGCAGCCTCCCGGGCTCCTCCTTTCTGTCCCTGCCAGTCCCAGCTTCAGCGAAGCACATTTAAGAAGGTCGCCGGAAGAAAGTAAGAGATAACTTCCCCGTCCTGTTTCACAGACGCCGCTTTACTAAACTAGCCAATTCCCAGCTTGCTAAATCGAGATTTTCAAAAAGTAGCTGCCAATGGTCAAGGGTAAAATCGTGAAGGCAGTGCCGTCCTGACAGCTTCCCTCCGATGCCACCAGAGAAACCACCAACCTCGTTGTTGCAGCGCTCGTGTAGATCAGAAACGTTCAGGAGATCCTCTTGTATCTGCTCGTGGTTACAAAGGCTGAAATTATAGGTGGATCCCCGCGGTAAATCGGCGATCTGAAGAAAGATGATCAAGCCACAAAGAACTGTGTAAGAAAAAGCCAAAGGTTAATTCTCCTGCATTGCTACATGACCCGACAAGGCACGAAAGACAGAACTGAAGAGAGGGATGCCGGTGATTTGGGAGTAGTAGAAAAAATGCCTGATTACCCTTGCGATAATCCATGGTGTCTTTACAAGTTGTTTTTCTCCTGCTGGGCTTCAGATCGTTGCTGGCTTCATATATGTACCTGTACGCCTACGGAAATGGAGGTTTCCAATTCCTTAACCGGGGCTCATTTGGACGTCTCATGCACTTCTTTCCAGATGGTAAATAATAATTATTCAGACTTGAAGTTGTGTCACTGATTCGAAAAGAAAACCAGGGTAATGAATAAATATCAAAATCAGCTTCCAAATCAAAAAAAAACAAAACAAAGAACTCCAACCAGTCCTGCGTGAAACAAGTGTGAACAGCCCTCCCTATAACTGCGTGAAGTCTGCCTTCAGTTTGGGCTATTGGAGTAACACTATTTTCTCGCAAAAGCGAGACAAAACACTTCAGGGCACATGCAGGTGGACTGCCCAGGGGTGGACCTGGGCTCAAACCTTCCACACTGAGGTCGCAGGGGCATCTCGTTTTAACATGCTAGCTCGGGAGCCGGTGGAGGGCAGTTATCCTTTCCCTCTACTGTCTATAGCTTTTCACCACCCCACCCCGTCTTTTTTTCCCCCTTTCGAACATTTTACCTTACAAAGTGATTCCCTCGGGAACACCCTTCGATTACGCAGACGAAGGACACTTGTTCTGTGATGGGAACAGCCTAACTTGGTAACCACGATGCCCGCGATGTCGGGGACCAGGCTGCCCCGGCATTGGGGACAGCGATGCCCGCGACGTCGGGGGCTAGGCTATCATAGGCACTGGGCACAAGGATGCCTCGGGAAGCCCAGGACATCGGCGGCCAAGCTGCCCCAGACACTGGGAATCGGAATGCCCGGGACGTCGGGGGCCAGGCTGTCACGGGCACAGGTGACAGGGATGCCTAGGGCCAGATTGTTTCGAGCACTGTGGACCAGGTTGCCCGGAGTGCGGAGGAGGCTGTCGGGAGGAGGCAGCGCCCTTGCCTCGAGGAGCCCTTTCTCCGAAGGCAGCCGACATCGGCGCTTCTGCCAACAGTTCGCTCCAGGTATTCTCTCTGGTCCCGCGAAAGTGGCTTACGGAAAGTGCCGCAGGGCTCGGCGAGGCAGCGGTGTAGGGTTGCTCCGCACAGCCAAGCCAAGCCGCACCTTGCCGCGCCTCCTGTCCCACCGAGGGCAGGGCTGCGGAGTCTTTAAGCCCAGCTTCAGTTCAGTTGCAGAGAAAGTTCATTTTCGGGGAATGCTTCTCCGGCATGAGTCATTAGGGAAACCCGGGAGGACTGTCACTGCCGTGACAGAAAGGGCTTTTTTTTTTTTTTTTGGCCAGTTGAGCTGGAGACCATCCAAAGTATATTAGTCAATCCTGTATGCCTGTTCGCTTGAGTGGGTTCTCCACCCTCGCCGCTCCGGGATCTCTCCCGTGTCTCTGTCTTTTTGGCTTCCCGCCCTTCGTTTAGCAGCCCAGCCGCGCGTTGCTGCCGCCCTACCCTGGGCTTGGCCGGGCCACGGCCGCCGGCAGCTCCTGGTCCCTGGATCCAAGCGTGGCATCAAACCACTCTGTGTGTGGAAGCCTCAAAAGCTGTGCTGATTGCGATAAAGCTTCAGACCAGACGTGCTGGGCTTTAGCCGAGCTCGGGCAGACCTTAGCACTTAGTCTCACCAGTGCACTTCCCTTCAACACTCCCTCAGTGCCGCCAAACCAACAAAACCCAGTTTCCTAAGCGATATTTTATTCTCAAAAGCTCATCTCAGAAGATGTTGGAGCTTTCTTAATTTCCATAGTCTTGCATCTTTATCTTGCTCTGGGGCTTTTTGTCTGAAGTTGCTAATGGGCTTAATATAAGTTAATAAAAATACTATTCTTCTAAATAGCTTTCTGTTTCTGGTTTTACAGCTGCATAAACAAAGGTGCACTCTAGCATAAAGAAAGTCTCTTCAGGTGAGTCTTATTGTACTTTTGGAAACCAGCAGCATAACAGACAAAAAGCCTATTCCTGCAATTAATTTTGCATAATATTCTTCTAAAGAAGGAATTCGGGATCAGTAACATGTTATTTTTTACTTTCCATTGTTCATTAGTCTTTATGGAATAAAAAACAACCCTTTGAATAGCTAAACAGAAGTGTTTGTGTTTACTAATCAGGACACCATAATCCTGTGTATAGGTAAAGGGAACTTGTTGTTTTAATGCAAATATCAGTGGGTTGAAAATAATTTCCATCACTGTTAATTTGCACATACATTCATTTCCAAAGTTGTGCCTTTGAGGTTAGAAGTAGGATAAAATTGCAGGAGACATGGCAATGTAATCAGATCAACAACTGGAAACTTTTAAAAATGCAGAAATGTACATGGCTAGAAGAAACAAACTGATAGTTCAAATAAAAGATTTTTAAGCAAAAAGAAATTAACTTACTTTTGGAAAGTTCTATGAAGAAACAATATCTGTCAAAAACTTTGCTAATTTCTCTAATTTCCACCCAGTAGTAACCTCAGAAATGGCAAATTATGATGAATAAGTTTTGAAGGGTTTTTTTCGGTTTAAAATTCTTCAGAGATATAGGGCCCATTATTGACATATGTACCAGGAAGGTGGAGTGGGGGGTGGGGGTTGGAGGCAAAAAAAGGAATTTAGAAAAATTCATCTGTGGATACAACTACAGCAATTAAAAATATTTCACTTTTACTTTCTCATGTCATATGAGTGCTGAGGCCTCCCTTTTGACAGCAGCGACTGACCTGAGCAGTTGGCTAAATCTGAGGGATTTGGAATTGGTTTCCATTAAATGTCATATCCAAGATGTTTAAGATAATTATACTTTGGATATGAAGGATTTTGTAATTTCTTAACTTGTGAAATTATGGTCTTGGAAATGAGAGGTGTAGGCAGATGCTGATTACTTGAGGGAAGCTGGAGAGGTGAGAAGGAAGTGAGTTGGCATTTGAAGACATGCAGGGAGTATGTCACAGCCCCAGTGCCTAGCCTGGCTGTGACCTGCCCACCCTTCCCGGCAGTCACACCTGCAGGAGACACTGCATCTAACTGAGTAAACTCAGTTCAGGTTTCCATTTTCATGGATGAGGCTGTGGTTGAAGTGTTCCCTGCTGGCCTGTGGTTCCACTGCATGCTCTGTGGTGCCCAGTACCAGCTGGTGATAACACCCAGACAGCTATCTGAAAATGTCTGTTGTGAAAAGCCCAGCTTGGGCTTGTGAATGTCACCGTCAAGAAACCTGTTCTTGAAGATTATGTTATAGACATACTTCATGCACAGAGCATGGGAGTAAAAGATCAATGGCCTCACTTTTCTCCATATCTTTTAATAAAAGCACTTTCGTTACAGAAAATTATATACTTTTTTTTTTCATTTTTAAGTATCATTATCTCCAACATAATGGAATTTCCAAGCACTGGCCACATTTATTTTCTTCATACCTATCTGATTCCTGGACCTTACTCTGTCTAGTCCCAGAAATGCAAGCCTGTCTGGTTGTCTCTACATGTGTTTAGGAGCTTATCTTCTCAAACATGAGCAGCAGCTGAATCCAGGTGATGACCTCCATGTGCCACTTAGAAGATCTATGAGCATTCCCACCAGAAACTCCTGAAGTTGGCTAGTTGTTGGCAACAAACAAAACAGCTCTGAGAGAGTGCAGCAGCTCTTGCCTTTTGACTCCTTAGCTTTCCCTAGACAGAAAAGATGTGGCAGTAACACATAGGAGTATGTTTGTATTATTGCAAAAAAAAAACCACACCAAAACCTGACCCTTTTGATCTAATAGGCCAATAATGAGCAGATGCTGAGTAGACCATCAACACACAAGTAAGACTCAGGCATGTGGGTCTTGAGTTGAATACAGAATACTTTTCTTCCAAATCTCTCAATGCTCGTGACATCCTACATATAGAAAACCCCATGTTTGAACACCAAGGCATTTAAGTCCCACAACACCAATAGCTGGCACATCCTTTCTTTTAAGAACTCCATATAGATCTTAAAATAATTCTCAGAACAATTTGCTTCCAAAATTAACTTCCTGGTCCTATAGGAGAGTGAACACCTATCATGAAAAGAAGCTTCAGCATTAGGAGCCACACTGACAGCCACCTTGCTTTGGCAGGATCCAGATTCTCAGCTAAGGCTGACTAATTAGAGAAGCAGGGATCTGTTATTCTCTGTGCAGGTCATATGCTACAAGGAAAAAAAATCCGTTCCCAGTAGTAGTGATGCTGATTCATTGCCAGAAGAAGACTGCAAAGAATCAGCACACTTGTGATCCATTTCGTCTGTCCAAGAACCTCCAATGTCAGTCTCTGAGTCTTTTATTGTGCTACTCTCATCCAGTCCTGACCATTTCCCAAGTCCATCCTTGAATGGCTTATTTTTAAGCTTTTACCTTTCCTAGGTGGAGAAGAGTCTACATTCTTTCAAACTCCTCCCTCACTTTTCCCAACTCCTTATCTTTCGAGTTCCCATGGGAAGTTATAAACAAATGTCTTGAGACACCAGCTGCATCTACTCTGGTTCAACAACTGCTGAAATACTACAATTGTAACTGTGTCATGAATTGGGGGGTTCTCAGCTCATCTAAGCTAAGGTTTTTCAGATACTTTAGTCTTGCATGTTCATACCTTATTAACATGTTTAACTTTCTTTGAATTGTCTCTTTCCCAAGTTAATGAACAGTTGTTACAACAATGCTGACATCTTTTTAATCCTTTTTTTGATGGTACTCCACTTTAACTCTGCTAGTCTTCTCTCTCAAATTTAATATAACTTAACTGTTATACTAAATATAACTTACTGTCACTACCCTTTGAAAAGTAGTGTTTAATGGGAAATTTTTTAAAAGCGTATTGAAGTACCTTGGTCAAGTCCAGTGTGCATGTAAGATCTGAACAAATGGAAGACGTCACTGTGAACATTTAACCAAATAACTCTCAGAGCGTAGCTGGAGAATAATAAACTTCACATCAGAAATAGTGAATTAAAAACTCTGAAATGTTGAGAAAGTCAAACTCACCATTGTTGAAAGCAGTGAACTCAAAAGGACCTCCTTGTCCTTGATCAGTCAAGGAGTTCTGGACCAGCTGAAGAATGATCATATCCAACTGGAAGCATTAGTTGCTAAATAACATTTATTTTTTTCTGACACACAACTGAAAAACTGTAAAACTCCCAACATTAGTCTGTTCCTTTTCTTATATCTGCTCTTCCATGCAGTTTGTTGCTTACTTCCACTTCCTGTTGGTTTGCAAGGTTCACATGACAGTGGGATTAGGCTGTTGTACTTCTAGGGCTGCATAAAAGATTAAGCTTCTTCATCACCACCTGATCACCCAATTTACAATATGCTTTACTTTTTATTAGGAGAACTGGTCATTTAGCTGAATGTTTTCTTCCACTACCTCTCAGAAAGAGCGGTGTGCCAAAAATCTGTTGTACATAAATAACACTGAATTGCATTTTACCAAGAAAGACTGCCAAGAAGAGTAACAGACAGAGACAGTACAGCCTTAGGGAGAGCAAAAGGAAATTCCTGCAAACTAGAAGGAAGAGGATGTCTAACTCTCACTTTACTCCTGATTTAAAGTATCTTCACACTCAACTGCAGTCCTCAGTGATACTGATCAGCTGTTGTATATCCCAGGGATTCTCGCTCCCTATACAAAACAACTCTACTCAGAAATCTTTGTTAATAACATCCCTAATAATGCCAATGACTCATTGCATCTCATGGGCCTGGATTTGCATCTTATGCTGCAAATGACTCATAGTCTCAAGACAGACCATGAAAGATATAGCATATAGCAACACCTTACAGAACACTTTTGAGCTGCTCTGCGTCGTAGGATGCTCCAAAATATGTCTATCTCAAAAGCGCAGTATATTACGTTGACTAAGGTAACCTGTACCTTGTGTGAATCTAACAAAGTTGGAGTCTCGGTAAAATGTGCATGTCCATTTTACCTTATTCACATATTTTGTCCTGTTGGAAGTTTCACAACACCACTGCTTCCCGAGCAAGCACCACATCTCCTGCTGTGGGCAGTCATGTACTCTCTCAGTCCTCCTGCCATCCCTGCTGGCTCTCTCCAAAAGACTGCTTTCAGATAACGCAAATGTCTCCCATCTCTCTGACTTTTAACTTCTGCTCATGACATCTGTTAGCATAAGATGGGCTGGATGAAAGGCAGAGCACAGGAGATCCTGTGGCTTTTGCACCCATTATCAAGCAGGAAGCAAGCAATGTGGATCGATTGCAGTTGTGGCTTGACTGGAGCAAAATATTTCCTCCATGAGTTCTATGTGATTAGGAAACAGTGTGTGGTAAAGGTGTCAAAACCGACTATGAGGCTAAGGCAAATTTAACTGGGCAGGAGGTGAACACTGAGCTCAGGCAAGAAGACCTTAGGTCTGTGCATAGTCTTGACAACTGCAGGACAGAAGTGCCTGGCATTCAAAGCAGGTTATGAAGTAATTAGGATGGACAGGAAAATGAGACTTTTACTTTAGATCTGTGCTTAAGCCATTCTAAGTGAAGGTTCCTCCCTGGACAGAGACAGGAATCTCATCCCTGTGGACCCATGTAAAGCACGATGGGAGCCACATATCAGCCCAGTGCTGATTGCACACTGCCTGGTTTGCAGTCATGTAATAAAAACACCTGTGTGGCATACCACTGAGTAAACCTGCACGTCTGGTGTCATAGCAAGGGGACCATTTCACACAAATTGAAGCAGAAATAAAGGAAGTGGTAGGCAGAGAAAAGGAAAATCATGGGGATATTTTTCTAGATGGAGATGTGGGATGCCTATAGGGAACTGCTGTTGGATGATAGAGGCTCAACACACAGGGACTGGAAAGCCAAGTATTTGTTTGACAGTAGCTTCTATGTGACAGCTCATGGGCAGCAAGGACTCAGAGGAAACTGGGAGCCACTCTCTGCTGCAAATGGTAGTGGGATCTGGTAGGTTAAACTAAACTGTGGGATGTTATACTTACAGCCTAGATGAGCAAGTAAAAAAAGGTCGCTACAGGGAAATGTCTATGTACTCATGCAAGTCTATGTCTGCTTAATGTCTCTTAACAAAAATTATGGGCAGCTGGAGCAAATTCACTTTGGCACTTTAAAGTTACAACTATTTGTAACTTGGCAAGCAGTATCTTAATCACACTTTTAAGAGCTGTTCTGAAAAGAATGAGCCCTCTGGCACTGATGTTTGAGTAAAATCATCCATTTTCATATCTCATAAGTTGAAAGATTGAGACAGTCTTTCTCCTGGTCTTGTGGGTCTTGATTCATTGTGTGTTACACAGCATGAAAGAAATCAAAGTTGCTGCTTTCAATTCCAGCATTGTTTTAAGGGACCCACACTTCATTTTCCAGCTATGGGAAGAAGTTGGAGAAGCAGCAGGGCCATTGTTTGTGGAACTGGAAGGCACCTTGCTGTCTGAGATGCCACATGAAACAGGTACCTCGCATGCTATGTGCCATCTTGCTTGTGTCACACAACTGCTTGCAAAAGAATAGCTTGGTGAGAGATGAATTGACAGCAGGTCTTTTGCTTTTTCAGTTCAAAATACTCTTTTCCTGTTTAAAAAAAAGGGCAAAGAATAAAAAAAGAAAATTGAAATATACCTCGATCCTGTTATATTCTATATGCACTCATGGTCCCAAAGTAGTGAGCTACTGAAAAATAGAAGTATTCATGACAATAGTATTTGGGAAGATTAATGCAAAATTCAGCATCATGTTTTATAGGATGAAATAGTGCAAGGGAGACATTAAGAAATATATATAATATAGTCTATATAGCATATTTATGTTGTATAAATCTATATAGCATATAGAATTAATAACTTCAAAGCAAGAGATACTAGAAATATTAACAAGTAGCATATTTTACTGGGAAAAAATAGCCGGCAGAGTATAAATTTAAGTACATTTTTTTCCGGTGAAATACAGTGATATGTGCAGCACGTGGAGAAGTCAGATGACTCGTGGATGCCAAGACATTTCTCATATTCTTAATACAAATGTCAGGGTTAGTCATGTTAAAGTTTTGTGAGTTCATCAAAGTATACATTATTTGTCTGACTGTCTCCAATATTTTATCACTTCATGTGGCCTTTCTTGAAGGTCTTAATGTAGTACGAAATATCTGTCTGGCATGTTTCTAGGACACAAACTGAATAAAGACATTAGCATGTTAGTGAGGCATGTCAATCATGGTCTTTCACAAATGTCAAAAGTGAATGGTGGTATCCTTGTCTGAATTAGAAAGAGTGTTGCCAGCATGCCAGGGAAGGTGATCCTTCCACCTTTTCAGCACTAGTGAGGCTATACATGGAGCGCTGTGTCCAGCGCTGGGTACCCCAGTACAAGACAGACACGGACATAGTGCAGGGAGTTCAGTAAAAGGCCATGAAGGTGATGAAGGTACTGGAATACCTTTCTAGAAGAGAACTGGGACCATTCAGCCTGGAAAACAGAAGGCTTTGGGACATCTCATCAATGTACATAAATACCTGAAGGTAGAGTGCAAAGGGGAGGGAGCCAGGCTCTTTGAGTTGCTGCTCAGGACCAGAGACACTGGGCACAGAGTGTAACACAGGGGGTTCCCTATGGACATCTGGAAACAATTTTCCAAGTGAAGGTGAGTGAGTACTGGCACATGTTGTCCAGAGGGGTTGTGAAAAATCCATCATTAGAATCATAGAATCATTTAGGTTGGAAAAGACGCTTAAGATTATCAACTCCAGCCATAAACCTGACACTGCTAAGTCCACCACCAAATCACGTCCCTAAGCATCATGTCTACAGGTCTTTTAAGTATTTCCAGGGAAGGTAACTCAAGTACATCCCTGGACAGCCTATGCCAGTG
>WBNH01001417.1:0-46938 GCA_013401255.1 Urocolius indicus
GCCCGTTACCCCTTGTCCTTGCAGAAACACCCACCCTTTAGGTATTTATAAGTGTTGATAATGATAAAGCTTAATGGGATTTTTCTACTACTCAAAAGTCTTTTGGGAATCTTACTGGGATGATCTGAGAGGCACTGAGCTTGAGGCAGGACATGCTGTTTGAGTCAGTGGGACACACTGAGACCGCCCCAGGCTTGCCTTGGGAAGGGCCAACTGCATGATGAAGACCCACACTCTGCCCTTCCTCCTGCATCTTCCCTAAAGAGAAAGCTCCCTTGAAGAGTGGTCAGGACTTGCTCTTCTTTTAGAAATGTCTTCACACCCCTCTAGAAAGTCTAGGGAATGGAGGTGCCAACGGTTTCTGCAGCTCTAACCAGGTGTGGCTGTAGGTGCTGGGTGGGTGAAGACCCTGGTTGGGGCAGAAAAAGTTGCCCTGGGGCAGGCGGGAGAGCTGAGCTCTGAGATGAGTCCATCTCTGATGAATACACCCCTGATCTGGCACCCAGAGTTATAGTTTTGGGGGTTTTTGAATATATACACACAATACCCTCCACACTCAATTAGGCTGAGAGCAACTGCTGGCTCCTTGCCCAAGCTAGGCTCGGGGTTAGGAAGCAACATTTAGGTCCTGCAAGTGCTGCTAGCTTGAGAATAAAACAGAGTGTGCTGGTGTATCTGGGTCACTCTCCCCTGCAGGAGAAGGTATTTTAGACAGTGGGAAAGTGCTTGCCTTGCCCTCAGCACCTCATGGCCACATTTGCCTCCCATCCAGGGATGTTGGAGGCCAAATTGCTTGAAATAAACTGTGCACTGTCCTCTGCCCCTCCTCTTGGGGAAGAGCAATTAAGACTGTGCAAAACTTTCTTGCCTCTCAGCTACCTTGTGTGTGTTTTCAGAGGGCTGGCACAGAGTGTGAGTGGGCTGCAGCCAGCTTCAGACCCCCGTGGCGAGAGGAGCATAAATCAGCTGGCTGGTGGCATTCCTCTGTAGAAAAAAAACAACAACCCAAAACCCAAGCAGGATAAAAAGAAGTCCTATGGGTGCAGATGAGTTGAGTAAAAGGCAGAGCAAACACAGTTTGAAATTAAACCTTGACAAATTGAACACGAAGAATATTTGATTTCATTATGATCAATTTAGGTGATGGAGCAGTGCCAGGGGAGCCGAAACATTGCAATTAAATATACTTGGTGAGAACCACCCAAAAGAAACATCTCTTAACTAAGCCCTGATTTCCTATTGGGGAAGCAAGATGCTATTTTTCACATTCAATCTGGACAAAAATATCACTTACCACTTTTTGATGGTATCCTCTGATTGGTGTTTCCCCACCATCATCTTGCAGGAAAGCAGTAGGGCCAAAAATATTTTAAGTGCATTTTCAGGAGAGGTTAGCAGAGCTGGGCTGGGGCAGTGGGGAGGTGCCAGCAGTGCTTGGGAGAGATCCAAGTGTCATCCCTGTCCCTTCCTTCCCCAACATAGCAAGGCTAAGGTCAACCATCAACAGTGTGGAGGGGCTGTGCTGGTGGCATGAAGCCGGGGAGCCTGGCTGACAGCTCTCCATTGCATGAGCATGCTGCCAGTGGGCTAATGCACCTCTTGGCAGGGCCCATCCTTGGTAGTTTATTTATGTCAACAATGTTTAAAAGCCATACAAGGCTGTCTGGAGCATTAAGGACAGTGAGCTTTTCTTGTCCAACCCAGCATCCTTGCATTGATGTTGCAGGCTATGTAGTGGTCATAGGGAATGAAAATACTGGAGGATGTTTTCTGAGGTTCAGCATAGTCTCTAGACATCACAGGGATTCAACAAGCAAGAAACGGGCTGGGAAGTCATGACAGGAGGCCTAGCTCAATGACAACGAGTGGGCCAGAAACCCAAAGACACCAGCAGAGAGTGGGACCGAGACTCCCGAGACTGGTGACTTTTCAGACCAAAATCTGTTCTTTCCCAGGCAAAAATCTTTGCACAAGCAGAGATGAAAGGCTGGGAGCGTGCAGACAGCTGACCATAAGGACTATGGGTGAGAAAAGGAATGCAAAGCTACTGCAGTGTCTTTGTTGTTAATTATGTCTGCAGGGAGACCATGAACCTGGTCCTCCCAAACCATGTGTTTTGCATGACAGGTGCCACAAATGTTGTTAAATAAAGATCTTTCCTGAGAGCATGGACCTGGGGGTTTGGAGGAAACACTATGATATCAGAGCAGTCACAGTGGTTCAAATCAGTAACCTACCAAATCCAGCATCCTGTTTCCAAAAACCCAGAAGAATGACCAGTGCTGTGGCTGGGTGTGGAGTGCCTTAGCTTAGCCTAACGCTGTGTACAGCCCCACTTTCTTCAGGTTGGAAGACCCAAGGACAACATAAGACCCAAAGGCAGGAGATCCAAGGGCAAAAGGAGACCTAAGGACAGACTTACTGTCTTTGCCCTTTCTGTGCTAGCCATGACCTCCATCCTGTCTCGCTGCCCAACTCCTAGTTGCCCCTCACTTGCAAAGCCATGTTTCTGATCACCCATCATTTCAAGGTGCTAAGACCCACACCTCCTCCTGCACATGCCAGCAGCACAGGCCATGGCAGGAGGCACTGTGACCTCAGCCTGGGGTGGGAGACGAACCATCCATATCCCAGGGGTCTCTCACAAGAGCTAAAACAGTTTTGTCTTGCCTTGTACAGAGGATGAGCCTCAAGGCTTGATGAGATAACGCGTTCAGACAGGCTTGGCTACAGCTGCCTGTCGCCTCCTCCATTTAGCCACCAAAGAGTACATCAGGCTAAGAAACTTTAAATGCAGCATCATGATTGCAGTGCAGATGCATCTAGATGCTGCAAACTACCACTGTGATCTTGTGCCACCCTAAAACCCCAGTGACAGCTGCCCAAGCAGGCAATGCTGCCTGATGGACACAGCCCTGCCAGCAAATGGATGTGCTCTGCCCCAAAAACAAATGAGAAAGGACTAGATTGGGATGTGAAGAGATGTTCTGCAAGTCATAGGCAAGATAGGACCAAAAGGTAGGTCTTCCCTTTCTCAGCTCAGCCCTCTAGCAGATGAAGATGCTCCCACACAGTTCCCAGTGGCAAAATAGCCAGCAAAGATGAAAATAAATGGTCCAAACCAAACTACTGGTGTTAAAACCTTTGAGCCTGGGGTTTTGAGAGCAAGGAGGGAAAATTCCAGTATGTCTAATTCAGGCAACTGAATTTTGCTCCCTGCACTGATCAAACAATTTAAGCCCACTTTTCTCTCTCTGGGGACTGGCACGCCCCAGGGCACAAGTGCTGGGAAGGGAGCCAGGAAATATTTTGGGCGAGTCTAAGGAATAGGTTTTACTGAGGCTGGCAAATCTCCCCCAGGCTGTCACAGGGGCCTGGGTCTGTTCAGCGCCCTCAGGGCTGGGAAGGGACTCCATGGCAATTATAGTTCCTTAATTGACTTTTAACTGACCCAAGAGCTGAGGAGTATTTTCTAGGAGAAATTTCATTGTTTAGAGGAAAAAAAAAGCATTTCATCCAAGCAGTTCTTCAGTGACATCCCCACCTCCCTGACCTGCTCAGTCCCTCTCTCCTCCCTTGACACACTGAGTGCTCCTCATCCATTCCAAGGCATTGCAAGGGAGCTCTAAAATTATTTGAAAGCTAAATTTTTGCCCTGAAGCAGAGCAGGAGCAAGGGCATGGGAGCTGAAGAGATGCACTGCTGAGGAAACTGTCCTTTCTTAAACAGCACAACCCTATCCCCACCACCCAGAGACAATCAGTTGCCTGGGAAATGTGCAGGAAAAAAATACCCCTTGAGGTACTCGTGGAAAAGCCCCTTTCCCCACGTTTGGACCTGCCAAGCTGTGCTCTTATTGCCCTTTGTGCTGAGCTGCTCCCACCTGCTCAAACCCAGCTGGCATTATGCTTGTGGTGCTGGTAGGTGTGAATGAGCCCATGGCTAATTTTCAACAAGCAGAAGGACAATGAGGTGGTTTTGTTGCCACTAAAGCCCAGGTGCCCCAGTTCAGCACAGCAGCTCCAGAAGATGCAGCAGGATCCTTCTGCCTGCATTGTTCCCATGATGACTGTGCTTGTGCCTGGCAAACGCTGACTGTTCTCCTTCCCCTTCTTTTTTCCTATTTCTCTTTGGGAAAGTTTCCTTCAGAGGGGGAAAAGGAAAGTGTCTGCTTTGGCAAAGATAGGTTCGTAGGGTGGATTCCCTGCCCCAATGCCACATTGAGCAGCAGAGATGGAGAAACATTACCCCATATGTTAGGAGCTAGCTTTGCTGTTTCTTTCCAAGGACTTTTGCAGCTATACCACTGAGGGAAGCAGGAGCCATCCCACACAGGCTGGAGAACTTTGCATCAGCTTTAGTGGGTGCCAGCTGGGGCTGAGTGCAGGTGGCAGGGGGAAAGAAGGCTCGCTGCAAGTATCTCACTGCTGCTGCCATATGGGAGGGCACCAGCCCCTTGGGCAGGGCTGTTCTCCATCCCCTGGGGAAACGCTGGCAGCTGGAGCAAGGTGAATGTACGTGATGCATGGTGACATCTTGGGGTGGCTGATAGATCCCAAAGTTACCTTAGCTTCAGAAATGCTCCATTTCTTTGCAAAGGCAAAATATTTTCTAGATCCTCTGCTTGCCAAAACCCAAACAAACTAACAAGCAAAGAGCTCTTTCTAATGACTCACCAATCTCACTTCAGTTTTGCTTTTGCAGCCTCTCTTTTTTTCTATCTCAATAGCTGGGGTGGCACTGCTGGGCTCTGCACTGCCCAAGAGCCTCCTCATGCTCAGCAGAGGCAGCAGGCCCAGCCCAGCCGTGGCCACCCGCACCACCACTGACCTGCCTCTATTGCCCCTCTTCCTCCTCCCTTTCTGCTGCTGCTGGGGTCCATGCATGGGTGCAGGGTGCCTGAGGGGCTTGGCTGTCACGAGGCACCAGCAGGCAGCTGGAGTAGAGGGAGTGGGTTATGCAGCTGCAGGATCTCAAGGAGCAAGAGGTATTGCTTCTAAGGCACAAAAAGATGAGACCTTCCACTGCCAGTGTTGATGTGAAACCATCTTTCCTTCTCTGAGAGCATCTTCAGAGAAGCATCAGCACATAAATGTCTGTGCTCTGGGGCAGAGGGAGAGAGGTTGGACACAGCAAAAGAGCTCACAGGAGTTTAGCAACTCTGCCAGTATTTGTACCCTCAAATGTCACCTTTTGGAAATGCTGGCCTGAGACTGCATCGGGCTGAGGAGACTCTGGCAGCTCTCTCAGCATGGCAACACATGACGTTGACACAGGGAGGAAGCAATTTAAAAGCCATGTGGAGCCAAGCAGGACTTGAGTAAGCAGGATATACTCATGGCTGGAGCGATCAGAGAGTGAGCAGGGCTCCAGCAAGCAGAGTTCAAGCAAGAAGGGAGCAAGCAGGGCTAGAACTAGATGTGGTGAACTCAGCAGCAGCATTCCAGCACTTTCCAGCAGAAAGGAGCAGATGAGGATGAGCATCTTGGTCCTGGTATGATGATGCTTCTGGTGAGCCTTCAGCTTTTCTGAAACAAATCTGAGTCCTGCAGTGAGGGTCCAGCCATGGTAAGCACTCATGAGTGCAACTCTGTGCAAGATGGCAATTCTTATTTAGGCTGACAACCAACAACACACCTTAAAATCACAGACTTGCAGAACGGTTTACATTGAGAGAGACCTTCAAAGATCATCTAGGGGAACCCCTTTGCCATGGGTGGGGCCACCTTCCATTAGAGAAGGTTTCTCAAAGCCCATCCATCCTTACACTGGACCAGGTTGCCCATCCTGACTTTCAGCACTTGCAATGGTGGGCCATTCACCATGTCTCAGGGCAACCTGTGCCAGTGTCTGTGCCTGTGCAACCCTCATTGTGAAAAAAAATAACAGTGCCCATTGTCACTACTTGCCCTGGAAAAAATTCTCAGTTTTTCTTATAAGCTGACTTATGTGTTGAAAGGCTTCAAGAATGTCCCCTGGAGCCTTCTCCAGGCTGAACCACCCCCACTCCCTCAGGCTTCCTGCACAGCAAGGTGTCCCAACCCACTGCCTGTTGCCATGGCCTCCTCTGTTCCTGCTCCAACAGGTCCCTGTCTCTCCCATGCTGGGCCCCCAGAGCTCTGGGATGGATCTCAGGAGAGGGGAACATCCCCTCCCTGGCCCTGCTGCTGTTGATGCACCCAGGCCACCATTGGCTTGCTGGCCTGTGAGTGCATGTTGCCAGCTCCTGTCCAGTTTGTCACCCACCAGTGCCCCCTTCTTGGCAGGGATGCTCTCCATCTATCCCTCCCCCAGTCTGCATTGATACTCTCCTGCAGGAAGTTACAGCCAACCATGAGCCAGCAAAACATTTTCTACTCATAGAATCACAGGGTTGTCCTCACAGCCCATTGCTGGCAAAGGCAGCAGCTTTTGTTATTATCCTTTTTTTTTTCATCTTGCCCACATCTAAGAGTTGGGAGAGCTGTTGGTCACCTTCCAGCTGCTAAGAAAGCTTTTGTCTGGTAGTCAGCACCCAACTGTAGCACACAATGAAGGGAGAAGTCATGGGAAGAGAAAGTGTGGACATAGTGTATGGGCAGAGAAGAATAAAAAGGTTTGTCTGCAGAGAGTGACTGAGCCAGCTTCATGTGTCACTTCAGCCTGGCTCCATCCAGGGCTGCTGAAGGAGCCCATCTCTGCTGAGTGGCTCATGTTGGTAGTGCAAGACTCCTGGCTGTCCCTCTAGTGCCATGGAGAGGTGGCTGAAGGTGATTTGGGAATCTGAATATGATTTAGTTTTTCCTAAAGATCTGCCTTCTTCCACTAAATCCTCCTTCCCACAAAGTTTGGAGGTTCCCGGGGAGGTCGGCACTCAGCACTGAATGAGACAGACAGTAAAGATGAAGCCAGCCTTTCCCTTGGTCACCTTCCACACCTGGTGCTGCCTGAGCTGGGATGAGCTGCTCCACGGGTGCTGGGCAAAGCCAGTGGTTGGCAGTGGGGTGTTGCAGAGCGCAGTGGGTCCAGCTGAGTCTCCCTGCACCCTTTTCCTTGTCCTCCTTCAGAGCGAGCCCGGGATTACCTGCACAAGACTGGACGCTTCATTGTCATTGGTGGCATTGTCTCGCCTGTGCACGACTCCTATGGGAAGACAGTGAGTTGTACTCATTCTCCCTTTCTGACTCCTGTGTGCAATGGTATGTCTGAAGCCAGGGATACACTGGACAGTGCTGTCTTCACCCATGGTCCTTGCATGGACCTCCTCTGCCCAGGGTTCCTGCCCATAGGAAAGCCTCCAAGAGGAGCAAGAGGAGAAAACCACTTCACTCTTTAGATAAAAACTGCAGGGAGGCCCTACAGCCAGCTGAAGTCCTAGACAGCAAAGACATTCTCATCCAAATGGTGGTAGTCATCTTGTTGGGTTGTGTTTTGTTGTTGCTGTTTCAATCATTTCAAAGCCAATTTTGTTGTGGGTATGGTGATGAGAGACCATTAAAAGCACTTTCTGTGAAATTTTTAATTAGGAGAGGAGAGTTTCCTCCTCTCCTGAATGCTGGAGGAATTTCCTCAAGAAGCCACCGTCCCCTGGCTGGGCCTTGTTGCAGCGCAAGGCTGAGACTGGTGGTGCTGAGCAAAGGTCACCAACTGGTGCCTAAGCAGGGCTGAAGCCAGGCAGAGGCTTCTCCCCGTTGCCTAAGCAGGGCTGAAGCCAGGCAGAGGCTTCTCCCCTCCAGTAAACGGGCGCTTAAATCCATTTTTGTGGGCAGAAATGAATCCTCTGTCCTGTCACAGCTGAGCGAGCCCGAATGCCCTGGCAGCCCAGGCTGGCCAGGGTATGACACTTGCCTCCTGTAACTGTTCCTCCATCATTCTCTCCTGCAGGGTCTGGTCTCGAGCCGTCACCGCCTGACCATGTGCCAACTGGCCGTCCAGTCCTCCGACTGGATCAGGTGAGTGGCAGAGCCCAACACACACCACAGCACTGGCAGCCCCTGCCCCTTCCCTGGCACCGTGGTGGCAAATCCCACATGCCAAGTGGAGATGTCACTAGCTGCTAGAGCTCCAGAATGGACCTTCACATCTCCCAGCCAAAGCTTGATTAAAAACTGGAGGCCTCCTTCACCTACTCAGGGAGAAGACTGATCAGGAATGTTACACCATCCTTCAAGGGAGGCCTTTGGCTTCAGGGGGGTCATGCAAGACTCAATTGAGCCTGTGGTGTCTGAGTGAGCCTCACATAGCCCACCCCAGCATTGTGCCATGGCACTTTCTACACCTGCAGCCCCAGCCCTCAAACTCACCCCAGCATTGCCATGTGGCATCTGGCAACTGAGGTGGGATAAGAAACATCTCTGAGCTGCCCTCAGGAAACAGGGTTGTAACGTGTATCATTGAATCATTTTGGTTGGAAAAGACAATCATCAAATTAAGATCATCAAGTCCAACCACTCCCTTTACACTGTCAAGCCCACCATTAACCCATGTCCCTTAGCACCTCAGCTACACAGCTTAAAATATCTGCAGGGATGAGACTCCACCACTTCCCTGGGCGGCCTGGGATAGTGTTTATCAACCCTCTCAGGGAAAAAGTGCTTCCTAATGTCCAGTTTAAACCTCCCCTGGAACAACTTGAGGCCATTTCCTCTTGTCTTATCTCTCATGACTAGGAGAAAAGACCAACCCCTCCTTCACTACAACACCCTTTCAGGTAGTTGTACAGAGTGATCATGTCTCCCCTCAGCCTCCTCTTCTCAAGGGTGAACATCCTCAGTTCCCTCAGCTGCTCCTCATCAGACTTGTGCTCCAGACCCTTCCCCAGCTCCCTTGCTTGTCTCTGGACATGCTCCAGCACCTCAATGTCCCTCTTGTAATGAGGGGCCCAAAACTGAAGGCAGGATTCAAGGTGTGAATTCATAGTGTAGTTATATCCCAGCCAAATGAAAGTTGGTTAGTTGGGTACCAAGAGTGGAACCGTGTCCAGGCACACATTCCCTAAAGCTATTAGGCAGAGTTGAATGGAAGGGCTGGAGGAAAGCCACAGCTCATGGCAGTGCTGTGGGAATGACAGTAGCACTAGTAGATGGCACTAGTGGCTGGACAGGGGGGAGGAGGTAATGTGGCCTGGAGCTCCATGCAGTGGCCATCATCCAAGCCTGTTGCCTTGCTGTGCTCCTTGCAGGGTAGATCCCTGGGAGTGCTACCAAGACACCTGGCAGACCACCTGCAGCGTGCTGGAGCACCACCGTGACCTGATGAAGGTGAGGCAACCCCCACACTGGGGCTGCGCCTGGGGGGAGGGTACAGGAGTGGGGCTGATCTTGCACCAGCACACAAACGTCAGCAAACAAAACCTATCTGGGACAGATAGAGAGAACACTTTCAGGAATGTGCCTGAAATCCTGACCTGGAAGAGATGGGAGAGACCTTGTCACAGTTGCTTTGAGCTCCTTACCCTGATGGTGAAAGTCAATTGAGTCTTGCAGACAGAGCCAGCAGCTATCCCAGTCCCACACACCCAGGAGGAGAGCAGGGGTGAAGGTAGAGTGAAGGCAGGGTTGTTCATAAGCTAAATCATTAATGCTGATGGCTTCCTTCACCCAGAGGAGAAGGAGAGGTGGAGGGGCATCCCCACTCAGCAGCTGTATGAGCCAAAACTGCTGCGTGAACCCAGTGACTCATCAGGAAAATTCAGCATCTGGGAAGTCCTCAGGGAGCACAAAAACCAGGGGAAAACCTCTCTTCAAAGCCCAGGCAGGCCTGAGAGCCAAGGAGGAAGGCAACTGCCTTTGGCTGACCACAGGGACAGTAGGGCTGCTGCCAACACTTTGGATCTAGTGAGCAAGTCAAGGGTGGGAAATAGATAAAAGAGCATTGTACAGACTCATGGGCAGCCCAGACAAGAGGCACAGAAGCTGCACTCTCCAGCTTGGCAGGATATCCAGTGCATCCAGAGCCTGCAATGTCAAAGCCAGAGAGCTCCTGGAGATGCCCTTCTTACCAGCCTCATGGGTCCACACAAAAAGTTAATCCTGCCCTTCCCAGCTTTAAGCATGAGTCATTACCCACAGGGTCCTGCTAGCCCCAGGCCCATCCCATGAGGTCAGATGGTACTGAGCAACCTAAAGTGAGCTTGAACATACCTGTCACTAAAGATGCCCTTCAGTCTGAGGTACAGAGGCTCAATAGGTGGGTTGTTGAGGTTTTTGGAGGTAGCTGGGGTGAAGGCACCGTTCCACCTACATCTCCCCTTCGTTGCAGAGGGTAACTGGCTGCATCCTCTCCAATGTCAACACACCCTCCATCACCCCTGTGATCGGCCAGCCCCAGAATGAGTCCTCGCAGACCATCTACCAGAATAACAATGTCTCCAACAAGCCCACTGCAGGTAGGTGGCAGCAGGGTAGGGAAGAGAGGAATGACCACTCACCCCTTACCTCCCAGCCAAGGCTGTCAAGCATTAAGAGCAGTGCTCCATCATCTTATTTTTTTATCAGGTCACTCATCAGGTTCTGTGAACTGAGCCCAGGGTTAAATGGGGATGCATTAGCATTCAGCACAGAAAGGGCATGCAAGAATAGTTTAAAATGTCTGTGAAGTCTCACTGGACTTGAGCTGCATGATGTCCAGACAGTGAGACCAGCTAAGAAAAAGGCTACCTGGTACTCACAGGGTGCATGATAGGGATGAACTATCAGAAGAGGTGACACGGCTGGATGCCCCATCAGGCAGCAGGATGTGAGACACAGAAGGGGAGAAGAGTGGGCAATACTTAAATCCCATAAGAGCAAACACTTTGAGGTATTTTTAAGTGATTTTTTAGCCATCCGGATGGTGCCTTCAAGGTGTAGTGCTCTTGGGAGTCCAGACTGCAAAAGAAGGTGGTGGGAGATACTGAAAGCAGTTCCCAAAGCTGAGCACAGGGGTATCTTGCAGGACCAGGGTGGCCAAAGTGCTTGTGTGGGTTGGTCACAGCACCTCCTTCCCATTAATTTTCCCTCCTTATCTTTAGCAAAGATTCTGGGGAAGGTGGGAGAAAGCCTGAGCCGGATTTGCTGCGTTCGCCCACCCATGGAGCGCTTCACCTTTGTGGGTATGTAGAGGAAAGGTCCAGCATCTGCAGACCCCAGCCTTTCTCTCAGCCCTCTATTCTAGGCTGGGCACCAGCAGCTCTCTTTTGCTTCCCTTCCCTAGATGAAAACGCCAACCTGGGGACAGTGATGAGATACGAGGAGATCGGTGAGTAGGCAGTGCTGGTTCCATGTGGCTCTGGCTCTGCTGGGGCAGCGCTGCAGCTCGGCAGCAGCCATATGGCTGGGACCTAAGGATGCTGGATCATCTCACCCCACTGCCAGCCCTTGGGGCTGAAACGGGAGCAACGCCAAAGGGGCCTGAGCCTCTTCCCCTTGGCAGAAAAGCAGCCTGAAATAAGGGAGTGAGCAGCAGGTACCTGGCTCCCAGCATGAATGTGGACCTGCCCTGGCATCATGCCTTGAAAGTCACCCTGAATGTGGTCAGACTTGCCCTCACCCATCCTCACATTGCCTACAGCCCTGCAGAGCTTTGTGCATGGCTGCAAGGGGGATTCCAGCTGCCTGAGCAGCCTCAGTGCCCCTTTCTCTAGTGGTTTTAGCCCCCATGGGCTGCCACACACTTGGCACCATTGTACATCAGCCAGGGCTCTGAATGGGGAGCTGCTGGTGGTTTTGAAACCCATTTCATGGGCTAACACACAGCCTGGCACAACACCCACCCCAGCATTGGCACCATGGAGAGCTCAAACGCTTTGGCCGCTTGAAAATGCCAACCAGGGAGGCCCCTTCCCGTGCAGCCACTTCTTCCCACCCCTCCAGCTGGGTTTAGGGCTTTTCTTTAGTGGTTGTACAAATAAATGAATCTTTTGGGGCCCATTGGTGCAGGAAGCTCTTTCCTGCAGCACAGCTTTCTTGCTGAGCAGCAAAGCCAGCCCTCAGAGTAAGCTGTCAGCAAGCACCAGCCCCAGCCTGGAGAGAGAAAGGAAGGCTGTGGGAAGCTCTCCAAGATGAGCAAGGAAAAATCTCTGGTGCTTTACTGGCAGCTAAAGCAAATATAGCTATGCCTAGGGCTCCAAGTAGTCCCCTGAGCTCTCCCCGTTGCCCTGTGGCTTGAGCCCCTGCAGCAGATCACAAAGAGATTATGGATGCTCATAGCATGGAGAAATGACTCGCTTCCCTGGGGATACCCCCTCTTCAGGGCTGGAGCACAGCTGGAGTTGAACAGCACGTGGCAATGCTGACAACAGCCCAGCAGCACAGGAGAGGAGCTGAAATAAAGCCAAGTGAGGGATATTGATGTTTGGCAGCAGTAGGGATGTGACCTTGGGATCTTTAATGGGACTTGTTTTGGCAGGGGAGCTCTGTGCAGAAGAGGATCTCCCTAAATAATACAATGGGATGGAGGTGTTTGGGGCAGCACCTACTCAGCCCTATTTGCTCCCTCCTCTGAAAATCTCTGCTTCTTTTCTTCAGAGCTTCGCATCTTACTGCTCTGTGGCAGTGACTTACTGGAGTCTTTCTGCATCCCGGGTCTCTGGAACGAGGCAGATGTGAGTCACCACCACTGAGCACCCCTCCATGTTCCTCTTCCCCAGGCTCTCTTCCTCTTTGTTCCACACCCAGCACTCCTGGGAGCTGCTTGGGTCCCTTGGGATGGCAGAAGCTGTGCCCACCGTCCTCACAGCCTCCTCCACCCCAACTCTGACCCTCACCTCTGCTACACAGCCTAAGAATGGGGTTTTCTGCTCCAGTCACCAACCCTACCCAGGCTCCCTTTCCACAGACCCAAGCCCTGCACCCACTCACCATTCATGCAGCAGACATCACCTGGGCTGCAGGGTAAGCGCTTCTCAAGAGACTTCCAAAGGCTGCATTCCTACTCCTTAGCCCTTGGAAGAAGCCAGCATCAAGTAGATACCAAACCCAGCAGAGTGAGGTGTGGAGGTAGGACATAAGATACATACAAAACTTGGCTAGTCAATAGAAATTAAACACATTTACAACAAAATCAACAGCTTTCACTTAATTGAAGGCTTTTTCTGCAATGTGGAGCACCCAAGTACTCAAAGACCAAGGAACAAATTTTGTTCCTCAGCCAGTCGATGCCTTACACCCACTCATGGCTGACATGAGCCCACCTCAGCAGCTTCACTGTCACAACTCAACTCAAAATCCACCACCCCATGAGTGAAGGACTGCAGCAAGACACCCAACACCTGGGAAACCATGCTTCCTGTCTGAAGAAGCCCTATTTTCACACATAGAGAGAGGCTCGGTTACTCATTCCCATGCTGCTCCTGGCGTTCAGAGCAGTGCTCCATGCTGGAATCAGGTGGTCAACACAACCTCATTTTCCTTGAGCCTCTCAGCCATTTCTAGAATCAGTTACCACATCTTCAACCCTACGTTTTGAAAAACAAGTATCTAGCAGACATCTTCTCTGAAAGGCTGCAAAACCCGAGATGAGTTAAAGCTTGAAACCCAGCACAAAGGATACAAAAACTGGATGTCAAAGGCCAAGTAGAAGAGGAAGTTGGCACCAGCAGCACCTCACAGCCTCCTGCTACCTGAATTTGTTGACCCAAAGCTCATTTAATTGAGCCTGGTTTGTCTCACCTAGGATGGGTGTGAGCAGGGGGAGCCATCCTATGCACGGGCAAACTTGGCCACCAGCCTTGGCACAGTCAACATTGGAAGAACAACCCTCCAAGACCTCTCTCAGGACCATGTCCATCCTTCTCATAAAGCCTTCTAGCAAGGCAGAGATCACATTCTCCTTCTACCATGATAAGCCCTCCCTAAGGCCTAACCTCAATCCCAGAATGTTAAGGGTTGGAAGGGACCTCTAAAGATCATCCAGTCCAACCCCTCTACCAGAGCAGGACCACCTAGAGCAGGTCACACAAGCATATTCCAGAGGGCTTTTGAATGTCTCCAGAGAAGGAGATTCCACAACCCCTCTGGGCACCCCATTCCAGTGTCTAGTAATAGGATTTAATCCTCTGCCTTTTTATTTCATCCAAGGCACACTACTCGCCACACCTCACTAATTCCAAGTGTCTGCAAAAGGCTGTCGAGATCACCTCAAATTCACTTTCTATCTCTGTCCAGACCGTAGTGCAGCTTTCACAGTGCAGAGGACTTGGCAGAGAGTGACAGATTTTTGCGTAGGATGGTTATAAACCTCTCCCTGCTTTGGGTTGCTCCTAGATGGAAGTGATTGTTGGGGAGTTTGGGATCGTGGTGGTACCCCGGGATGGAGTAGACCCCGACCGGATCATGAACCACTCCTCCATACTGCGCAAGTACAAAGTAAGCAGGACAGATGTTCTCAGCTGCTAGGTGAGATGAACCATGGAACTACCATGAAGCAGCCCTGAGGCCAGCAGGGTGGGAGATTGGTAGGGCAGATACTTTCAGGCCATTGCTTCATTCTTCTCTTCCTCCTTCTCCTGCAGAACAACATCCTGGTGGTGAAGGATGACTCAAACCACCCCATGTCTGTCATCAGCTCCACCAAAAGCAGGTAGGTGATACAGGGGGAATACCACTGCAGAGTGGGGAGAGGGGTGGCCCCAGGCAGTCCCTCCATTCATAGGGGCACCTGACCCACCCAAGTGGACTCTGACTCCTTTCTCTCATCCACTCCATTCCCCTTCCCCCAGACTGGCCCTACAGCATGGGGATGGACACGTTGTGGATTATCTCTGCCAGCCTGTCATCGACTACATCCTCAAGAGCCAGCTCTACATCAACACCTCCGGCTAACTGCGAGAGGCCGTGCAGCGAGACAGCCCTCGTGTCCCACCTGCCTGCAGCTCTCCATCACTCTTTTCTCTCTCGCAGTCCGTGTCTCCATCTCTCTCCCCCTTCCACAGCCTCCTGCCCCTGTCTGCCCCTCACCCCCGGCGCCAACAGTCTGTCACGTAGTGTCCAGGGAACCACAGCATGGTCCTGAGGGGAACCATTTGGCCTCTCTTTTCAGGGAACCGCTCCCTCTCTGATAGGGAGGGAGAGGGAACCTGTAAGAGAGCAATGTGCTTGGTGTGCTTGAGGGGAGGCAGCTCTGCCTGCCCCTTCCAGCATGTCATGGGGAAATGGTTGCCCCTGGTCCATCCTCCTGGGCTGCTCAGAGCAGGGTCTTCCTTTTCTACAGCATTTTATGGCACTTAAGCTCCTTAAGTCTAGGTGGACTTTCTTTTTCTTAAGTAGTTCTAGTGTGAGCCTGTTGGGCCTCTTGCCACCATGACCAAAATGAATCCTGGCTGTAATCCATCTCGGTGCCCCACAGCAGGTGAACCTCCTCAGGCCAGCAGCAGGAAAACTCAGCTAACAAAAGCCTCCTCCTGGCCCTAAAAAAAAAAAAAAAAAAAACATAATGGAAAGGGCATGTCTGAAGGGGACCAGAGGCCTTGGCAAGCATTGCTGCCAAAGCATTACTAGGTGGCATGTCATAGGCTCATATTTCCTTGGCTGCAAGTGAGCCCAGGCCACCTTCCTAGGCAAGCAGAGCTGGGGTGATGCTCTAATCTGAGCCAGTGTTGGGGTAAGATGCTCATGGCACCCAGGGAGGGCCTGGCCCTTGAAGCAGCCAAGAAACAAAGGAGGAAGAAACAGGTGGTATCCCAAAGCTGCCGGTGAGAACTTTACCCAAACCTAATTGAGCTGGGTCCATCCCCATCCTCTAGCCTCCAGCTCTCCATTCTGTCTGTAAACCTCCCCCTTCTCCCTCCACTCCTTCCTATTTCCTCTATTTGAAGCATTTATTAAATGCATGATACCTTCCCCCTCCCAAAGTGGCTGTAGCTACTTTGCACAACCCTTGGGACATGCCAGGCTCCTGCTCTCCTGCCTGTGTCATGCCCCCACATGCCAGGGATGGAGCCTAGGGAAGATACTCATGTTAAAAGCAGGGCAGCTAACATAGAGCAAAAGAAAATTATATTTAAGCCCTAAAGAGAGAGAGAGTTGTTGAAGTTGTACTGATCAGCATCCCTAGGGTGTGAGGACCCTGCACAGCCCCCTGGGAAAGGTCACAGCCATGAAGAGGAAGGTACAGTCCCACTTCTCACCTTTTCTTCTCCCTTTGCTCCATCTAACCTTGTGTTGCTTTGAGTGTAGCTCCTGGACATCTGCCCCCTCCTCACAGCTTTGGACTAACTGGCCCACACCTATCCCTGCAAAAGTGTGACCACTGTCCTAGCCCTGCTGGCTTTGTGGCCCTTCTCAGGCAGTGCTGCGACTTGCTACTGGTCCCCAGCAAGAGACAGGGTTGAGACCTGAAAGCTGAGAAGCCTCCAGAGTGTTTCAGGAAAAGAGCTGAAGTTACTTCTTTTTTGCTAAATTTGGGGACGTGATGGATGCTGCTGGCCGCTCAACAAAACAAGGCAGCCTGCAGCCCCAGGCTCCTTGCAGCAGACAAGGGTTTATGAGCACAGGCTAATGACTTCAAGGAGGGCACAGATCTTCCCAGAAAGGAAAGCAAAAGAGACAGAAGTGACATGATGTGCAGTGCCCAAAGGCCAAAAGAGATCTTTCCTTGCCAGGTATTCCCCTCCACAGGGAGAGATTTGTTGGGGAACTGGCACCAATTGAGCAGCTGAATCCCTCAGGGCCAGCTCTAGTATATCCAGGCGGTTGTGGATGTATCCCATGGAGTGAACAGATACGAGCCAAAGCAGAGAGGGTGGTGAGAGTGTGCAAGACTTGGGGTGCAGGAATGCCTCTTCTCCAGGAAGGGCTTCAGCCAGTCTGAGCTGCTCACCAACACCCGACTGAGCTCCTATAGTGACCATACTGAGTGGGTGCAGCTCAGCCATGAGACATCCAACATTTGTAAGCCAGGAGCTAGAGTCTTCTCCACTCAATGAATTTTCCAGTCACTCCTCCCTCCATCCCAACACAAAAGTTACTCCAGACAGCAGCCTGTTCTCCTTGTCAGACATCGCCCATGCTTCTTTGCTCCAAACTAGAGGAGAAAAACCAGCTGTAGCAACCAGCCTTCAAATCACAGAGAGAGCGATTTTAACCTCCTGAGGGAGCGATGCCTCTTCCAAGTGGGAGGAAGGATGGTAGGTTTTAATTGAGGAAAAGACATGGGGAAATAAACCAAGGAGATGGAGAAGGAAAGCAAGTAAGAACCATCTCAGATCCTCCCTCCCTCAGGTACATGGGATGGGGTGCAAGGAGAGCAGCCAGTTGCCTGTCCCACAGCGAGTAGGGCAGCATTGCCTTGGAGCCGTGGCGGTGTGGTGTGGATGAGGAATACCTTCTGTGTTACCTGCGCCTGTGGGAGCCTGTTCAGTCAAACTCACAGTACGGGGGGGGTGGGACAGGGGGTTTGTAACAGGGCATTCAGCTCTGGGACTGGTTTGGGAAATGTCTTTGGGTGGGCATGGAAACAAAAATATCAAATCATCCCTGAAGATCCATACGGCTGGCGGGGAGGTGAGGACTGGGTTTTCAGGGTGCAAGGGACGGGAGGAGAAGTAGTTCATGGGTTTTGGTCTTTGAACCTCCACTTTTAAACAATGCAATTTGCTGAAAGAGAAATGAACTTCAAATGTCTTTTTTTGGGGAAAAAAAAAAGACTCAAAATCACTAAAGGGGGGGAGGGAAAGGAGTTGAAGTTGCCATGGCACTGATCTCAACTTTGTCAAAAGTTCTGGAGCCTGATCTTGTTTTTTTTTCTTCTGTTGCTATATGAAAAAAAAAGGTCATTGACAAAAACCAACTTTATCAGCAAAATGTTTAAATTATGTAATAAACAAAACAAAACAAAATGATGTCACTGGTGTCATTTCAAAACAGCCTCAAGACTGAGTCAACATGAAGAGCACAAGTGGCTGCACTGCTGAGAGAACCAATGACCAAACTCACCCAAAACAGAGAGCTGGACAAAAATTAACCAGTAGGCAATATCCAACCCGAACTATTAATTATTTATTCCCCTTCTTCCTTTCAAAAAAACCCAGCTCAGGGAAAAAGTCAGGTCCATAATGCCTGCCCCCAATGGGGGAAAACATGCCAGAGGCAAGAATACACTTAAATAAAGGTGTAAAGCAGACATATTAGTTGGTATGTCCTTATCAAGAAAAAGCACAGATGTTGCTTTATCAGAGAATCAGAGCTAGCCAGGGGTGAGCATGTCCCCCAAAGTGGCCTCCTCCATCCAAGACCCTCTTCTTTCATCACCACCACACAGGTCAAGGGGCTTCAGTAGAGGTGACTTCCAGTGTCAGATGACTATTTCACCCTGAAATGACACCTAAAAGAAGCTGAGAGCTGTGTCAGAATGGAACTGGACCCACAGGAAAGCTGTGTGTGGCTGATGGGAGCACCATGTCTTCAGGTTGTCCAAGCCCTGTTCAAACATACAGTGGGAAACCCTGGGGGCAATTACTTGAGCCTCTGAGAAACATCCAGCACCACGTGGGAGGGAGGGGAAAATGTGCAGCATCAAACCAGAGGCAGACACACATTCAAGACATTGTCTATGTTTTTAAACAGATCAAATCAGGATGCTGGCACCCTAGCAGGATGGGATAGGCTCAGACACAAGCCTGTGGCTGCAGATCCCTGAAGAAAGTCCTCATTGCTGTGACAAGTCCTGAGTGTTTGTGCTTGCTTTTTCCAGGCTCTGGGACACCCAGGAAGCTGCCTGGCACCAAACTGACCGGTTTTGGAAGGATAAGTTACGCTTGAGTGTGTAAGGGGATGGCAGGGAGACCTGTGCTTGCTCAGGAGGAACTTTGACAAGACAGTCATCCCTCAGGGGCTTTAGGACTCAAAAAGAAGTGTGGGTGAAAGAAAAGGGACCCTTTTTTTCCTGGCTGAAGGGAGCAGGAAGGACTTTCCACTTGAGAAGCCCCAGCAGTTCTCCGCTAACCTGCTAGCTGGGATCCCCTTTTTCCTTCACCTAGCACATCACCCCAGCATCTTTATTTTTTTTTTTACCTTTAGCAGAACAGTAGCCACCCCACTGAGAAGCACCATGGAAGATCTGCAGCTTAATGAAAAGGGTCAGCAGCAGCATCTGATGCTGAATCTCCAAGCCACAGCAAAAGCTGCACCACTCCCAGTGAGGTGAGGACTGGGCAGGGTAAAAGGAGTGAGCAATGTGAAGTGTCACCAGTATCCCAGATCAAAAGTCATCTCTTCTAGCTGCCACTTCACACAGCTGACTCCCTGCCTGCTGAGCTATTAAAGTGAGGAAGACCTTGTTGAGAACATGAGGAGATGGTGGTGCTGGCAGTGTCAAAAGTGAGGACAGAGACTAGTCCTTCTGTGTGTGCCAGATCAGGAGGAGGGATCAACAGAGAATGGAGAACTTGTTAGCCGTGAACTTTGGGTTCTGAACCATGCAAACTCCCACAGTTGATAAGCAACCCCCACCTGCACCTCAGAAACGTTGCAGGAACGGGATGTTGTGCGGTTAGTAGCACCTTCATGCAACCAGGCGTCTACTTCCTCCTGGGACCAGGGGACGGACCACTTGGAAAAATCAGGGACTCTCCAGGTCCAGTGTGACGATGCCAACTTCAGCAGCCACGCTGAGCTTGAGGGTAAGGATCAGTTCAACAGTGTCACATGCAGTCAGTCCTACCAGGTTTGGGGTGGGTAGCTGGGCTAGCTCACCTGCCTGCACAGCCTGGCAGGTGCTGCAGCCTTTCCAGAGCTCCCTCAGGGCAGTTCAATGGCTTTTGTATTGAAACAGCCTGGAGGAAGACTCTTCTGGATATCCTTCAGGTTCTTAATATCCACCAGGATCTCGTCAATGCTGCTCTCCAGCGTCTGCACCCGGCCCTTCTGCAGCGCAGCCGTCTGCTCCAGGGCCAACATCTCCTCCTTCAGCTGGCTCATGCTGCTTTTGGTTTTGCTAAAATTCATCTCCAGCTGCTTCAGACCATCCTCGTCCACAGCACCAGGCTGGTCTGTTGAACGGAAGGAAAACAATAAAGAGGGAATGATTCACAGAGGCTGAGGACTAGATCTTCCTAGATAGAATCATAGAATCGTTTTGGTTGGAAAAGATCTTTAAAATTGAGCGCAACCCCTCACACCTCACCCTGACAAGTCCACCACTAACCCATGGCCCTCAGCATCTCAGCTACACAGCTTTGCAGTATTTCCAGGGATGAGGACTCCACCACCACCCTGGGCAGATACTTCATCTCCATATGGCTGTCTGGCCCATTTGTAGGCATTGTCTGAGGCAGGTTCTCCCCAGCTCCCAGCATCCCTGCCTTGACTCCAGCAGGGACCTGTCTCCATCCACCCTACAGCAGTAGTGTAAAACCTACTCATCAGATGCAGCAGCTCTTCCATGGCGCTCAACATCTCCTGCACGGCCACGCCTGCCTGGCCAGCCTTGGCATGGACTCTCTGAGCTTCCTCAGCTGTCTGAAAAAGGGAAGGTGGCAGCTATAAGGCAAAGTTTGACCCAATGTCAACATGGAAGGGAGCAAGGTGGGAAAGACAGAGACCCACCTCCTGTACCACAGCAGCATCTCCCTCAACCTCCAAGAGCTTCCTCTCAAATTCACCATCCACTTCCTTGGCCTCACGCTGCAGGGTGGCGATTGCCTTCTCTAGGGCAAGGACACCATCAGCAGTCCTGTTGGCTTCCACTCTCAGCTGTGCAATCTCCTAGAAAGGCAAAGGGATTTTCAGAGTAGCAGGGCACATCTGAACTCAATCTGGGTGCACCACAGTGTGGAGTTGGTGGAAACTGCTTCCTTCCACAGGGACTCAAAACTATTGCAGGCTTTCCTCTATCCTTCGTGTGCTCCCACCAGTTGCCTCAGAGAGTTGTTTCTATAATTACAGCTCAACTCCTGCAGACATCAGCGAATCCCTCAGGAATTACAATATGCAGTCTGGGAGCCAATCCACTCCAGCGCCAGTTATGTGAGCTCACAAGCCTGCCGGCAACTCAGACTGTGGAAGTGAAAAATCACCTTGGTAACCAAAAGTTGGCTGCAAAGAGATGCCCCAGAGATCCTCATGGGACAAACAGGCCTGCGAAGACTCCCATGCACCACTCATCTACAGCCCAACTCTGTCTCTGCAGGATCCACTACAGATAAACACTGGATCCAAAAGTCAAAGCACCAGGGCCACAAAAGTCAACACATTGGGTCTACTGTGAAGACTCATTGGAACTGTCAACCATTTCCTCTTCTTCCACCATTTTCTTTTCCAAACCCTTTTGTGCCAGCAGCAGCACCAGGGCTTGCCCTCACCTGCTGGATGCCCGTGGTGATCTCCTTAGCCTCCCCTGCCACGCTGCCAGCTGCCTTGGATTCGGAAGCGGCGCTGCCCAGGATCGCTTCAGCTCGGTCCATCCTCTCCCTGGCACTTGCAACCATGCTGCTGATAATTGGGAGCCTCCTCATGGCATCTTTGGCCTCCCTTTTCTTGTCATCTGCTTGCAGCTTAAACTCTGAAAGCAATGCATGGAAATGAAGCTGTGCTGCCTTTGGGAGATCCCACAAGGGAGGGGGAAAAGAAAGGGTTGCTAGGACATTACCCCGAAGGCTCTTCAGGATCTGTTCCACCTCATAGAAGGTGGCGTTGCCAGTGCTCACAGCGTGCAGGGCTGTGCTCCTGGCGAGGTTGGCTCGAGACAGCAGCTGTGTCAGTGTCTACAACAGGCCAAAGGGACACAACAGGCAGATGAAGGAATGGTACGGGAGCATCTGACAGTCCCAGAGCAGTCTGCAAGGAGCCACACTAGAGGAGAAGATCCATCAGCCTGTACCCAAATGCCTGCTCTTGCTCCTGAATCAAAATCTGTCAGCGGAGGCTTGTGCCATTGCTCCTCAACCAGCTCCAGCCATTCTGAGTCATCTTAGCTCTAATCTCTGCACAAGCAGGTCTTCAACCTACCTTGTATGGAGGAGACACGCAGAGGAGACCCTGCAGCAGAAGCTCCCTGCACATAGCAGGGTCCCCACTGTCTCCAAGGAGACCAATGCCAAGCGGCTGCACTTCTGAGGAAGGGCACTACCACCATCCCCTTTGGCAAACAGGCCAGGATATCACGTGGTAGCAGTGGTGCTACAGGCATCTCACCGAGGCTCCAGCTCACGCTGGAGATGACTCAAGCCCCAGCGCCTTGGCCAGCCTCTTACCGCTCTCTCGCCCTCTTCCCCTTGCAGCAGCTGCTTGATTTCCTCTTCCCAGCGCGCCGTGCGGCTCTGCAGCTGCCGGTACTGAGCCAGGTAGGTGTCTGCCAGACTCAGGAGAGCACTAGCCTCCTGCTTCAGACGGGTCGCTTCCCCCTGCAACAGAGATGTTGGGACTGCCCGGGGCTCCCAGCATCTTTCTGGGAACCATGGCAAGCAGTGATGGATGCTTGTTCCCCACTGCTTGTGCCACAGACAGCTACAGGGGCAAAAAAGGGTGGAAAATGCACATCTAACAGCTCCATGGGGATGGAGCCCTGGGAAGGCTGAGCTGCTGAGAGGGGAGCAGGGAGGACATATGGGAGAGCAAAAGGAGATTTTCTGGTCTCACAGGCACAAAGGTCTCACCTCAAAGGACCCAATGTCAGTCATAGTCAGGCGGGACAGGGAGCTGAGTAGTACCATGCTGCCCTGGTAAGCCTTATCTGCCTCAGAGGCCATGCTGTCAGCCTCAGCCTTCAGGCCTCCAGCCAGCGACTTCAGTTCCTCGTACCTGCACAGATGCAAAGTTGAAGAGCAGGGTACCGGCCAAACTGTCAGCCTCCCACCACAGCATTAACGCTGCCTCCTTCATACTCTCCAAGGCCTCATGCAGATTTATCATGCTGGGGAAGCATATTGCAAACACGTCCCACAACCCAGTCCCTCTGCCAAGCAGCGTGTCCACTGGCTCCTTGCTCCTGCTACAGAAAACCAAAGGTGTTTCCCACCAGCTGAACCCTCACAGGCTCTGCAGCAGCTCTGCTAATCCCTGCCCTACCACTGAATGTTTCCTTCTGCACAGCCCCATGCAGATCTTTAACCTTGTTTGGGGCTGTTGATCTCATCCCACCACCGGTGTGCAAAAATCCCAGCACCACGGTGAACTCTGGAGAGGCACTAGCCTGACCAGGAGAGCCACCAGACAACATGAGGCTAAACCTACCCTTGGCCTAAACCCAGCCCAGATTTGCAAACACGTGTGGACGTCACCTCTGGGAGACTGCTCACACACACAACACTATACCCCTTCCCCCAGGAGCACCATGGTCTGTGCAGTGGGAAGCAGATGCTCCACAGAACTGCCAATCCTCTGTCTCCACCGTCCAAGACTTGCCAGCGACCCAAATCCAGGCAAGGCCCTGCCTCCATCTGCACCTTTCAGCAGCTCAAGCTGGGGAGGCAGGGAAGCTTGGCCACCCCCTCCTCCCTCCTGTGTGCCCCCACCATACATCAGCAAGCACAATCCCCACTCACTTGCCCAGTAGCCCTGCCAGAGAGCCCGGAGCATCCATCTCTCTGCCAGCAGCCACGCGCAGCAGCTCCAGCGCCTGCCCGGCATCTTCCTGCGCTGCCCGCGCCGCCTGCTCGATGGTGTTGGCAGCTTGCATGTGGCTGCAAAGCACAGGAAGCAGCTGCTCAGGAAAGTTTCCCACACCTGAGTTTTCTCCACCAACTTCTTTTTCAGTTGCATTGGGCGCTGCTGGGTCGCACCTCAGGAAATGCAGCGTGTTTGAGAAGGGGATACATTTTGCTGCAGCTCACAAGGGTAGAGGAGCACCAGGGGAAGACAGGTACTGCCTGTTCCAACTCATGGGCCAAACTCTGACCCCAGAGACACTTCTAAAACACGCCCAACACCACCTTCAAAGGCAGTCGAGGACAGCTTTGTAGTGGCAGCAAAGCCAGCCCAGCAGCCACGTCTCTCCCTGCTCCAGGGCTGGTACTGAGGTTGGGGCAGCCGCAGCCTTGTGGAGTTGGCAAGGACTCCAGAAAGGACCTTCTCAGCACCCAGCAAGAACTCTGTCACCCTCCCCTCTCTCTCAGCTGACAGCAAGAGCAACTCACCTGTTGGCCAGTCTCAGAGCCTCCTGGGCCAGCATCAATAACTGATTAGAGCCCCCGAGAAGGTCTGAAGAGGGAATGGTCTGAGGAGGGAGGAAGAGAGACATGAGTGCTCTTCCCTCCATCTGATTCAGCAGCAAAAAAGGACAATTGCAGCACATAAAACCTCCACAGCCTCCACAGGACCTCAGCCAGCACCCCTCCAGGTCCCAGCCCTACAGAAAGGGCCGTAAGATTGTGCACTCACAAAACAAATTGTCATGGTTTAGCAAGGAGTTGCTTTTGCTTAGTAACAGGGGGAGCAGGTTCCAGTGAAGACCCGGTAAAAGTTTTTTAGACTCTCCCCCGACTCCTGGGTTCAGATCCACCCCCTGGCCCGGCTGGGCCAATCTGGCGCCTCTGCGATCACTATTTAGGGACGGGAATTTGAGGTGCCAGGCAGGAGGTGTAAGAGTGGTACAAGATGGAGGTGACCATGCGGACCCCACAGTCGGAGAAGGAGGAAGGATGGAGCATCAGACCAGAGACCCCTCTGCAAGCCGTGGTGAGAGTGCAGCCGGTACCCCTGCAACCTATGGATCAGCAGCAGCAACTTCATGTGAGTGTGCCCGGACGGGCCAGAGACTGTGTGGGGGAGGCGGTCATGGCACAGGACATGCTGGAGAGCCTGTGCACCGCAGAGCAGCCCCACACGAGAGGCAGAGAGGAGCAGCAACTTTTGGGACAAATGAGCATCGGTGCAGCCCGTGCAGGGCTTTGGGACAAATGTGCGTCGGTGCAGCCCGTGCAGGGCTGCCATGTGTGTGTGGTACCTCACGGACTTGCAAGGAGGACTGGTGCGGAACCCACTTGCCCTGAGGTGAGACAAACGGCAGAAGCCACCAGGAACGGACTGACTGAAACCCCCACTCCCTGCCCCCCTGGGCCGTTCAGGGGGGACGGAGGTATAAAACACCGGGATCAGGGCTCTGAGCCCGGGAAGAGGAGAGGGGTGGGGAGCAGGTGGTCTTAAAGGGCTGGTCGGACTCTTCATCTCTGTACCATTCTGTGTTGTTTTGTTTTGGTTCTGGTTTTTGGGGTTTTATGTTTTAGTTGGTATTAAATTGTTTTCTGTTTTTCTTTCCCAAGCCGAGTAGCCTGGTCTGTTTTGTCCTGCACCTTAAGCGGCAATTAAGCTCTCCCTGCCCTTTAGCAATCCTTAAGTCTTCGGTACTTGAGGCTAATCGTGGTCTTTTGTTCCCTGATGGGCCGAAACCACGACACAAATGTAATAACTGGAATACAGTATATCCTTGCTTTCTCCATGGATGTTTTTTTTTCAGCCCTGGGCTACACTAGGAGCATGTCACAGGAGGATGCTCTTACCACCTGCTGCAGATTAGCTCTGCTGTGGTCCAGGTCCAGTCTGGCTCTCTCCAGCAGCCGCCGGGTCTCCTGCACCTGCCTCTCATACTGGCTTCCCAGAGACCTCAGCCTCTCCACCATTGCCTTGACCTCATCCAAGTGGCTCTGGGAGCTGGACTCTTGCCCCTTCATCCTGGCCACACGGCTTTTCAGAGACGTGCCAGAGGCTGGTGAGAAACAAAGTGGAAGGCTGAAGAGAAAACATCACTGAGCAAAAAGGCAACAAAACCCTCCCCTGACACAGACCAGATGGCCCCATCGCAGGCCAGCAGGTGGGCAGTACCTTGCAGTCTCAGGATTTCCCCAAGGATGGTCTGCAGCATATCCTCAGCCAGCTGCATCCTCCCCTCCAGCCCCTGGCTCTCGGCCCCACCACCAGCCTGCAGCTCTGAGAAGAGCCGCTCCAGCTCCAGCAGCTGCTGTGTGTACAGCTCCACCTGCAACCACAGCACACAGGGTCATCAGCCAGCAGGACACCAAGCCCTCGGTGGGAACTGGGGTCCCAAGTCTGGCCAGATAATGGAGAGCAAAACGAGGGCTCATTTTTGGATAGGACAACCACAGGCCAGCAGCTCTATATCATTGGGTTTTTAGGAGTTGAACTGGGTGCAGTCCCAGAGTTGAGCTGCAGCCTGCAAAATCACTTCTTACTTGCAGCAGGAGGTGCTTGAGGGCAAGTATATCACTGCACACCCTGCAACTCTGGGGCCCCAGGGCTGGCACAGATGCTCACCTGGGCTTTCACCTGACTGTAGCAAGCTGGGCATTCACTCTCTTCACAGCTAGGACCCTCGAAGCCAGGCTTGCAGATGCAGCTCCCATCACTCTCACACTTCAGGGGCTCAGCACCAGGCAAGTCACAGGCACAGGCTATGGGTTGTAGCAGCACAAGTTCAAAGGAGCCTGTCTCCACCTCATGTCTCAGCACATCCTTCCACCCACTTTCTCCCCCTGCTGTCCTCCCTCTGCTTAGCCCTGTGCTCCAGTTCCTGCTCTCTGCTCCTGGTCTCCAGATTTGACTTTTATAGAATCACAGAATCATTTTGGTTGGAGAAGAACTTTAAGATCATCAAGTCCAACCACTAGTCTCACACTGCCAAGCCCACCACTAAACCATGTTCCTCAGCACCTCGGATACACAGCTTTTCAATATCTCCAGGGATGAGGACTTCACCTCCCTAGACAGCTGGGGACAGTATCTAATAACCCTCTCAGGGAAGATTCTTTTCCTAATCTCCAATCTAAACCTCTCCTGGAGAAACATGAGGCCATTTCCTCTTGTCTTATTATTTGGGAGAAGAGACCAGCCCTCACCTCGCTACAACCTCCCCTTCCCATCAAGCCACCCTGCACTCCAGCGTGGATTTTCTTGCTCATCACCTACTCACACAGTGCCTGGCTCTCACCTCTGCACTTGTCAGCGGGGTCAGGGGCCAGAGGGTTCCCAAAGAAGCCGTCCTTGCAGCGGTCGCAGTAGAAGCCAGCGGTATTGTAGATGCACTTGAGGCACTCGCCCGTCCGGCGGTCACAGTTGCCCACGGCATTGGGCTCCACGTTGCCATTGCACTGGCACAGCTGGCAGGGCCGGGATGCCGTGGGGTCTCCAAAGTAGCCATCAGCACAGTACTCGCAGTTGGCCCCTGGGAAAGGAGAGATGAGAACCTCATGCTCTGGCCTAGAAGGCAGAGTCTGTTTCTGCCCCACGGAAATGGGGGTGCTCAGCCTCATCCAGATCAGCATATGAGCATCTCAACTCTCTTTCCCTTCATGGCCAATGCACAATGCACTAGGCAGGCTCTGGAAAGCTGGGTGCAACAACTAACCTCAGGCAAACCATTTCACATTGTTTTTTTCATTATTTTCTATTTCCTTTCCTCTCCACTCATCCTTTTCCCACCACATTATCTGTTTAGGTAAGAACCTTTCCTAGCATAGGGAAATACGTGGCTAAACAGCTCTTGAGGCTGAAATGCTCTGTTGCTGGCAGGAATGGGGGTGCCATAGGCAAACCAGGCTCAGATAGGATGATCCACCCAGCTTCCAGCATCCAGAATCACAGAATAGCTGGTGTTAAAAGGCACCTCTAGAGATCATCCAGTCCAGTTCCCTGCAGGCATGTTCACCTTGATCAGGTCACATAGGAACATGTCCAGGTGGGTTTGAAAACCTCCAGGGGAGACTCCACATCCTCTCTCACCTCAACACCAAAGAAGTTTCTCTTCATGTTCAGGTGGAACTTCCTGTGTTCCAGCTTATGCCTGTTACCCCTTGTCCTGTCACTGGACACTACAGAAAAAAGACTGGTCCCATCTTCTCAACACCCCGCCCTTGACACCTTCCTGGCTCATCAACACCTGCACCTCCCTGCACACTGGACAAAAGCTCTGGGGAAAAGCAGAGCAAAAGGGACCTGGAGAAGGGCATTACCAACAGCTCCACGGGGGCAGTAGTCACAGACAACCTCTTCACTTCCCAGCACCACCGAGCAGCCCTGGCCATTGCTGCAGGGACATGCCCTGCAGCTGTGTGGTGGCTTGGGGTCTTGGTAGAAGCCCAAGGAGCAACTGGCACTATTGTCCACATTTTCATCTCCGGAGTAGCATTCACCTGAAAAGGGAAGGAAAGAGATTAGGGCAGCTTGTTCTTACTTTCCCATCACCAGCCCACCTCTCAGCCACTCTTTGCTGCTGGCTATGACACCCATTGCAGCACAAGCACCCATGCTCCAGCATCCTCCACCAGACCTTTTGAGATACCCACACCGGCCCATATGTGCTCTATTTCTCCACCCACTGGTCCGTCACACAGGAAGGACCATTTCCTGCTCCTGCAATGCAAGACTGCACGGGGAGCCCATCCCAGGGCAGGAAGGTTCGCTATCATCACTGAAAGGTGGCTGCGTCTCCTCTTCATAGCTCCTGATGAGCGAAACATTACCTTCTGTGCCTCCTGCTCAACACTCTTGTATTTGGAATTTCCAGTTCAGGCTTGGAAAATACCAACAGCTTAACTTGGCAATTCTTTGGCTCTGTGTGGCAGCACTGGCAGCTATTTTAACAAGATGTGTAGTATAACATATTCACTTTGCTGGTATCTACTCGCAGCACATAGAATCACAGAACAGTTCAGGTTGGAAGGGACATTTAAAGGTCATCTAGTCCAACCCCTCTGCCATGAGCAGGGACATCTTCAACTAGATGGGGTTGCTCTGAGCCCTGTCCAACCTTACCATGCTTACCTTTAGAACAAAAAGTCAGAAGAAAAACGTCCTGTGCCCTCCAGGCAGTAGCAGACGCTTTACTTCCCTTGTATTTCTGACTACAGCCCTTCTAAGCTCTGGGTAGCACTATCTGTGATGTCCCATCCCCACTCCAGGTCAGTGGTCTCAGCCCACTCAGTGCTCCATGACCCCCCAAGCTCAAGCACTGGGACACGAGCAACCACGCGCGATCCCACCCACCCCATGCGCTCAGCGTGGCCGCTCTCACCGCTCACAGGGTCACAGAGTCCTCCCCCCTGGCAACTGCAGGGCACACAGACACTGAAAGGTCCCATGCCAGGGGCATGCCTGTGGTAGCCAGGGGCACACCTCTCGCAGAACTGGCCCTGGTAGCCCACGGGGCACTCACAATGCTCCACCCAGGGAGCGGGAACGCCGGCCACGGGCTGTGCCGACACCAGAGTGACGTTGTCGATGTAGCCAGTGCCTGGAGGGAGGGATAGTGGTCAGCTGAAGGGGACAAGAGCTCCAATCTGCGCCTCCCTCACATCCAAGACCCGCACAGGTCTGTGTTCCATTACAACTCCCACAGGCAAACGGAAGGAGGGCTGAGGCTTTGCTGGCCCCACTGTTGCCATCCTGCCCAGTCTCTTCATAATTTGGTTTTCCCATCTTAGGGGCAGTTTTAAAAATGACAGGGTTTTAATATCGTTTAGCAAAGGTGTCTCAGTCTGGAGACTTGATGTCTCCAGTAAAGAGAAGCCAATCTTGTGCTTGCAAGCTCTCCCCCCACTTACTGTACTCCCCAAAGGTGGCTCGGATCCAGAGAGCTGTCAGGTTTCCCAGTAGCCTGCGATATTCAAAGTGATTCAGCCTCGGGCTCCACTTGCTGCTCAGGTGCTCATCCAACCTGCCCATGAGAGGGAGGAGAAGTAGAATTTGTTCCAAGAAAATGAGATGTCTCATCAAGAAAATGTGGCAGCCCTCACTCATCTCCCTACTGGACTCAGGGCTTCAGGGAACAACCTCCACCTGCATGACTGACTCCAAGCAAAGTACCCAGCCCAACCTCAAGACAGATTTTTCTCTTGCCTCTCTCAGAATGTAACTTCCTAATCCAGGAGAGAAGCACCTGAGATGCATGCATCCAGCCCAAACTGGGCAACCATTTGCTACCTCTAAGGGATCACAGTTGAATCTTGCTCACTCTGCTCCAAATGCCCCCCTTTTACCTGAAGGTGTATGTCTGGCTGACACCGCAGGGCAGGACGTTCCCCTGGGGCAGGAAGGGGGCAGTGACCCTCAGGCCATCTCCTTCTAAGACCACGTCGTGCGGAGATGGCTGGCGGCCGCCCCGGTCCAGGCGGTAGTCGAAGGAGAGAGTCTGGCCATAGCTCAGCTGCTGGTTCCCGAGGAACTTTGCTGCGAAATGGAAGGGAGAAAATTAAAGGCTTCAGATCTTGCCTTGCTCCTAAATGCCCAAGTCACTGGGTCTGACCAAGCACAGGGGACACCATCACCGCTCCCCCTCACTAATCCCACACTTACCAGGGGCCATGAAGTATATGGGCTCTGATGTCATCGCTGCTACATAAGCATCCTCATGGCGTGGGGACCACTGCAGCTTGGCTGAGGAGCCACTTTCATGGACACCTCTCCAGCCTTCATCACCTGCAGCACCAGCAAGAAGCAGTCAGCAGGGAGAGGGAAGGTGTTTCCAGGACTCCAGCAACTTTCTCGAGCTTTATCTCATCAAAACCCTCCAGCTTCCTACCCCTTTACCTCTGAGAGGACAGCACACATATCCCCATGCTGATGCGTCTGCAAATAAGCCAGGCTGGGCATAGAGGTTTCCTCCCAAGAGGCAAGAAAGACACAATGAAGCAAGCCCTACACTCCCTGCGACCCTTGCACCCTACAATCAAGCCATCCCACCCAAGAAAGCACAGCAGGGCCCAGAGCCAGGCTGTGAGCCACATGGCTCCTCCAGCACGTCATCGGGAAGGGCTGGCAAACATCCCCAGGAGCTATAAGGATCTCCTGCTTGGGCTTCACCTCGCTGGAAGGTGGAGGTGATGTTGTAGGTGCTGTAGTTGTCTGCGCTGGCACACACATCCGAGTGCCCGTAGCAGAAGCAGGGGGAACACCCCGCAGGGTTTCTGGGGTCCAGGTTATAGAAGCTCCGCTTGCACCTGGGGAACACCAGAAAGTGACAGCTCTCAAGTCCCTTTTCTCCTTTTCTGCTTTCAAGAATCTTTTTTCCTTTTCTATCTGCAGGCAGACACCCAACCCTGGCAGAGCTGCAAACACCTACCCACCTGTCAGCACTGCAGACACCCATCCCTCCCTGGCAGAGCTGCAGACAGACACCTATCCACCTCTGGCAGTACTACAGACACTCATCCATCCCTGGTAGAGCTGCAGGCAGACACCCACCCACTCCTGTGAGCTCTACAGGCAGACACTCACCTCTGGCAGCGCTCGCCATCAGCACTGGCCTTGCAGACACAGCGGCCCGAGATGCAGTCCCCAGAGCTGCCTGCCGCGTCACACTCGCACTGTGAGCTCCTGCAACAGGGACAGCAGCAGCCTTCACATGGAGCTCAGGGCTCCCAGCTGTTGTACAACACAGTGAAGAACCAGCCCCCCAGATACCAGTCCCATGCTAGAAAGGGGAAAACAATCAGCAGAGCCACCTCTAAGTAATCCAGCTGCAGCGGAACAGATGCCAGGCTCAGATGCTGCCCAACACTATCGCCCCAGGCCACCCACAAGAGCAAAGAGAAGCTCTGCTGAGCTTGATAAACCTTGGCTGAGCTCCAACAGGCAGCAACACCCATGAAGGCGCAGGCAGGAGGCCAGGCATGGCAGCAGGCAGCTATCTCACCCACACTCTTTGTTTGCTGGGGGCCCCAAAGGAGCAATGAAAAGGTGAAGCAAATATAGAGGAAGGACACTGTGCTGAGGGAGTCAAACCAGAAATGCTTCAAAAGGTGTAGAAATAGGGCTCATTGCAAAGGAAGGGGTTGATTTTTGCCTGCACATATCTGCAGGGGGGCAGTTCTTGCAAGTAGCACTGGCATCAGACAGACCCAGATGTAGGCAGGTTCTGTTTCACATCAGCTTGCCTGCCTGCTGACTGCTTGGTGTTGTCTGGATAATAAAGCAATCTCTTCAGAGTGTGGTTAAGCTCCAATTTTGATGCTGCTGTTGTGCAACAGCAAGCTCTGCAGGCTGGAAAGGAAGGCCAGCCCTGCTCCAGCCTGGTCTCTCCTAGCGAGGTCAGCTAAAGGCTATTGGCGTGCTGCCACAGACTGCCTCTGCCCTTGCACAGGGTGGTTGCAGCCAGCACAGGCTATTGACAGCAGCTGGGAGAGCTCTGGGCCCTCCAGTTGTCCCTGTGCCACTGCTGGTAGCCAGCACTTACTGTCCACTCCAGCAGCCAGCCTCAGAGAGGGCCTCAAAGCCTGGCTGGCACTGGTCACACTTCTTGCCCATCACACCAGGTTTGCAGCTGCACTGGCCGTTGCTGTCACACTGTGGGCTAAAGGAGCCTGTGGAAAGAGGGGAAGGAGAGGTTTGAATGGGCACCTTCCTTCACTCTCCTGCTGGGAAAAGCACCACACCATCATCGTGGCAGCAACCCAGCCCTAGGTCCCCCCTCTTGAGACCCCCGCACCAGGTCTGGCTGTTAAAGGTGCCCCAAGCCTCCCCAGCTGATGCATAGAAACTTGGAGGAGATAAATCCCAGCAGACATTGACCAGCTGCCCAGGACAAGGCTCCTCTTCCCTACTGTAAAGGTCATTGTGAAGGACCAGACAGACTCCAAGGCATTGCAAACCACGCAGAAAACTTTTCCTTCTTTGCCAGACTCTCTGCTAGTAGACATTGGTAGAACTTGATTCTTGTGGCTCCACAAGGATTCTGTGGGGCTGAGGGCCATAGCAGGATCTTTGGTTTCTGCCCAACTGCTGTGTACACGTAGGTGCTGAGGGAAGAGGATGCTGGAGACACAGGCAGCCATCCTGGTCCCAGGCCTTTCTGCACGTCAGCATGGACGGCAGCCAAGGGGATATTCACCCTCCCACCATCTTAAAGCCCACTGCTCCATCCTGTTGCCACTTGTTTTTCATGTTCAGGTGGTAATTCTAGTGACCTTCCTGCACAGACACAGGCCAGCAGGCATTTCAGTATCTTCAGCACCTCTGTGCAAGATGTACTTGCAGAGCAAGCCAAAGCCTGATGATGATGAAGAGGCCATTGTATCTCTTGCAGAACTACCACAGGATCCACGGAAAACACCTCAGAGCTAGAAACCCCATCTTGTAGCCCTCTGGCCTGCAAAAAGCCATGGAAGGAGCTGGAGAGGCTGAAACCTCCTGTCTGTCCCCCCAGGCACCACAGCACTTTGCACACAGCCCCCACCCTGAGCCACAACACACATGTACCCAGGAATTGTCTTTTCACTTTGAGCAGTCAAAAGCCTTTACAGAGCTGCCAAATGTTGTGACATCAGGAAGCAGTAGCCCTACTCACATAGCCCCTGAAAGCAATCGCTCCCTACAGCGGGGTTTGGCCACTGGCCTCAAGATAAGGACAGCAGCTGGGAGGAGAGGGCAGGCCCCAGCAGGCATCAGTGAGTTCATGGCCACCAGCCAAATACAGGGTAGAGTGGAACAGGCTACTCCTTGGCGAGGCAGGGATCACTGATGGAGATGCTGGAAGGAATGGACCCCATCCAGAGGGACCTTGACAGGCTGGGGAGGTCCATGTAAATCTCATGAAGTTTATTAAGGTCAAGTACAAGGCCCAGCACTTGGGTCAGGGCAATCCCACATATCACAGTATGGGCTGAGGGATGAGTGGGGAGCAGCCCCATGGAAGAGGACTTGATTGCTGAGTGAAAAGGTAGACATGAGCTGGCAATGTGCGCTCACAGGCCAGCAAGCCAATGGTGGCCTGGGTGCATCACCAGCAGCAGGGCCAGGGAGGGGATGTTCCCCTCTCCTGAGATCCATCCCAGAGCTGTGTGTCTAGCTCTGGGGGCCCAGCACAGGACAAACAGGGGCCTGTTGGAGCAGGGACAGAGGAGGCACAGAAACGGGCAGAGGGCTGGGACACATCTGCTGTGCAGGAAGCCTGAGGGAGTGGGAGTTCTAGGAAGACCTTACTGCAGCCTTTCTACATATAAAGGGGGCTCAAAGTACAAAGATGAGCTTTGCACAGGCTTTTATAATTGCATCATAAAAGTGAAAGGATCATTCCTGAGCTGAGAGTGTTCTGCCTTGCAAAGGGGCGTGGTGCCAAGACAGACTTTTTACCAGAGCCTGTAGTGACAGAACCAGGGGCACAGATTTTAAACTGAAAGAGGGTGGGTTTAGACTGGATGTAAGAAATGTTCAATGATGTGGGTGGTGAGACAGTGGCACAGGTCACTCTGTGTTGTTGCTGGGGATGCCTCACCCCTGGAAGTGTTCAGGGTCAGGACGGATGGGGCTTTTAGCAAACCTGGTCTAGTGGAAGGTGTCCCTGCCCATGGCAGTGGAGTTAGACTAGATGATCTTTGAAGGTGTCTTCCAACCCAAACCACCCCCTGAGTCCGTGCTTATTTTGGGGGTTAGATGGCTCTTGAAGCCTGGGTGCAGACTGGAGCTGCTGAGGGCTTTGAAACTCCTAGCACTGAGTAGCAAATTACCCAGGAGGAGGAGGAGCAGCTCCTGAGACTTCCAATGCAGCAGCACAGAGCTGGCACCTCCCAGACAAGCTCCCCCTGGAGCCACACTGGCCCCTCTCACTGCTGTGCTCCAAAGCCTGACCAGGCCCACGTGCTTGCACACGGGGGGCAGGCACTCTAACCCCCCCCAGCCCTGCTTCCCCGTGGCCTCCCAGCAGCCATGCTGTGCTGTGCCATACCGTGGGGGTGGCAGCGGCAGGGCAGGCAGCAGAGCCCCCCGTGCTGCCGGAAGAAGCCATCCTTGCAGCGCTCGCACCGGGCACCCGCCGTGTTGCCCACGCAGCCCAGGCAGCGGTATCCGTTCCCCGTTTCCCTCAGCAGCTGCCAGTCGAAGATGCACTGCCTGGACATCCCATTGCAGTCACACACTGGGGAGAAAAGATAGAGAGACACATCTCACATGATGCTTAGAGATGAAGGCACCAGCTACGAAGCTGTAAGCCCACGCTGACAGCCAAGGAACAAGCCCGGACGATGCAAACCTCTCCACTTATTGTGTCTGTGTCCATCAGCCACCCCTGTACCACCAGTGCCCACAGTGATGCTGGATCTCACTGCCAACACAGGTCACGACATCCACGCTTGCCCTGATCCAAGCTGCCCTGCTTCACAGTGCAGCACGGCATGGGATGTTCTCCATCCTTCCACAGGCCTCTCAACACAATGGAGATGGCAAAAAAAATACCAAAACATCAAAGCAAACCCAAACCTTGTCCTGAGAAACATGTGGAGAATCTTAGTGCTAACTTCAGGGAAAAGGGAAGGATCCCTGAGGTTATGTTTTGCTTCACCTGGCCTCTGACCAGGAATGAGCCCAGAAAGAAGAGCTCAACCAGCTTCCGCCAAGTCCCTCCACTCAGATCTGCAGTGCAAGTGTCCTCCCAGGCAGGTGCAGGGGTGATGAGGAGGGGTTTGTGACCAGAGAAGCTTGGCAGAAACGTGCCAGCAGAAAAGTGGGTTAAAAAAACAATTTTAAAAAGGACCTTTGTTCCCGATGAGTTCCTTATCTCCACTGAGGAGAGCAGACACAGCTGAGAAAGGGGTTGGCAAAGACAGGCAAGAGAAAGAAACACTATGAGAGAAAATGCAGGGTTTGCAGGGCCTGCTGGCAAGCTGCTGCAGACTACGCCGATGCTGCCATGGGATCCTCAACCTTCCTCTGAGAAATTCTACTCCCTGCTGACCTCCTTGGGACACAAAAGGCCATCCCAAGGTGCCCACCCCCAGCTCAGGTCACTTCTCACAGCACAGGGAGGTGAAGGAAACCCCAAGGCAAACAGAAACCCACCACACGGATGCACAAAGTGTATTGTACTTGATACACGTGGAGTCTCTTCCTTTCCAGTGCTCTTCTGACACAGTTTAGCCTGAGGATACAAAGTCCCTGTGCTCTGCATCCGTGATTCCCAGGAGCAGGCAAAGCTCCCTGCGCTCGTGGCCCAAGCACACTCACGGCTGGGCACGGCTGCCCTCCCACATGCCCATTAACGTGCACATACCAGACAAAGGAACTCAGCAAGCGGCAGCCCAGCCCGCTGCCAAGAACAGAGATGACTTAATGCACCAGCAAACAGGGAGAGAGATTTTTCCAGCTTTGGCAAACCCCATTTTCCCCTTGCAGCTCAGCTGCCAGGAGATAGAGATACAGCTGTGGAAGGTATTCTGCCACCCCAGCCTGCTGGGAGGGGACCTGGGGGTGCAGAAGTCCTGCGTCTTAGGGTATGAGAAAGCATCTGGAGCCTCAGTGGACATCCCTGGTGATTAAAGAGCAAAGAAAATATAAACAACCCACTGAGAGCAGCAGCACAGGATTTTCTCAATTTGCACTCACTTTCACAGCCTCCCAGAATGGTGGGGGTTGGAAAGGACATCTAGAGACCATCCCAGTCCAACCCTCTGCTAAAGCAGGTTCCCCTATATCAGACAGCACAGGAACATGACCAGATGGGTTTGGAAACCTCCAGAAAAGAAGCCTCCACACCCTCCCTGGGCAGCCTGTGCCAGGACTCCCTCACATGAACAGCAAAGAAGCTTCTCCTCATGTTCCAGTGGAATGTCCCATGTCTCAGCTTGTGCCTGTTACCCCTTGTCCTGTCACTGGGCACCACAGCAAAAACACTAGCTCCATCCTCTTGACACTCATCCTGTAGGTATTTGTCAGTATTGATAATGTCTCCGCTCAGTCTTCTTTCCTTTTAAGAGAGATGTTCCAGAGTTATCATCTTGGTAGCCCTCCACTGGATTCTCTCCAGAAGTTCTCCAAGGTCACTTTCAGAGAGGGACTGCTTGAAGGTGATCCCACCACCCCATCCCTCCACACTAAAGCTAGAATATTCTCAAGTTGGAAAGGACCCATAAGGATCACCAAATCCAACTCCACCCACACATCACTCTGTGTCTATGTAATGCAGAGGATTTACTGGGTTGCTAAATTACAGGCATGAGTACCGTTGCCCCAGGGAATGAAAATCTTTTCTCAGGTCTCACTCTAAGGCTGCAGCACATTAAAAGCCAGCTCTCCAGCCCTGGCACAGTGTCAGCTCTTGCTAATCCAAAGCCATTTAACACGCTGTTGCAGTTTAGTGCCATCACCTCACCAGTACAGCTGTTACTGTTGCTGGTCTTCTCCCAAACACCTGAGAGCTCAGGCAGATGAACCTTTACCAAGAGCGAGACACTGGAGTTTCTAACAAGGTAGAGCATGCAGGAGCTGATGAAAGATGAGGACCAACCCAGTACAGAATCATTTTTGTATCCAGGTGCCCCGAGGCTCTGTTCTGAGATAATCCAGTTCTCAGACAGCCGGGGAGAAGAAAAAGCTCCACAGAAGAGAAGCTTTGCAGTGCTACATTGGGATGAAGGAGGTCTGTAGCACACATCTGGCAGGACATCACTCCCCCGCTCCTGCCCAGCAGAATCAAGCATGAAAAATGCTCATTTGCTGTGCTGAGACAAATTCCCATGTCAGAAAGGTCTGAAGAAGGAAACGGGCAGCTGTGGACCTCTTAAATTGTCATTTTCAATTCAGAAAATAAGGCCGACCAAGGAGCAGATTCAGTGGCCCTGTACATACAAGCTGCTCTGCAAAGACTATTCTGTCCATCAAGAGAGCTCTGCATGCAATGAAGTCTCCAGGACAACACAAGCCCTCCCCTGCTCTGTGCTCTTGGGACAGCTGTCCCACCTGCTACCCCAAATCCCATGTTCCCTCATGCCCGACTCCACAGCTTTCTTGCAACAGGAAGAGTTGTCTGTGTCTCCTGTGGCTCCACCAGCATCGGTCAGGAGAGAACACACACCTGGAGCCAAAAGCTGCTGTTTGGTGCCTTCTCCTTTCCAACACACTGAGTTGGGCACCTTGCTGGCACAGCTGAGCTCTGACCTCTACACTCGCAGGCGTGTGAATGACAAGCAGGCACGCAGCACCAGGAGCAGAAGAGTAACAGCACAGGAGAACCCACTGCAGGATTTTAACACTTGCATGCAATTAAGGGTGCTGCAATAATTATCCAAGTAGCACGTTAAGCAAATCAAGTTGTTCCATTTTTTTTAGAACAACCACAAAACCCAGCACTGTTTTCTCCTACCATGCCACACAGCACTTGGAGAAAATGGATAGAAAGCCTGCTGCAAGGCCAGTGACTGTACTTCAGAATGCCAGTACTACAAACCATGAAAACATAGAAGTTGCTCAGTATTTACAAATGACACATGAAAACACAACTGTGGCCAAACATGCCCACCTCCAGACCACACACCAAGAGGACTCAAACCCCAACCCTGATTTCCCACTGGGCTGAAGGCAGTTTAATGTCTCTGCATTGCATTCCGCTACAACTGCACGTGCAAGGGGATCCTCAGGATTTCTGAGGCTCACTATTGGTCTACACACCCTGGGAAACTCATGGGGTTGTGGGCACCTTGTGAGCCCCATGGACCTGCACAAAATGCAAACACCACACATGTTGCTANTGCCACCCCAGCCTGCTGGGAGGGGACCTGGGGGTGCAGAAGTCCTGCGTCTTAGGGTATGAGAAAGCATCTGGAGCCTCAGTGGACATCCCTGGTGATTAAAGAGCAAAGAAAATATAAACAACCCACTGAGAGCAGCAGCACAGGATTTTCTCAATTTGCACTCACTTTCACAGCCTCCCAGAATGGTGGGGGTTGGAAAGGACATCTAGAGACCATCCCAGTCCAACCCTCTGCTAAAGCAGGTTCCCCTATATCAGACAGCACAGGAACATGACCAGATGGGTTTGGAAACCTCCAGAAAAGAAGCCTCCACACCCTCCCTGGGCAGCCTGTGCCAGGACTCCCTCACATGAACAGCAAAGAAGCTTCTCCTCATGTTCCAGTGGAATGTCCCATGTCTCAGCTTGTGCCTGTTACCCCTTGTCCTGTCACTGGGCACCACAGCAAAAACACTAGCTCCATCCTCTTGACACTCATCCTGTAGGTATTTGTCAGTATTGATAATGTCTCCGCTCAGTCTTCTTTCCTTTTAAGAGAGATGTTCCAGAGTTATCATCTTGGTAGCCCTCCACTGGATTCTCTCCAGAAGTTCTCCAAGGTCACTTTCAGAGAGGGACTGCTTGAAGGTGATCCCACCACCCCATCCCTCCACACTAAAGCTAGAATATTCTCAAGTTGGAAAGGACCCATAAGGATCACCAAATCCAACTCCACCCACACATCACTCTGTGTCTATGTAATGCAGAGGATTTACTGGGTTGCTAAATTACAGGCATGAGTACCGTTGCCCCAGGGAATGAAAATCTTTTCTCAGGTCTCACTCTAAGGCTGCAGCACATTAAAAGCCAGCTCTCCAGCCCTGGCACAGTGTCAGCTCTTGCTAATCCAAAGCCATTTAACACGCTGTTGCAGTTTAGTGCCATCACCTCACCAGTACAGCTGTTACTGTTGCTGGTCTTCTCCCAAACACCTGAGAGCTCAGGCAGATGAACCTTTACCAAGAGCGAGACACTGGAGTTTCTAACAAGGTAGAGCATGCAGGAGCTGATGAAAGATGAGGACCAACCCAGTACAGAATCATTTTTGTATCCAGGTGCCCCGAGGCTCTGTTCTGAGATAATCCAGTTCTCAGACAGCCGGGGAGAAGAAAAAGCTCCACAGAAGAGAAGCTTTGCAGTGCTACATTGGGATGAAGGAGGTCTGTAGCACACATCTGGCAGGACATCACTCCCCCGCTCCTGCCCAGCAGAATCAAGCATGAAAAATGCTCATTTGCTGTGCTGAGACAAATTCCCATGTCAGAAAGGTCTGAAGAAGGAAACGGGCAGCTGTGGACCTCTTAAATTGTCATTTTCAATTCAGAAAATAAGGCCGACCAAGGAGCAGATTCAGTGGCCCTGTACATACAAGCTGCTCTGCAAAGACTATTCTGTCCATCAAGAGAGCTCTGCATGCAATGAAGTCTCCAGGACAACACAAGCCCTCCCCTGCTCTGTGCTCTTGGGACAGCTGTCCCACCTGCTACCCCAAATCCCATGTTCCCTCATGCCCGACTCCACAGCTTTCTTGCAACAGGAAGAGTTGTCTGTGTCTCCTGTGGCTCCACCAGCATCGGTCAGGAGAGAACACACACCTGGAGCCAAAAGCTGCTGTTTGGTGCCTTCTCCTTTCCAACACACTGAGTTGGGCACCTTGCTGGCACAGCTGAGCTCTGACCTCTACACTCGCAGGCGTGTGAATGACAAGCAGGCACGCAGCACCAGGAGCAGAAGAGTAACAGCACAGGAGAACCCACTGCAGGATTTTAACACTTGCATGCAATTAAGGGTGCTGCAATAATTATCCAAGTAGCACGTTAAGCAAATCAAGTTGTTCCATTTTTTTTAGAACAACCACAAAACCCAGCACTGTTTTCTCCTACCATGCCACACAGCACTTGGAGAAAATGGATAGAAAGCCTGCTGCAAGGCCAGTGACTGTACTTCAGAATGCCAGTACTACAAACCATGAAAACATAGAAGTTGCTCAGTATTTACAAATGACACATGAAAACACAACTGTGGCCAAACATGCCCACCTCCAGACCACACACCAAGAGGACTCAAACCCCAACCCTGATTTCCCACTGGGCTGAAGGCAGTTTAATGTCTCTGCATTGCATTCCGCTACAACTGCACGTGCAAGGGGATCCTCAGGATTTCTGAGGCTCACTATTGGTCTACACACCCTGGGAAACTCATGGGGTTGTGGGCACCTTGTGAGCCCCATGGACCTGCACAAAATGCAAACACCACACATGTTGCTACAGCAAACTGGATCCTGGATGTTTCCAGTTCTTCCTCAGGCTTCCTCAGGGAAGGTTTTGGTACAGCAGATCAGGCACGCGCTCCCTGGGCTATGCTCATGCCCCGATCCCACCCAAGTAGCAAAGCTTCGTACTAAAAGCAATAAAGTCATTGCAAATAAATAAGTTACTTATAGGGCATGCCTGTAAAAAGCCCCAACAGTCTCAATGCTCATGGGATATTTAACCCCAGAGGAAATAAATGTAAGGAGAAGCATCTTCAGACCCAATTTTAATCCCAAAGGCGGAGGGGTGAGCACCCTCACTGAGTGTGCAGAACCCACTGGCTCCCGGTTCCCAGCACCAGGCTGGGCTGCGGGCACTGCCCCCAGCAACAGCAAGAACAGCCAACTGTGGCACAGCCTCACCTTGTCCTCTGCTGGCACTCAGGGCTGTGGGCAGGAGAAAGGCCAGGAGGCAGCAGCGAGGCAGGAGGTAGCCCCCAGCCATGGCTGGTGGCTGATCCGACAGGCGACGGCTCCACTCACCAACGGCTGCTGACGCTTTTTTTTCCTCCTCCGTGTGCTTTTTATCATCTGCCCCACCTGAGTCACTCCCAACAGGAAGAGCGCGTGTGCTGTGGGCTGACTCACCCTGAGCCAGCCAGGGGAGCCCAGCCCAGCTAGTGCAGACGGGACCGCACACGCCTGCCCCGCACCCTCAAGAGAGGCGGCAGTGGGACACACAGCACCCCGAGGAGCCCTGGCCTGCACCCGCCTGGGGTGCCAGCTCACAGTGAAACATGAAATGCGGCTCCCCCCTCCTGTCTTTCCCATTCCCCCAGCTCCATCGCACCCACTGTCGCTGCCTGCATGGGCAGGGCAGGGGTGCTGCCTGGGAGGCCCGAGCTGCCCGGGCATGCAGGGAGACAAATGAAACACGATGAGCTCACAGGAAGCCTGGGGATGGGAGACGGGGGGCTGCATGCTCACAAGCCAGGTCCCGCCAACCAACCTGTAGGAGCAGGGCTCAAAACCAGGCAGAAGAGGTAACTAGAGGCACTCATAGGCAAAGGCTGCTGGGGAGGCCAAGAGACCTCAAGGACAGACAGCTCAGACGCTATTCAGACAGAAGATCTATCAGGATTTACCAGACAAGTGTTAGGTTCAGGAAACCCCTAGACCTTAGAAATGGGGTGGAGGCTAGGATCATCACACATGTGTTTGCTTTTGCTCCAGAGATGAAAAAGGAGATTAGATGGGTCCTCAGTCTGTTGTAGTAAAACTATCATTACACTAGAAAGAAGGGGAGGAGCAGAAACAGAGGGGAAATGTCTTGCCTGAGGTCACTGATGGAGCTAGGATAAGGACACCAGGCTCCACAGACCCAGGTCCATCAGCATTTTGTTCTCAAGAGTAATCAACAAGCCACACGGACACGAGGACAAATTTCACCTTGCTCCTTGCCTTTGCCTCAGAGGACATGACCACTCCACAAGGGAAGAGAAAAATCCAGAGGCAGGGGTCCCTCCTAGTCCTGCATATATCAGGATAAGTGAGATACTGGCACATCCACCTGACCTGCAAAAGCAGCCCACCAGAGGGTCACAAGGAGGGGTCACGGGCTGGTGGCCTGTGAGCACCTTGAGATGGAAGACAGGCATCTAACAAATTTACCCCAAGACACAAGTTGCCTTTCTGGTCACCCTCACTCTCTGCATTAGGGACTGAAAACCCAATGCTACTGACAGGCTGCTCCTTTCAGAGCTAACAGGTGGCTAACACGTAGGTCCTCCCTGAGCCTCTCGCACTGCCCAGCAGCCTCCAGACACCTGGAGCTGACTCAGAGGGATTTCCTCCACAGCTCCCAGTGATCTCATGGGCACAACCAGCCCAAGTGCACATCTTTGCGCCACCCTCTGCCAAGCTTACCTGCCTCTGCTGCTTGAGTCAACTCTCTTCTACAAACAAGCTGCTTCCTCTTAACTCCACAAGCTGGATCTTAATGTAGTCCACAGGAAGGAACCCAGCTTCATGAACACCCTGGTGGCACGTTGAGTTTGGTACACAAGGTTGTCTTGTCTGGTGTAGGGGGAGTTAATTTATTTTTGGTTTTTTTTAAGAAGGGAGACAAAGCCACTTTCAGTGTTCCCACTGATCTGGGAGTTCTTAGGGTCTACTTATTCCTCTAACAAAACACAGTTAATCCCTTCTGCTCTGAAGTACATGACTTGCCCTGCTGTGTCCTTCCTTCTCACTGACACTCCTCTGCTGCGGAAAGTCATCTCCTCCAGCAGCACTGTGAGTACAGCAGTTCCCTTGGCCCTTGCCCAGCCCAAGTCCTTGGTGGGTTTCTCTCTTCAGAGACTAGTTTTCACCAGCCGGAAGCTTTTCCTTTATCTGTCTCCTCCATGTTATCCCTTCTGTCTCAGCATTATCACTCCACTTCTTACTTCACTTCTGCAAACAAGGCACTGACACATCCCTCTTTCCAGTCATTTCTGCATATTTACTTGGTTACTCTTTGCTTCGTCACCCTCCACCATCCTTCAAGATCCCCTCTGAAAACCACAAGTGCCTGCCATGAGACTACCAAAAAGTTATTTTCTGGAGTCTCAACTTTTAACGCACCAGATCTGGAACAGTCACGTGCCCAGCACGCTCACAGACACCCACCACACCCCACACAGCAAAGGTTGCCTCATCACAATCCATCACCAAGGCAGCACCATTTAGAAGAACTCACACAAACACAGCCAGCAAAAATGTTCTTTTAGAGTGAGCAGAAGCGTATGTGATGGGAGACATGAAGAGCAGTGGCACTCACGGGACACTGCACTGAAACGCTATTTTTTCACTAGAGAACCTGTGTCTTTTAATCTGCGATGTGACAAGAGTCCTTCTGAAGATGTCCTATGCTCATTCTTCATAAGGGAGCTAAGAAAGCTGCTACTGCAGGGAGGCCATCACAGCAGCTGGCAAGTTCCTCAGTTCTTGAGGACATGGCCACGGCAAATTAACCACTCCAAAGATGGTCTGAATCCACATAACCACCTGGATTTTGCAGATGGTTGCTGGGGGCAATTCACACCTATACAAAAGCCCCCAAGCAACAGTTTTGTTGGTGTAACCAAGGGAGAAAACTGATTTTGGTGGCTTCTGACAGATAAACAAGAGCAGGATGTTGCCCATGTCCTCACAGCCCAGCTCATCCCTGGCAAACTCAAACATCCTTCTGCAAGGAACCTTCTGAGGTTCCTTTTTTCTTTTTTCTCCTGTTTGCTTGACTCGTTGTTCTGCCACCTGGCACTTCCTCAGTGTGGAAAATCAGAGATCCTGCACAATATCACCAAAGGCTCACTGATAAAGCCTGGACTTCAGTCTCTCCTCTGCCCCAGGCTTCTTCAAAGCAGGCTTAGGGCCAGCACATACAGACACCTTCCTTCCCCATGCCAGTGCAGAGGTGGTTCCCTGATACAGCACTATTTCCAGGCAGATAATCTCTTTTACAGCCCAGGGTTTTAAACACAATGATATTATCAGTTTGGGGTTTTTTAAAATCCCTGTGTCTTCTCCTTGCTCAGGAACACACGTGACATCTCTGTGTCTTCTTGCTCAGGAACGCAAGTGCTTCCTTCAGGAGCTATTGCCTTCCAGCCCATTTTGGTTTTCCAGCTGGTTTTGGTGGGTCTCAAGGTGCAGTCAGAGAGCTAGGGGTGGCCAAACTCCTCCTGTCTGCCATGGCCCATGGAACAGAGCTCTTGGGGCAGAGGCTCTGCCAGGATGGGTAAAGGCAGGCAGAGGATTGGGCAGGGAGCAGGGCACCAGCTCACGGCAGCAGTGTGCAAGCAGGGCAGGGCAGCGGCGGCCCAGCAAGGAACTGGCCTTGCCTTGCCTAGGCCTTGCCTGTAGCAGCAGGGCTGTGAGACACACAAACGTGCAGAGATAAGGAAAGAAGTCATTTGCTGTCTTATTACATTCCCCCACTCTGGCCCCATGGCTGCTGGGCTTCGCTGGAGACCTCCGTGGGATTTTTGTTCATGGCATTGCTGATGTTTCTGGGATGGAGGCACACTGAAGGTGGCACTCCAGCATCTCACTAGGAAGATCAACTCACCAGAATGTAGTGTGAGATGGCATGGTTGTAGATGAGGAGCAGAGGACACTGCCAGCTCGGCATGAGAGCTGTATGCCGGCCTCCTCAGATCCACACGCACTCACTAGAGCTGCCTCCTACAGGCACAGCTGCTCCCAGCCCTTCAGTCCGGACAACACTTTGTTCCCACTAGAGATAAGAGAACCTGGCTCAGCAGCGCCACGAGGTCAGGTCCTGTGAAATTCAGCCTCCCCAGAGCAGTCTCCACAAAGCCCCAAACCCCCCTCTCCTCAAGCAGTTCTCTCTCTCTCTCTCTCTCTCTACTGGGAGAAGCACTCCAACCATTTTTACACAGCTGAGGAGCAGTGCCGCTCTGTCAGAATCCTTCCTTATTGCCATTCGCTTGCCCCCCACCAGTCTCTCACTTCTCCAGAGAGCACATGAAAATGACAAGAGCTTGAACTTGGACAGTGAGAAAAAACACAGGGAATCAGAGGGGAGAAGAAAAGCCACCAGAGGCTTGATCACTCCTTAACAAGGTCCCTCCTCTTTCACCTCGAGGAGAAGCTCAGCCCACACTAAGCAGACAACATATGAAGAGAGTGCTTCAATCTGGACATCAGTGAACTACCTTGGCCACTTGGAAGCAGCTCTCATGCTTCCTCGAGTCTGTTCCCCTGTGCAGCAGATAGCAGCAAGCATTGCCCTCAAACCCCTCCTGCTTCAGACCAGCAATATGTGTGTTTCCGAGACTCATATCTACAGAAGCCAGCAGCTGCACCTTAATTTGGGATTTCACCCAGGCTTCACAGGCCAAGCACTGATGCTGGGTGACTTGAAGAAAAAGGGCACAAGCTTGCTCCCTAAACAGAATAGTTTAGTCCCAAAGTGTTAAGAAGCTCTATGCGAAGCTCCGGCACACGCGAGGTCAGCACCATCCTAGCACCCGATTCTCTGCTCCCCAACTGCTACATCAGACAGATTTTACCAGCCAGGATTTGTTCAACAGCAACCTTGGGGGGAAAAAAAAAAAGGGTATTTTAGAAGACAATTATGGGTACTTTAGTGGCAATTACAGTTGAAGGACAGAAAGCTAGGCAAAGTGAAATAGTAATAAAACAAATGAACTTACCAACTGAGAAGGCATTAGCTCTGATGCAAGTTCATGAGACGTGCATTTTCCTCTGCTGAGAAAAAGGAATCCAGTCTGCAGCTGTAAGGTGGGTGTGATTGCAGAACTGCTTGGCCTGACATCACAACAATCTGTCCTGACATTAAAAACTTGATTAATTCAGGGATAAAATTGATGCCAGTGGCTGGCAGACAGGACCCATGGAACAGCAGAATACTGAGATTAACAGCAACTCCTAGCAGAGAAATCTTCGCTTCTTTATCAGGAGGGTTTGTGTTTCTTCCCAGGAGCCCCATCTTTTTCTCCATGTTCAGATGAGAGCAGAAAGGATTTTACTCTTACACCATTAAGAAACACCCCCAGTTCCCCAGAGTTTTCCAGGAGGAAAACCACTGTAGCTCCAATGGTCACAGCAGCACCAACATTGTATTGCTTTTTTAAGTCCTGGAAAAACAGTAGGACAAAAATTCATTGCAGTCATGACAATGGAGCAGTGGGTCACCGATAGAAACCATCATCCCTATGCCCCTCTGCAGCCCACCACAGGAGTTTCCAAATGTTCCCTTTCTCCCACCACAACCCAGCTCATCTGATTAATTAAGCAAGAGGTGAATCTTACAACTGAGACCCCAATCAATACCACCTTCAATAAAAAGAGACAGCAATACACAAAAGAATGCCAATGTATAAAGGGTTACAAATATTCAGACTTTATTATAAATAAGAAATACTGTTTTATACATAAAAACTGCAAGTGTTGCATTTTGTTCACCGCCCCAGACAGCAAGACCACAGATTAAGGCAAAAAGCTGGAGTGAAGGCACATAGTGAGGGGGCCACAGTCAGGAGTAAAGGTGATGAAGGGCCTGTCACGCGTTGCCCATGACACCCAGCACTCCACCAGCAGCTGTCACGTCATCACATTAGGTACAGAAATAACTGGACTTATACAATGAGTAATGGCTGTAATGCAGTAGTGATTAAGAGATTGCTTATAAAGATTTTTTTTAATTATTTAAAAATAAAATTCTGTTAAAAACAGCTTAAAGGGGGGAAAAAAAATTAAAG